>JAJEJO010000548.1:1337528-1564556 GCA_020662805.1 Glaucomys volans
AAAAAAAAAAAAATGGCCCTCTAAGATAAAGTAAAAAGTATAAAAATTTTGTATGCAGGAATTTTTTAAAAAGTGTTTGTTCTTTCTTTAGTTTCAATAGAATAACTCATACCCTCTCAGGAGACAGAAGTATTTTAGCAGCCATTTTCCAAAAGATATATGGTATATGTAATATAAATGTTCTCAAATGGAATAGAAGAATTAAATTCTATGACTCTTTTACTATTCCCTTAAAGTTACAGCACTATTGGATGTGAGTTTCTAGAATTCTTCACTTATCTTTTAAAAGATTTACCCTTGAGAAATATGTCTTCATACATAATCACAAAATTCATTAAGGCAGTTTACATATTGGAGCCATGTAAATCTGTAGTTTTGCCAGCTGTGTGAGGTTAGCGAACTGCTGAAACCCACAATTCCCAAATCTTAGTGACTTAAGGCTTACAAAATTAAACATCCAGTATAGGCTGGTAAGGTACAAGGAGTCCTGTACTCCAAGCATTCGTTCAGGAAAGAGGTCGCAGAGCCTTAGGTGAGAAAAGAGAGGGAATTGGAGGATCGAGCATTGGTTTTTGAGGCAGATCTGGAAAGGGGATCTAATATTTCCACTGAACGGAAATGAGCTACATGGCTCTTCCCAATTGCACGGGAGACTGGAAAACATAATTTGACTGTGTGCCCAGATGAAGAGAAAAGGGGTTTGTTCAAATACATGCCATTGGGCTGGGGATATAGCTCAGTTGTAAGTTGTAGAGTGCTTGCCTCACAAGCACAAGGACCTGGGTTCAATTCCTAGCATTGCAAAAAAAAAAAAAAAGGCAAGCCATCATCTCTAACAATTAAATCAATAAGAAGAACACCCATGTCATATTTCTCTACTCTTGACAGATAGATTGTCAATGATGATTCCCTTGTCAGAATGCTGATTCAAGTATAGTGCTAGACAGGGCCAATATAAGGTTGTGTCAAGATGATCAGCCTTTGTCCTGGTAGGCTGAATACAGACCCCGTCAACATGTCATCCTGCCCAGATCACCTTCCTGATCTTCTGAGCAATCATAATGCTCTTTCCACTTTGTGATTGACAGCCTTGCTTCCCTATGCGATTACAGTCAGCTCATGGGAAAGATCGAATTAGTGTCACCCACACCTTCACTTTAGCACAGAGAAGAACCACTGTCACTTGGAATGAGACCATAGATTCCACTATCCTTACTCCACGTCAGAAATATGCTCCTTTAAACTATTTGGAGGGGAAAATCAAAATAAAATATGAGGAACTTGAAACGTACACAAATGCAAGGAGTTTGCCATGGATAACAGTTTTCTAGTCATAAAATACACAACTTAAAATTTGATATAAATATCAGCTCCTGAGCAATGCCAGATACATTTTTACTGGCAGACATTAGCAGGAGATGGTATAATGAAAAGTGTCACATTTCCTGTTTAGATTGTGTTCATTGTCCAAAGTCATGTGACTCATTGAATTCCATGTATTTTTGTTACAAATCTTCTGAAAAAGAAAAAAGAAAACAATGGGAAACATTAAAAGGTGTTAATAACCAAAAAGCAAACAAACAAAAAAAGTGTCACAGAACTTAGAAGCAGCGGCAAGTCTTTGAAAACCAGATATGACTGTCAATCAGGGACTAGATCACACATTAACTTCGGGGCACATGGGCTAAAGGTCACACTTGACTTTCTTATCCTGTAGCTAATGCTAAACAGCACATTCCTTCTTTCAACACCTTTCCTTTTAACTATCTGTAAGAATAGAAATGACTTCTCACTCTTCAATTCTCTCTTAGCACAAAATCATCTAAAAGTTGTGCATCTCATTTATCTTGATCGCATACCTAGTCATGTTAATAAAAAAAGATTTAACTTTGTGTGTCAGAAAACAGATCTAAAGCAAACCTCAGTTAAAATGCAAAATAAACAATAAAAATAAAAAGTCCCAGATTTTTACAAATGTTGTTTTAAAGGAACTGCAAAATTGAGGCAGCATGATTTGAAACAAATGAAGACATCCAAGAATTTCAATAGTGTGCAGATTATCTGGACCATTGGATGGCAGAATAAACATTAAATCAATGGAACTCTTCATTTACAACTTCTTTACAAGAAGATGTTTCAAGAATATCAAATAGCACACGCTCTACAGAAGCTCTTCTTTATCCAGCTCCTATTATTTTGTTCATGTCATTTCAATTCATATTCAAGTTAGAACATGTTGCTCTGTAACATTTAAAGATTAATATAAATCAAGTTAAAGGTTTTCCCTTAGTATAACTATAGTTTTATTTTTTCTATCACCTGGATTTTTAACATGTCTATTTTCCAAAATTATAGGCACTTGATTTGATAAAGAGGATATTTCATGAAGATTTTACTTCTGTGTTCTAGGATCATGGTTCTGGGTAGATTTTTCTTCAGAAAGAAATCATATCAGTCAGTTCATAGAATTAAAAAAAGTGCATATTTAAGCCATCCTCAAACTCAAGATTGCTCCTTCTGATGATGACTGGGACTGCATAACTTTACATGGTCAGCCTGTAAAAATTTTATTTGGTGCATGAACTTATAGCTTAGATAGGTCACTTTTAGGGTTGGTTTTCACTTTTCCATTTTGGGGCTTGTTTTCTTATTAAACTGCATGGAAAAGCAGGATGCACACTGGTCAGGAGGGTCTGATTTTCTAGAAGACTTCAAGATCTTATTAAGGTTAGCTCATTTCTTTGAACTTCAGTGGCTTCTATAAGAAGACATTTATATCATGCAAATTCCCTTCAAAAGACATGAACTTCAAAAAGAGAAATATCCAGTTGATTATGTTGGCATTTCACAGTTAAGTCCCAGAAATGAGACAGATATTTGATGGTAAGAAAGCAGAGCAGAATAAAATTCCTTTATACTACTTTTCAAGTATAGCTGTCTGGATGTGAAGAGCACACAACTAAACTTTACATTCAACTCTTAGTCTTTACACAGTCTAACTTTTAGAGACTTTTGTTAATGTTCTTTTTTGCTGTTAACATCACTTGATATTCAAGGAACTTTAGAAATCAGGTTTGCCCATTGATGGGGCCCATGTCCTTGGAACAGAGCTTTGCTCTTGGAAGTTTCTTTGATTGTATGTTCATGAGTGAATGGCTGTGCTGTCTCAAGAGTGACGGCATGTCAGTCTTTCTAAATTTGGAAAAGAAGCACACCCTGTAGCCTGACAAAGGCTTTAGGGGAAGAGAACAGTTTCTTGCTTAAAGATATGAAGTGGCGTGGAAAAAGTATTTCTGCTTATAGAAGATACCAACCTATAAGAGTAGATTGCTATATTTTAGATGAATACGAAGTAATCTCAAATGATAAATATTCAAAGATAGATGGCAATTATTTAGATAGAAGTCAACAGAATGAAACTATGAGATTTCATTGTTAAAGTTCTACTAATTTCATCCCTATGTTACTATTATATTATTTCAAAGCTTAGCACATTTTGAAAAATTCTGTGCTTACTATCAATAGTCTAAGTCAATTTAGTAATTAATTAAGATTAGATCGTCTATAAAAATCCTCTATGTTACAGCACTTTTTGGCATTTTCCATTTCTGTTTTGCATTTCAGATTGCCTCATTCAAATGGAAATGTACTCGAGGATAGCACAGCTCAGAGGATCCCAATTGCCATTTTGATTTCTTCTTTAACATATTCCCAGTCCCCATTCAGGCTCAGATTTCCCAGTTCAGGTTCAAATCTCATATCAGGAACAATCAATATGTGTTACATTATGTTTAGTTTTCATTGGATTGGATTGAAAGTGACTCATCCTTTTTATTATTTTCCATGGTTTGGCCAAAAATGAGGAAGGAATACTCTGAAGAATTAACAAAATGCACCTATAAAGGGCATTCTGTGCTTTTAAGACACATCTTCACAGTCTTTGTGATTTCGGCAGCATTAGAATACTAATCCCTGAAAAGGAAATGCCATGGGAACTCAGGTGCTTTTCACAAATATGAGTTCACGAACATATCCAGAAAAACAAAACTGTGTAATGCTTCGAAAAGCAAATTCTTCTCTTTTTAGTTGCATATCTCTTTTTAGTTTTTTATTTGAAAACACACATCATTGAAATAAATCAGCACTGTTGCCAATTTTGAGAATGTGAATGAAAGTATAAGGAAGAGAAGAAAGAATTATCAATCCTACTCTGAATAATTTGTCACCACACTAGTCAAGCAGGAAATATTTCATTTTAAACTACTGCAGTTTCAGGAACATTATGAAAACTAATGGTTGTAACTCCAAATACAAGATTTAGTTGACACAAATATGCACAAAGATTTGTGAGGGTCTATGGAGAAAATATATTTTTATGTTAAAACTATGTATTTCTTTGAAATGTAGTTCAAAGCAAGGAAGAAAACTTTAAATATTTTTTTCTCTTTTAACTCCTTAAAAGCCCCAGAGCAAACACCTGACCATATGCTAAAATACTCAAATTCATAGCTGGAATCAGTAATGTCTTTATTCATTGAAAAATTTTATTTCAATATCCCTCTGTTAGACTTTTACTTGGATGTTTATCTTGAAAATTTGTACTGAAAGCTCAAAAAGTTTTACTGCATAGCTATATTCGTTCTTCATAGATCATTTCAGAAATAACACTCCTTTGATATTAAATAGGAGCAAATATAATAATATTTCTATAATCCATGGATAGTTTATATATTCTAGTACAGATGGCAATCACGCTAAAGATTTTCTTTCCAAAGGACAAAGGGCATCACACATCACATAAATTCACCTATATTTAGAGAGTGGATGTTCATGGTGACAACTGCAGGGTTGGGGATTGAACCCAGGACCTTGTGTTTGCAGGGCAAGCACTCTACCAACTGAACTATATCCCCAACCCATCACCTGTGTTTTGAGAAATCCTACTTAGACTTCTTTAGTCTTTAGTCTCAGTGATTGACAGAAGGGCCTCTCATTCTAGATATGGTGCAATGCCTTTCTGGTTCCTACACCAAGAAATTGGTCTTTCTAATCATATCAATAAGCTCAAACCCAGATGTTGTTTTGTCACTTACTGCTAAATCTTAAATTTATAGATTCTATTCTCATGGCCTCCTGCATCTTCTTTTCATAGCTCTTGTTACAATTTTAATTGCATGGGCCATTCGGGCAATTACCTTTTAATAACTGGGCTCCCTCTGCACTGTAAGCTGCATGTCAGGGGAAAGACTCTCCCGAGTTAATATCACAGAGGTCTATACTGAGTATTGGATAGACCTTCAACAATGTTTGCTGATTAAATGATAGGAAGACTAGTGACACAATAAATTTTAAAAGATCTGCAAGTTTGATGTTTAGAATTTTCGTTCTTCATATCATGCTGATCAAAGTCATATTTAATTTTAGTAAAAATTCAATGATGGGGAACTTTATGCTATCCCCAAATGTGACTTCATTGTTTATTTTTTATTAAACATGATAGCTTAGTACATTTAACACTCTATCTGCTTATTAATTCAAGAATGATCTTGCATGGATCAGGAAGGAAGAAATGAAGGAAATCATAGCTTTATTAGCAAAATCAAATAACATTTTAAGTGACCACAAAAAACTGCTTTTAATGCCTTAAGCAATTTCATTTTCCTTGACTGAAATATTGTCAGAAGGGTCTTTTTTTGTGGTGCTTCAGATATTTATTTCTTAATATTCTATGTGAAGTCTTTACTATCATATATGAATAATATGGAGTTTGTGGTTTCAATCTTTGTACTTAGGCTCTTGACTTTTTTTTTTTTAAACAAAACTGCTATCATTTAGCATTTGCTCTGACAACCATCACATTAGTACATAATAAGTGGCAATGAAGCAAATGATTTGTGAACATTGTTAGCACTATGTCAGGAGAATCTGAGGAAAAAGGTTCTTTGAGGTAAGTGGCCAGGCTGACATTGGATCTCTGCTTCATGCCCAACCCAGCGAGCCACACCCCTTCCTTACTAATGAGTCTGGAAATATTGCCAGCTCTGCCTTTTATCTCAGAAAACACAGGGCTATTTATGCTGAAACACGATGCACCAAATTTATCTCCACTGATTGACAGGGTCCTTTTTTCTGATCCTTAAAGCCTGAAAGAGAGATAGGAGAGCTGCTATATGATAGGAGAGTTTGGTAGATGGGAAGTCTACATGCGAAGCTGGTTTGTTTTGGCACGATAACAATGGCTGAGAGGGATCAGACTGGAAGGTGGGGAGAAAGGATATAAAGAATAGTCAGAATATTGTTGAGGAATCCTAATCAAGAAAGCTGTGATAGCCTTTTAACTAGAGCAAGGGATGATATGGAAGATGTGTGTGTAGGCAGAATCAATGAGTAGTGACTAAGTGGGTATGAAGGATAATTTGAATGCACATCTAAGATTTTAGTCTTAAGCAACTGGGTGACACCATTATTAGGATATAGACCCAGGGTGGAAGAGCAGATTGGAGTTGGAACATGGTATTTTATTTTATTTTATTTTACTTTTTGTACTGGGGATTGAACTCAGGGACACTTTACCACTAAGCTACACCCCTAACATTTTTGATTTTTTATTTTGAAACAGGGTGTCAATAAGTTGCTGAGGCTGTCCTTGAACTTGCAAACCTCCTACCTCAGCATCTGCTGTCACTGGGATTATAAGTATGTGACATCACACAATAGGATGGTGTTTTAAAAGAATGGAGTTTGAAGTCCTCAGAAGGCATTCAAATATGCTATTTGGAAAAGTGAGCCTGGAGCACCTGAGGGAGATCAGGGACAGAGATGTAGGTTTTAGGATTATCACAAAGCAGGAAACAGGTGAACTCAGGGAAGATGACGGAGATTTAGACAACAGGGACAGAACCCAAGGGAATAACAGTAAGGTTAGAAAAAGAAAAGGGCACTCGTAGGTGGAATTCAGAGGGTGTAATCAGAAACACTGAAGGGACAATTGGGAACCTCCAGTGTCACAGGGGCAAAGGAGAAGAGATTTTAATGAGGGTCAGGGAGTCAACAGTGCCTATGCCAATAATTTAAAAGTCTTTTCCTGCATTCATCCTCAAATATTATTTCTACTAATTATGTTTTATTTGGTTTCTGAGGTTTAATAACAAAGACATGAGGAAATTCAAAGTTTGTGTTACTAGGCTTGCATGATTTCTCAAGATGTGTTTATTATTTATTTAAAAATATTTTATATGCTTCCATGGACTTTAAATATGAAGAAGTAAATTACACACCACCCCAAAATATGCCACTCTGACATATTAACTATTTTAAGTCAAAGATACTTGAAAAACGAGCAGGTGCAAGAAGATCACTCTGACCTTCCTTCTGTTTCTTAAAAGCAGGAGATGAAATTCTCACGAAAAAGATGTCCTTGCTATATCAGAAGGAAACAGCATTCTTATCACTATGAACTGAAGTTGAGACTGCAAGAAATCTGTACTAATGCACCATGTTGGAGCACCCCTTGCCTTTCCAGCTACTTCTGTAACCCATTAGTTATGCTGGCCCAAACCCCTTTGCCTTGTCCCATTGTCCCAATTTACTATTTCCTGTCTAATTCAGTATGCAAGTGTTCAACTGTCATTGCATCTTTGTGTCTTTACTTCCAAATTATGAGGCCTCCTGTGCCACATAAAAACAAACAAACAAACTAACATCCAAAATGAAAACCTCTAAGAGGCAAAATTTTGCCTCCCCTAAACCTAGAAATAGAAAATACCTTTCCTTTGACTTTAATGCTTTAAAATTACGAAGACTTTTGACGTGCACTAAATTTTCAGACTACTAGTTAACTTACTTGTACTGAACAAACAATTAGATTGCCCACAATTTTTTGGTTTTACCAATAAAAGTACGTTGAGCTTCCTTGTTAAAAAAAAAACAAACAGAAAAAATCCATTAGATATCACACATCATTTGTAAAAACTTTAAAAAGATAGCTCTTTCCACCAGATTTTCCATTTGAGCATATTGGAATGGCTTTGTGGATAAAATAAACTGAAAAAAAAAGGCAATATAAATTTTCAAAATTAAGCATGGATTCCTGTCAAATGGTAATGAAAAGTTGCTAGCTTTTATTCCCTATGCTATTTTTAAAAAGTGCTAAGTGTAAATATTAACTAACAGCTGTGTGTATATAAATTTTTGTGAATAAATTAAATTACAAGAAATGTATTAAGTTACAGAGTGAAATCTTAATATTTAAAACAGGCGATCCTGGCTTAGCATAGTATCGTGTAACAGGAAACCTGAGTATATCAAACCACATCATTATTTTTCATAGACCACGGCAACTGACAGAACTGCCTGTGTGCATACATTTATTGTACCATTATTCTTAAAACAGGAATCCCTTCTTCCAAGTTATTATCCCAAAGTCAACGTTAGAGGTAAGATAGTACATATACTTATTCACTGCTAGATGCAAACCTCGTCACAAATCCTCATAAAGTATAATGACAAAGTCCTTGATAGTTTAAAGAACAAAAAAATCACATTTACACAATGCTACATGGAAGAGACAAACCACAACGATCATCTTACACATAGGTTTACAAAAGAAATTTGCCTGCTAAAGAACTTAATTTATTTTGTCCTCTGATTCACTATTTATAGACATTTTAGGCCTTAGGTGAAAATATACACTAAACATTATACCTTCTGTTGTATCATTTTCTCTTTGTTAATTGAAAGAAAATTTGGGCTGTTTTAGGTTAAAAAGTGAATATTTTCTCTTAATATTAGCAGCTGAGAAATGTCCTGACAATCTATTCTGTATATAGAATATATCTAAACTTAAGGCATGGGATGGAGAGAGATTTTTTTCAAGCAGGTCTTTATTTAGTCAGTCGATAGAAAATAATATAGTAAAAGTCCATGTATACATAATTTATACTAAAATACAAGATATTATGAATTCAGATAAAGCCAGTGGTACACCTCTGTCCCTCCTCCCTCCAGAGGGAACCCATAACTGAACCTGCTATTTATCAGTGCATGATTTTCTTTACAATATTAGGTTGCAGGCTTTTAATTGACACTTTTGTAAATATCAGAGTAATTCTTTCCTATGTCCAGCTGTTAATTTTTATCTTGAAAATCTTGGATATTATTACTTACTCTGCATTGGTTGAGATTGGTTTATAGTTAGAGTATAAAGTTTTAAACCACAAACTCCATATGATTCCTATAAATGGTGAAATGGAGTCTTTATGAAATAAACCATTGAATATAAATAGATCCTATGACATTTCATTCAATGAATATTAAATTGCTTATGACATTAAAAGTAGTCATCTGTGGTCACTAAAAACACTGTCTGGTTTTACTAGTAAACTCATTTCTTTCCTCTCTGCTTTATATGTAAGATCATTTTTAAATTAATATGTATAGTCAAGAGTTAAATACACTAGGTTTTAATGTTCACTACAAAATATAAAACGGTCTTCTATCAACGGTTTTGACACATGCACTTATTTAGTTTTTCAGAATGTTGATTATAAAAAGGATATATGTGAACATGTAAAATTATGACGCGGACATAAATGATTTTTAACCTAATTGCTTTACCCCAAACGTAGAATTTATTGTAAGGAGGATAAAAATCTCCCTGCAATCAAGTTTTTTCACCTTAGCATAAACATTATCACTTTGCTTTTTGACAAGTTTTTGCAAGCTGTCATAGTAAGTGATAGGTCTCACCATATGAGACAAAAAAAAATGTATGTGCCAATTCTAAATAAATTTTGGAGCATAAAATGCATCCATGATGAGTAAATTTGATCACAAACAAAACAAAACACAATATATTTTTGTACACAAACAAGTAGTCATCATCAAAAAACTTTTAAAGTAAACTTCATTATTCTTTTCACAAAAAAATCATTCACTGAGTTTACCTTTTCACTCTGTTTCTTTGACTTGGTTTTATTAGTTTTTCTTCACAAACCATGGTCTTTTGTGATTTGAATATAATGTCCAGAAACTTGTTCACATCTAATTTAGGTCTTATTCTGCCTTAAGTGAAAATAATGATAGTAGATATGAAGGAAATTTCAATGATTTAATTTTGTTCCACAAGTACAATTTGTTTTCTTGTTTGAATTCTATGATGAAGAGGTGATATTCTGTAAGCTGTCTGTTTCTGCTTCCCCAAATTCAGTGTGTTACTGTCCTCTATGGTCAGGGACAAGGACAATTTCCTACTTCAGAATGAGGCCTGGATCTCTTGGTCTGAATTTAGCACCCTTCTTGAATTAGCCCTAGCCTTCCATCTTTATCTGCAACACTTCTCTGCTGAATCCTTCGGTATGAGCTCACTGTTCTGGCCTATTCACAGATAGCACAGAAAGGTCAAGCAGACGCCAGGCTACACCTTCTAAAACTTAATTTGGCCCTGTTGGTCCACAGGACATGGTTTCTAATCTAACTGCATATTTAGACATGTTGCTGATAGTTTCCCATACTTAACCATGGTCTTTAACCATTCTTCTTAAATCTGGGGGCCAGGGGTAGAACTCGGTGGTAGAGCACATGTTTAGTGTGCATGAGACTGAGACCCTGGATTCAATCCCTAGCACACACACACACACACACACAAAGTGAATATTCTTATAGTTATAAAAATAAATATGGATTAGAAAATACTTTTTATCTGTAGACCAAAACTGTATTTGGCAATTGTATTTGATTTTATGTTCACTACATTCACATAATACGTACCCATATATAACTTTTTCAACATTCTTGGATGTTTTAAAATTAAGAATTTGTTCTAAGATTTGAGTGTTACATAGTTTCAACATATTTCAAAGGCCAATTCCAACAAACACAAAACTTCTGAGTATGCCTAGCTGCTAAATTTGAAACCAACCAAATTTCTTAGGTTGGCGAAATTGAATGAGAGTAGTACCACTGAGCTGAATGCCTGTTAAGATCAAGGGCTCCAGGAGAACTAAACCAATTCACAGTTGTACTTGGACCAGCACCTTCAAAGGGTCCAAGAAACCAAAATGCAAAGCTTTAAAAACACAGGCTGCTCATGGTTTTTTCTATTAAGCCAAATTCCATCTGTCTCTTCGTTTTTAAAATTCAAATCCAAGTGTACCTTTAGAACAAGACATGAATATTTCTGTTCTATCCTTTCTAATACTAAGTTGGCTTTCTACAAGAGAGTAAATTTAAACATTTAAACTGTGTTGAGTTACTAACACGATTCTCTTTGATGTATTGATGGGTCGTTTCAGGCACCTGGTCATTGTACCATGGGCACATTTGTGCCTTTCCCTGTAATGTTTGCTGCTCTTTTGCTTGTTTTTATTTCAGTGAAGTAGAGAAAGTTAAAATTAGTTACAATTTTCAAACCTCTCATTCAAAGTTAAAGTGAGTGCCCTGGTTCAGTTGCTAATACCATTCTTCAATAAAAGTAACCAGACCTCTTTGAAGAAATAACTTATTTTAGGATCAGGTAGGAAACATACAAAATGAGCTGGGAGCATCACATAGTGCCAGGAAAAAAGGTCTCAGAATAATGGGAGTATGTCAAAGGAATGTTAGAGTCTACTGAAAGAGCTACCATGGCCAAAGCTGAAATAATTTGAGCAAAAAAATAACTAAAAGAGCATTGGATTATAACCCACATGTAAATATCCATGTATTCATGGTGATGTGAATAAATGATTAAATTTAAATAAGTGGAGGACAATATAGAAATCTCCCTTGCAGAAGAATTGAAAATAATTTATGTAGATATTCTTCCCTAAAGAAGGAACAAAGTAACTCCCTGCTCCTGGAGTAACTGCAGAATAGTTCTTTCTCCCAAAGGAAAGGGGAGAAAGATCACCTTTATAGGAGAGAAACCTGGCAAATTCTACCTCAGTCGGGTGATTGAAGATATCAACAGTACTATGACATCTTGACATTATGTCCCCTTGATATGAAGTGACGAGAGTGTTACTTTATCTCTGTGATCTTTCTTCCCCAAGCCCATAACCCCAGTCTAAAGATGAGAAAAACATTTGATGAGTCTCAGTAGAAGGACAATCTACCAATGTTCTCTAGTAGTGTCAAGGTCATCAAAAATAAGGCAGGGAAATTGTCAGAGCCAAGAGGAGCCTAAGACAACTTGATGATTAAATGTAACATGATATTCTGGATAGGATTCCTGGAACAGGAGGACATTAGGTAAAAACCAAGGATAAAGCTACGGATAAAGTATGGACTTGAGTTACAATAAAGTATCAGAATCAGTTAACTTTATTAATTATAAAAAAGTGCCATATTAATGTAAATGTTAATAATAAGGGAGGTGGGGGGCATATGAGAACTCTTGTCATATTCTCACCAATTTTTTTAAAATTTAAAATAAAAATTTGGTTAAAAAAATTTTAAAAAATGGATATCTTGTTTTAATCTGAAATGACATTCTGGTGTTCAGTTTATTTGTATTCTGGTGTGAATTATTCAGCACACATGCAAATATTCTCCTGACTCAGGGGGCCATGGGCTAGCTGCATAATGCGTGTGAATCTTGCAGCCCAGAGAGCTAACTACCTGGAGAGATTTTCTCCTTCAGCAACTCAAAAAGGTAGAGTTAACAGTGAAGATCTTTGTTTCTCCTGGCAAGAGAGAAGGGAAAATAACAGAAAAGAGACAGGATCCTGTGAGCAAGGAAAAAATAGAGTTGGACTAAGAGGCTCAGGGAAGTCCTGGGCCAAGTGCAGAGGAAAGAGTCGTCCCCTCCCTTCTCTAGTTTACTCCCTGATCTATACTAATTCTGGCTGGTTGCTTAAGTGGGCTGCACCTCCCCATGGGTACAGGAGTGATTTAGAGGTCATTAGGGTCTCCTACTCTGATTCTCAGGATAAAATCCAGGAATGACACTGGCAATGAAGAGTCCTGCCTTACCCCTCCAACAGTCGGCATCAGAGAGGTCATCTTGCAAAGGTGAGAGAAGAGGCCTTAAGAATATTGAGGTGTATTAGCATTATAATCATTAAAGTATTCTTCAAGTACTGCTTCATATTTCCTAGGAAAACACGTTATCCAAACAGGTAAAGATCTGTTGCAGAATGATGATTTTTCTAAAGATGATGGCCTTATGTGTGTCAGGTAAATACTTTTCTCCGACCTGTCAGGGAGGGGAGGGATTCTATTTGGTGTCATCATGTCCAGATCAGAACTACACTAATATTTTTGTAGAAAACAAATGTGTTTTATACATTAATTGAGGCTGTAGTAATATATCCTGGAGGATAATTATTACATGGATTCCATTTTTTTCTGACAGTAAACACACAAAAAATTTTAAGCCACTGACTTTTCTACTCTTAATTGACAAAGTCATTTGTGAAATAAGTTCTTTCTTTAAAGATTTAAAGAATATTTGCATGTGCACAAGTTGGTGTTTATTTTCAATCTAGTGATTTTGGCTTTTCCCTTGTGTTATGGATGATGAGTATTTAGAAAAGATTAAATTCTTATACCTTGATGTGTTTATTTAGACCCTCCTTTGTAGGATGATTCTGGATTTTTTTTTTTCCTCCAGGACTTTCATTTGAGCATCTTCCTTTCCTCTGTTCATTGTACTAGTTTAGATATATTCAAATCAGATCTACTGACAAATGCTGTACCAGGGACCCCAAGCCCTATTATTGCTGGCTCTCAAATGTTTACCTAATAGAGGGTCAATTACAATCATTCTGCAAGTCACCTGCTAAAATGGAAGCACTATCTTTAGTAAAAGTACATTTTGTTCGCAGAGTGTGGTGGTGCACACCTGTAATCCCAGTGACGGGGGAGGCTGAAGCAGGAGATCTCAAGTTCTAGGCCAGTCAGGGCAATTTACTGAGATTCTATCTCAAAAAAAAAAAAAAAAAAAAAAAAAAGAAAAGCTGGGGATGCAGGTCAGAAACAGAGCCCTGGACTCAAACCCTAGGACATTTTGTGACTATAAAAATTTCAAAATGAAATTTGACAACAGTTTAATTTTATCATGATTTATAAGTGTCACTAAGTATAGTGCAACTAAATCTTTAGTGAAGTCACCAACTCATTTTTACAAAAGTTCTTCCACTGAGTTCACACATCTTCTAACTAATAAACTGACAAGTCAAATCCTAGTTTCCTCGGTGGCTGTTCATCTTGTGATGGCCACAGAATCAAGGAGATCTTTCTGAGACTGACTCATGTGAGTTCATCTACAACTAGTTAGTCCTTCCAAATGGTCCTATTTTTATTGGGGATTATTTACTATGTCCAGAATCCTAATATTTGATGTTTTTAATGAGAAAAATAGCACAAAAAAATTCCAGTGTTCAGCCAACACAAATTTATGTGATCAACAAAAGAATGTTTTCAGATTGTAGGCTTGATTGTTTTTGTTTCTGATGTGACAGATTTGCTGAACAAAGTTACAAATGCCTTCTTTCTCTACCCTTCATTACCCTCACCTGACACACACACACTCACCAGGTCCCATCTGACTGCTAACGCAGTTCTAGGTCGCCAAGGTTTCCTGAGGGAAACTGACTCTACTGAGTACTCCTTTCTTCTTGGTGTACCTTATGTCACAAGTAATAGTACTGAAGTTTTCAAAGCTTACAATGTTCCCTAGGAGTGTCACAGTCGAGCAGGTGAAAAAAAATATCTGGAAGTTTATTATTTTTCCACCAATATATTTGACACCACCTTTGGAGAGTGAACAAAAGGCATACTGTCAAGCGGATAGACCTGGACAAAATGTTACTGTTTGTTCCTCACGAGCACAGAGGTATATTTAAGCAAAGAAAGACATTCCATGCCTCTCCTGGGACTGACTTCCTTCTGCTAAATTATACCAACATGTTCACACCACTGCGGTTCAGACTGTGCTGGAATTCAACATGCAGACTGCTGTTTGCCAATGCTTAAATACCACGGCTATAAAAGTTCATATTAGAATTGAATTGGCTTTATAATATCAGAGAACATATAGGGGAAAAAAAGGGTGTATACACAGGAAATTACAGTAGAAGATATGGAAATAAGGAATGTCCTTGTTTGACAGATTCTATACTTATACAACAAAGCCTCAAAGTCACCAGAAGTCACCTGGTTTTGGATCATGTTTCAAATCCAGGCTCACTGACATTCATGAAACTTTTGGCAAACCTGGGCCAAGTTTCGAGCAAGGCTCAGTAAAATACCTCTTTCATGTGGAACCTGTGTGTGAAGCTCAGTGGCTTTGGCTAGCTTTCACCTTGGGTTTCACATTCGAACAATCCAAAGTTTCAAAGAAAGTCAAGGGTAAAAAGAAATGGGGAGAATGGGGGATGCAACAAAATAGGGCAAGTAAATGGCTAGCCTGGGAATGGGATGACTGTCTACCATCTTGAAAAAGGTTTCATCCTGGAGCCATTTGATTTTGTAACTGAACTTGGGCTGTAACAAATTTGCACATGGCACCAATGGACCAAGCCTTCTCAGTACTAAAGGCAGAGAGTATTCTGAACCCCCCAATATGCCAGAAGAGCAGTATAGCATTATGCTCAAAATATCTGGAGGATTTAAAATACTGACTGTAAAGAAATGTGATGATTGATAGGCTCCTTATAATGAAGATTTGAAGGGGGTGGAAAAGAAGCAATGAAATGTACTGGTTTAGTAAATTTAAAAAATTCTGAGCATCTCTAGAATTTTCTATTATGTGGATTTAAATTCCAGAGATCATAAAGCATGTTCTCCTGAGAGTGGTGGGCAGGCCTGCTCCCATGGCAGACTCCATAGCTCCGCCTCTTTGAAGTCTGGTCCTGTAGCCACTTGCTTCCTTCCTTTCTCAGCAAGGTGCAGGGTACAAGTTGCAGACTGTGACACCTCTGTGGAGCCACAGTGTGGGACTTAGTCTCCTGACAAGATTAGGCTCATTTGGTCCCTAGCGTCCAACAAAATGTGCAAGGACATTTTTACCAGGGAATGTCAAACTCAGTGTGTGCATGGACACTTTGAAAATACCCTGTGCTTGGGTAGGAAAGAAAAGAGGAGTAACAGTCAAGTGTAGCAGTACACATGAGCTTTCTTTAAAATAATGAGAATATTTACGAGGTGATCAAATGGGCTAGTAAGTGCTACATTTTGCCATTTTAAGGGAAAAAATATATATATATATCTTGTCCCTCACACAGAAGAAAACTCTTTTGGCTACAGAAGATTTTTTCATTCCCCCCCCCCCATTCTTTTTACTTTTCTTTTTCTTTTTCTTTTTCTTGTTCTTCCTTTTTCAATTTTTGTTATTCAGAAGATCGTTACGTATTTAAGTACATGTTTTCTTTTGAAATGTGGTCTTTGATACCAATAAACTTCTTTGGAAAAAAAAAAAAAACCCTCTGAACTCCAAGAACTTCAGTGCTCATGTTTTAAAAAGCAACAGTTAGGCCCTAAGGCACAAGGTAATTTTGAGGAGGCAGGACACTAGAGTGAGGGGTTGACAGAGTGGGTTCTATGTGCTGTCATCTGCGACTTGTTTTTAGACATCTACCTGGAGGGGTGTAGCAAGTTGCCATAAGTCTATGTAGTGAGAGAACCTTCCAGAAAACACTTTCCTTTCAGCTGACACTTTTTATAGAAATAAAAATCTAAGACATGGAAGTGAAGAAAACCAAAGCCAATAAATTATTTGAAGGAAATGCTATCAAAGCATTAAATAAACAACCAAAAAGGGTATGTGTGTGTGTGTGTGTGGGGGGGGGGGGGGGGTTATAGAACATAGTAAAAGCAATCAAAGTAAATGCTATGTTTGAAGTTAAAGTCCACAGATCAAAGTACTTTGCAAACTGTCAAGTGAAGCATAAGAAGGGAAGCAGGAGAAGGGAAGCCCAGACAATTATCTAAAATATTTCATTGTGACATTAGAGAAAATCCCAGCAAATGCACCTAGCAAGCAGCTTCAGTAAGATTCAGCTTAGGTTAGGAATTCCAAAACAAAATCACTTAAATTATACCAGAAATACACAAAACAACAGTAACAAGAAAAAACAAAACAAAACAAAACAATTCCCCTTCCAAATCCCACTGGTCTAATTCTGCACCAGCCATGACCAGCACCAAGATGAAAGGACATAATATACCTACCTCCTTGTCCTTAAAGAATAATTACTAACATATTCTCTTTATTCAGGTAGTTGCATTTTTCTTTCTTTCTTTTTTGAAAGTGCCTTGAGAAGGTTAAAAATAAGAAAGCAGTCTAAACAACAAAATTATGATGTCTGAGAGGTCCTCTCACTGCCTGCCAGGGCAGCCAGGCTTAATTAGAGTTCTGACGCAGTGCTCGGCAGGCCAGTGTCATGGACAGATTCAGGCAAAGTTTAAAATCACAGCCACAGAAACGCACCGATGCTATTGCTGTAACCTGGAACACAGTATTTACCTGGGAATTGTTCACAGGCTCCCCTTATTTTCACTCGAAATAAGTTATTTTTAAAAAAACATGACTCAAGAACATATCAGAAAATACATAATGCCAGAATAAAAATCTTACCTACAGACAGCTGAGTTTCACAGTTGCTCTAAACAGAGGAAGTAGGAGGCAGTGGCCTTTTACATGTAGAGGTTGTTTATTTAGCCCTTTTTAAAAGGTCTTGAACTCCAGAGGTTTAAGATTAAGTCCAATCCAAGTGTCTGAAGGGAAAAAAGGGCAGGAGAGAAGGCAAATAAGAGAGGGAAAGAATCCCAGCTGCTGGGTGGTGCTACTGTTCTGGGAGCATTTGAGCTATTTTCAGCATTAACAGCAGCCGGAGTTGTCTGCAAAGTGATGGAAATGCTTTACCGAATCCCGTCGCCACCCCCCACCCCAGGGGGTAAAAAAAACACAAACCAGGAAACCCACAACAACTCGGTTCATTGTGCAAATATTCATTTAAATTTTGAGGAAAACTGCCAGCGCTATTGAAAACACACACAAGAACTTGAACTGGAACCTTAAAGAAACATAGTGCCTTGTCATAACCCTCAAGTTTTCAAAATGATTTACCTGATCTGTTGAAAATAAGAGGTTTTGGCTTACTGAGAAGGAAGACTTTTCTTCTGATATCTACTTGCTTACTTATATGGGTCTTAAAACACGAGGTCACGTAGGAATAGCTGTTGTCAACCTATTCTTAAGGTTGGAGACAAATGGTTTCTTTCCAGCACGCACCTAAATTTCCAGTTTCATCGACTATGCTATTTTTGAAAGCTACTGGTCTAAACTGTTGACATTTCTTATCTGTTGGCAGAGACTGGGGACCATTCAGTGACACGATGCAGACAGACGCTGATCCCCTGCTTCTGTCCCATAGGCCACTGAAGAAATCATTCAGATTGGGTCATCGGTGATAACTGGCAAACTTTGAACTTTCATTTTGTTTCCAGAATTAACAGCTACAGTCCAGAAGCTGCATTCATTCATTCAGCAAATATTCATGTGGCAAGCATTTCTGAGCCCACCGTAGGCCAGGCAACTCTGGGCATGAATAGCATGGTGGGCAGAATTAGCAGGGCCCTTGCCTTCAGAGGCTTATAGCACACAACCTTGCAAGAATTAATAAATACAGACGTTGTTACATTTTTCAACCCCTTTTCCACAAGATGAGTCTATTCAAATCACAGCAGCTGAAGACTGAGATTTCTTTCTACCAAAACTAAAGGAAGGGATACACGTAGTGATTGCTTCCTCAAGCCCTTCGCTACACCACTAAGAAGAAGCAGCTCCCCTACCAAGGAAATCTCCAAAAATTTTTGTCAAAGCTTTATTCCATGTAGGTGAAATCCTGGAATCTTTTCCAATCCCTGCTCCCCCAGAAGAAGGGGGTGCTTAAGCTGTCAGAAGCCATTGTCTTACTCAGCAGGTGCAGGAAGCTTCCCCAATCTGAACCTGGTAAATGTCATAATTAATTTTAGGAGGATTGGTACTTATGCTCATATCAAATCCAATTCTTCCCTCACCATCAAAGGCAGTGGAGCTGATTATAGAAAACATTGACGATTATGCTGACGTGTAAAAACAGGAAAACATGATTATTTCAAGTACTATGTTAAAATAGTGAAGTCCTTCAGCTCACTACATTGTCTAGAAAAACCAGGCAGATATTTCAATTAAAGAAAGAACTACAACTTACGTTTGGAATAGCTAATTAGAATTTTAAAATAAATTGACTTTGCTTAAAAATATACACCAGGTTTTAAAAATCACTGTAGAATAATGCATTTCTCGTTTATTATTTTTGTTTATTTATTTTAAACACTCACACTTTATCATGTCTTAAATATCTATAGGTATGAATATTAATTTAGAATATTCATCTTACTTGTTGAATGGTAATTCTACTGGTAAACATTGGAAGCCTAGGCACAGGAGACATGTTTTTTGAAAATGTGTATATACTTTTTCCCCCTTATGATAGTTTATAACAAAAAGGAAAATACTTTTGAAAATTGACTTTCCTTAAGACACTATGGGTGTTAATGAAACAAACATTAACTATTAGACACTATGTCAATCATTATTTTTAAATTCGGAACAGTTTGTTTTCCCTGCCATTCCTAATGGAAGTCCATTGCCTCACCTTTACCTACTTAGTCACATTCTATCAAAATCTGCACTTGAAGGAACTGATCCTGGCCCTGCTAGCCACTTGTGCTCCTGTTTAGGAAGACTTCTATCCTGCCCTGTGCCTCACTGACATCTCCTTTGTTCTGTGAGGATCCTGACTGTCCAAAGGGCCCATCCACAGCACCTTTCAACAAAAAGAGTGCAAATTGGATTTTAAGCGTATTTTAAAAATTATATAGGATGTAAGTTCTAACTTTTCTACTTATCCAACTGTTCTTTTATCTTGTAAATATTGACATTTTAAGAATGGTACTAATTATATTAATGTTAATTATTTTGTTTATATTTTTTATTTCCTTCTCTCTCTTTTTAATAAATAAATTGATGTAAAATAATTGTATATTGGAGTGGGCTTTTTTATATTGGTGAAATATTAAAAAGTGCTCTGGTATACCTCCACTATTGCATAAGATATGGAAAATAACAGCACTAATCCACTGAGCTGTGGCATGGCTTATATAAATTTTACACACAAAATGCTGGAGAAATGCCTGGGACATAGAAAGCATTTGATAAATGTCATTTAATTATCACTTAAGTCTGGAGATTTGCTTTCCAATATGGTGGCTGCATACAGCTAATGAGTTCCTAAAGTGTGGCTAGTCAGAACTGAAATGTTATATAGGTATAGAATGCACACTGAACTTTGAAGGAAATATAAAAAATGTACACTATCACATTAATTTTTACATCGATTACATGTTGAAGTGACAATATTTTGGACATATTGAGTTAAAAAAGATACAATGTTAAGATTGATTTTACTGGTTTCTTCTTACTTTTAAAAATATGACTACTAGACATTTAAAAATTACATATTGGCTTGCATTATATTTCTATTAGGGCCAGCTAGACCAATAGTAGCATCAGTCACCTAGAAGGTTTGTAAACCCACAGGTTGTTCTGACCCATCTCCAGAGTTTCTGATTCAGTAGGTCTGCGGAAGGTCCTGAAATTTTGCATCTCTAACAAGTTCCCAGATGATTGTTAACCATACTTTGAGAACTGCTGGTCTTAACCCCTGCTATTTGAAAAAGTGGTCCATGGATTAATGTTAATGTCACCTCTTGGGATCTTGTCAGAAATGCAAAATTTCAAGCACCATAAAATACCCAAGCTTCTTTGCATGCATTTTAGAAGCTGAGAAAAACTGATATAAAGTAGTCTCTCATCCTTGGGTGCATAGAATACTTATCTGAAAAATACCAGTATGCTGGCCCTGCTCCTAGAGTTTTATTCAATCAATCTGAAAGAGACCTAACCATGTTATCTAAAATGCTCCCAGGTGATCCCAATGTACAAATAAATGCTGCAAGTTTGTGGCCAGTAGGACTCATCAGACCAGATATGAAAGGGTTAAGAAACCAGACACTCCTAGTAAGGGGAAGCTGCTCAGGATTTGGGAACACAGGACCCTTGGAGATGGTGGAGAAGGAGGGAACCACACAGCAATGGCCAAGGAGTCAGTGGTGGGAGCTGGGCAGGAGGCACTCCTTGCTCTTGCAGGTACGATGGAGGTCCTAGCTACTTCATTTCTGGAGTTCAAAGAAAGGCTGGATAAAGCACAGCACACCCTCAGACTCAGAGGAACAAGAAAACTAAGCAAATTATTTGGGCAGATATTCAGGCTCTGAAGAAGATACGAACCTACTCATGAGAATCTTGGTGTAAGTCAAGGGTGGATCCAGTGGCCATCTTAACTGAGTGTTGCAAATTCTACATAACAGGATTAGTTTCAAAGAATAGATAGATGAGAAATAATCTTTTAGACAGAGAGGAGAAGCAAAAAAGGAATGAAAGCATTGAAAGACAGTTAATTGTACATTTCTTTCTCTCTTTCCTTACTGCACAACTAGAATGGAGACAGAAGTACTGATCTAATTAAAACAAAGTACACTAAGGCATAGTATACAGATCCCAAAACATCCTAGTGGGTATTTGTACACCAAGAGGGGATCTTGTTAACCCAAATAACTCTTTGATTCGAACTGGTGAGAGAGAGAGCTATATTTTGGAGGAGAGAGACCTTACTTTCCATGCTACATAAGTGAGCACTTCAGCTTTGAGTTTGAATAATTTCATCTGTTTGTCAAATGACTGTTCACTTTTTCAGGTGGCCTCAGAACACTGTGTGTTGAGGAATGCTTCATAAAAATAAAATCTTCACTGAAGAGAAAATCTGATTCATGCTATTAACATCTAAAACTTTCCAATTCTGGGTTGGGGTGTAGAGCACTTGCCTAGCATGCTTGAGGCCCTGGGTTTAATCCCTAGCACCAAAACCAAAACTAAACTAAACAAAAATCTAAAGGCTAAACAAAAATCCCCAAACAACAACACAGAAAAATGACCATCTGTAGCTTGGCTTTTCACATTTTTGGTTGATTGTTTCAGAAAACTTTTAAAGGGTAATAGTTTAAAGCAGTCTGGAGCATGGGTAACTGAATCCTGGTCCTATCATTTATGTGTGACCTTGGACCAATTATCCTCCCTGGGCCTCAGTTTCCTCCTCTGTAATAGGACCTATTTTATTGGGTTGTTGTGATGATTAAAATTATTTGAGAAGAACATGGAAAAGTCTGGCATGTAGTAAATGCTATACACATGTTGGTTAAATAATCAAAAATATCTTGGCGCAACTGTATAATTATCTATATGTGGTGGAATTTAGCAATTATTTTTAGATACCATGATGATTTCTAGGGACCTTTGTGTGAGTGATTTCTTGAATCTACATATTTTGAGAGCTTTTCTGAGTTGTTGAAATTTTTTTTTTCCCAAGAGAACTCCAAATTCTCAATTGAGTCCTCATCACTTCCTATTATTTGAGAGGACCTCAGTAGGAAGGAAGTGAATGTAGTTTTCCCATGAATATTGTTTTCTAGGACACATTTTTTTTCTCCTGAAGTCCTTTGAAAAGTGAATTGCCCTATAGATGTTGGAAGGCTTTTGTGGCCCATGTCAGCTTAGTTGCATTGTCTAATATTCCAGGAGAACAATGTGTCATTCTCTTAGTCAAATGTTTTAGTGTTTAGGGAGAGGCAGCAAGACCGTCTGAAACCCTGGCATGAGTTTCAAAGACGTATTGAAAAGGCAGTCAGATTCTCTTACTATAAAAACTGTAGAAATCAGCTACTGCTGATTAAAGGAAGGAATGGATCTCTGAAATCAGGCATGAAAAATGATGCAAAACGAAGCCTAAATTAAGTGGAACCACACCTTTTACACTTGTTTGCTTCAACTATGGCCAACAAGGTGATGCTTAGGCAAGAAAAGTAATGATGCGCAGCGGCTGTGGGCACTGAGGATCTGATGGGTCATCTACAGGAACCTCAGTTTTTTGTGTGTGGGGCCTGGGGTGGGGAAACCAAAGCCTGAGAGGTCGAGGACTTCAGATGAGACATGCAAACCCTCTAAGCTGGTGTCCTGAAATGTGGGCAGAGAAATTGGATGGTAAACCCATACTAATTTTTAAATCTACGCTTTTACTTGGGTTTATATAAATGATATTGGTAACACCCATCCTTCGCATCTGCTGATGGCATCACTTGAAGGTGTCAAGTCACATGACCAATTACTCCTAGGCCTGGTTGTTGGGCCTAGTTGTTGATGGTAAGCGATTGTTCTCTAGAAGGTGATTTGCTCCCACATGTAACATCAGGCTGTCGCTGAAGTTTTCCAAGTTGCTGAAAATCTTTAATGAAAGGTTAAAGAACTATTGTCAATGCAAGACATTATACAGAGAGAACTTGTCGAACCTTTGCTAAAACTCTATTCTCTTGTTAAAACTTTATTGTTTTTAAACTTACAGTCTGGAAGCCGGGCACGGTGGCGTACGTCTGTAATCCAAGCCACTCGGGAGACTGAGCCAGGAGGATCACGAGTTCAAAGCCAGCCTCAGCAACTTAGTGAGGCCCTAAGCAATTCAGTGAGACCCTGTCTCTAAATAAAATACAAAATAGGGCTGGGGATGTGTGGCTCAGTGGCCGAGTGCCCCTGAGTTCAATGCCTGAGTGCCCCTGAGTTCAATGCCTGGTTCAAAAAAAAGAAAATTACAGTCTGAATTCCTGTGTATTTAAAAACTACCTTTGCTCTTGATATAACCAGTATACAGCTTTTCCTGGCATTTCAATTCCACTCGAAATTGAGCATGTGCATCAGTTGCTAAATACAATATAAATATTGTTAAGATAAGCCTTCTTATGGTGCCCTATTTAATGTCCTCATGATATCTTCTCTTCCAGAATCTTCACTCTCAGTTCCACTATGCTGCTTCTAGCTTTATTTCTTCCAGCTTCTCTGGCCTTCTTTCAATGCCTGGAATGTTCCACATTCAGGGCTTTGGCAAGTGTGGTGCCCTGAGATTGGAGCCCTTGCCTTCTTCACTCAGCAGCCTTCAATTGAAGGACCTCCCTGATCCACCCACCTAGGACAAGTTTCCTCATGTTTAACTCTTGAAGTATCACATTCCTCACCCCCGTTAGTCCTCTGCTGTGTTTTTGACTGGTAGATTCCTAGTGCACTTCTCCACTAGCCTCTTGGCCAGTTTTCCACTCTGGTTGATTCCCCACACAGGTATTGTATTTGTGCCTTGCAAAAGTAAGTGCTCCATATGGATTTGCTGAAAAATAAATGATTAAGTAAATTCTTCATGAGGTTTTAAGTAACAAATGGTGCATTTGTTATGTATTCATCAGAAGTTGTGAAATAAAAAAGTATCTTGTTTGTAAAAAGAAAAAAAACAAAGGATACGCATTCTAATTAAGCAACTGTTTCCAGCCAAGACAAATCTCTGAAATGTATTGCTCTCTAGCTACTTGTTTGGTTTAAAATATTTCTCAAAAGGCAGATGCCACTTGTTTTTCCCTTGGGGTATAATAAATTCTTTTGTCTTAATAATTTGCGTTTGACTCCTAAAAATGGATTTGAAACAAATCTAGTCTCCTATACACATTTAACATATCTCTAGACCCTTTTCAGAACCACATGTTACTCTATTTGGGGTGTATTAATCCCTCAGGTGAGGTCCCTAGTAAATATTTCTTTTGATTGGTTGTTGAAATTTTTTTTTATTTACTTATTGATTCATTGAACACAAATGGAGTACAGCTATTGTTTCACTGGTTGTACACAAAGTATTTCACTGGTTGTACACAAAGTAGGTTGTTGAAAATTATATATTTGAATTGGTAGATAGTTATACCACTTGGTTCTCTGCAAACCACTCCTGATATTGTTTGTAAGGTAGGTTATGAGCAGGCAGACAGGCATGCATGAAGTGTCACGCCATTAATGCTACCTGGTCAGATCAACGTCATTCCCACGGTGGGAAATTCTCTCTCATATCTACACTAAACACTGGTTACGAACATATAATGAATTATTAGTCACCATTTGAGAAGCTGGGAAATTTGCAATTTTGTTTTCTAGTAAAGAGAAAGGAAGGTTTGGTGTGACCAAGGAGTCAGAGGCTGAGGAAGGTGGGGGACCGGTCTTAGGAAAGCTGATCTGGAAGGGGCTGTGTAACCTCTTTGACCACTGGGCAGAAGAATGCTTGTAATAGCCTAACAATGCATTAAAATATAGCATTTTCCTCAGGCTCTTTGTAAATGTGTACAATACTCCAAAGCCAGCAACAGACAGGTTGAAAAATACCTTTGCTTCATCATTCAAGAAATGAATGAATGAACCCCACAGTCTGTACCACATTTCCATAATTACTGTGATATGATCACAAAAGTTAATTTTTTAAGGGTTAATATTGTTTCCCTGTTCCCTGGCTTACAATTCCTAAAAACCTGAAATGACAATGAAATCTCTGAAATGATAGTCTCTTTTTGTATGTTAGTGAGTTGACTAATAGCTAAGCTCTGCCCCAGGTAGCTTCATGATGTGTACTGGTCACTGGAAAGACCAAAGCAGGATTTTCAGTCTTATCCCCTAATTTCCAGGAAGGGAGAGAGACTAAAGACTAAATTGATGATGAATGGCTAGAGATTTAATTGATCATGTCTATGTTCTGATGTCTCCATAGGAAACCCAAAGGAAAGGGTCCAGAGAACTTCTGGATAGGCAAACATGTAGAGGTTCACCCAGCACACATTTCTACACACATATCTCACCCCATGCATCTCTTCATCTGCATCCTTTGTAATGTTCTCTGCAATAAACCAGTAAACACGTTTCCCTGAGTCCTGTGAACTCCTCTTGCAAATATATCAAACCCAAGGAGTGGGTAGTTAGTTGGTCAGAAGTACAGCCTGGGAGTTTTGACTGGCATCTGAAGTTGGCTGGGGGTGGAGCTCTCAACCTGTGGGACCTGATTCTATGTCCAGATAGACAGTGTCAGACCTGACTCGCAGGAGAGGATGCCCAGCAGGAGTCATCGGTAGCATTGCTTGCTTGCAGTTGGGGATAAATTCCTGCACTCTTTGAGCTCATGCACATCTTTGGTGTTGAGGGTCATTGAGAGTACAGGAGAAGCTGAGTATTCCCTTCCATATCCACAGACCAAAACAGTCACACAAATATACATAAAATTCCAGAAAAGTGACCTTGAAACTCACAAAGGTGAAGGATGAACAAAGAATAACAGAGAATGGTTGACTGGCATTCAAAAGTTAGAAGGAACTATAGATTCTTTATGCCAAGTGCATAATAAAAACTTCTTTCTAAACAAACGCAGGTTGGGCATGGGAACCTGAACACATGAATGTTCTCCATGTCACCTGCCATCGAATCCAGACCTCCCTTCCAGTTCATGTGACCTATGGGTTGCTGTGATGTGGGCTGCACATGTTGCTGCAAAATATTAGACTCCTTGGTTCTCAGGAGGTCAGGTGCGCCCTACGTACTAGAGTCCCTGGACCTCTGGTTATCTAGCAACCTCATTTGATTACTTCTGTGGGTCTAAAATATTATTACTTTATGTTTTTCATGGTAGAAGTTACAGTGTGAATGCATTAACTAACAAAGTCAACCTCCCAAACAAAAATAGAAAAGTCGGCCTACTAAATAAAAATAGGAACAATGATCCCATCACAGAAGGAAACACCAGAAATAAAGAGATACGGGAGAGATGTGTTGAGAAATGAGTAATAGTGTATCAATTTTACAGAAAAACAAAACATGGTGGGAAATCTTTGTTTAGACCCTTGGGGCTGAGCCAGACCTGGACCGGTCTCCAGCAGAAGACATGACAGGTGTCACCTGCCTATGGTGATGTGTATTTTTTATCCAGGCAGAGAGGTGGGAGATTGAACTCTGAATCAAGAGTAAATGTTCACATTTCTACCTTCTGGCCAGTGCCCTTCTTATTACAGAATTCTAATTATATGTCTTGTTGAAACTTCCAGATTCCTTCGCAGTTTGTTCCAGCCAATAAGCTAGAGGCAAGACACCCTGCTGAAAACTTCACATATGCAGCAACAACCCAAAAACTCCCGAGAAGGTGGCTTCTGAATCCTTGCCCCTTTAACTTTGTACTGCTCCTCTTACAATTGATGTGAATGAGATGCCATCCTGCAAGGCCCATGCTAAGGGAGACAGAATACGGCAAGCCCATCTGGGGCTGCCTTTCCCTGGGTGGTTTCATATTTTATTTTTTGACAGCAAGCTTTTATTTTATTTGCTTATTTTTGTATGCAGTGCTAACTATTGAATCCATTGCCTCACACGTGCTAGGCAAATGCAATGCCACTGAGCCCCAGCCCCAGCCCCATTCCTGGGCATCTTGCTTGAAGAAAATCCAAATACTCATCGAGTCAAATGGCTAAATTGAGGTAGTCTGTAACTTGAAGCTGGAAACAACCAACACAGTCATCTAAGTACCACTTTATTATATGAGGCTGGCTGAAAGATAGCAGTAAACTCTCAGGCCTGCCATTAAGATGCCATGGAGAAAATAGTTTCAGAAGTTTCAAAAGAACTTCTGGACCTCAACCACTAGCCTTCACAATCAAGTTTGCTTCAGGCTTTGGGCCTATTATAATTTTTTAATGGAGTGAAAATTGCCATGAAGAATAGATCCAATATGCCTGAGGCCCTAGGAGGTGCACCATTTGAATATTTTTTGGCTCTAAATTTAGCAAAGTAGTTGGCTCTTCTGAAGCGAACATTTAATGATCAGCAATATCAAGAGAAATAAAAGCGTACCAATCATCTGCAGGAAACACAAAACAGGAACCCACTGTTTATCCTGTTCTCAGTGTACATTGCCAGATCATTGTTCAGAAAACTTTGAACAGGGTCACTGGATGTAGCTTACAGAACTTTAAAAATCTAAACTAAATGGCAGAATTTGTCCTTGTGGCAGAAAAACTAATTCTGAAAGATTATTCAAGGCTAGTAATGCATTGACGTTCAATGTTTCAGAATCCTTGAGACTCCTACTTCTGATTTTCTTAAAATAGTGAATGCTATCGGTCCTCAATGAAGTGAAGGTGCATTGGATCAGGAAGCCAATAATTTCCCAGAAGTAAATAAAGTTAAAAATACACATGCAACAAGGACTCTTGTTTCATGGTTTTGAATTCAGTGCCATATACTGAGGAAATGAACATAAATCAAAATGCATGTGATGTTATAACATACTGTTACATACATAAGTTTTGTCTTTCTATCCATTTGTGCCAAAAATTGCATTAGAGTATGTATGGTCTGCCACCATGAAATCTGACCATGGCCTCCAGGTTGTGCAGCTGGCTCCTCTAATCTCCTGGTGCTTCTGGTTTCTATTAATAAAAAGGAACCACAGCAGTGCTTGACTCATCTGATTGCTGTGAAGATTAAATGAGGTAATATGTGCAAAGTTCCTAAAACGATGCCTGACACACAGGAGGAAACCCCTAAGGGTGGTCTTCATTGTCATTCCTCATCATCTCCCTGCACATAACCAGGCAATTAAAAGCATGGGCTCTCAGAAGAAGTAGTTCTCAGTTAAATTTCTGGTTCCGATCCATATTTGCTCTTGGATTTGGGCACAATCTCTGAGCCTCAGTTCTCTTATCTGAAAATATGGATACATTGAATCACTGTAGAGCATTTTAAAGAGGATTGAAGAATACAATGCAGGGAAAAGCAGCCCTGGCAAAGAAATGCTCTTTGCAAATATAAGTAATCTTCAAAGTTATACGTAATTTTATTTTGCTGAAATGAATTGGCTATATCTACGTAATAAATTTAATTTTCTTATAATTTATTTCAGATAGCTCATATTCAGAATTTCATGTCTCAGTTTTTGCCATTTTCATTTAAAATAAGAGTTCGTGGGAATATAAACAACTAGACTAAGAAATGCCTATTTCTCCTAAGAATTCTGTCCTGTGATTGACAGAGCAGTCTCTCTAGACCAATGGCATCATCAACATCTCATTTGTGAGTAGAAGATTGAAGAAGAAAGGTATTGGCACTAAAAGGAATAACTTGGAAGAAAGAGAAGCATTGACTTTCTAAGGCCCTGAAAGAGTCTGTTAAAGATCCGTCATGCTGGGAGTGGTGACACAGGTTTGTAATTCCAGCAACTTGGGAGGCTGAGGCAGGAGAATTGCAAGTTTGAGGCCAGCCTCAGCAATTTAGTGAGACCCTAAGCAATTTAGTGAGACCCTGTCTCAAAATTAAAAATAAAAAGGGATATGGCTCAGTGCTAAAGTACCCTTGGGTTCAATGTCCTGTTCCAAAAACACATCACACACACACACACACACACACACACACACAAAAAAAAAAAAAAAAAAAAAAAAGAGAGAGAGTATTCCCTTAGTAGGTGGGAGGAGGTGATCTACAATCCTCTCCATCTTGTTACAGACAGACAACATACACTAACTTATGCTGATTGATTGCAATTAAAATGAATGACAAGTGGAGTTTACATATCCATCTATTACAGTAATGGTCACACTGTGAGAAAGAGGAACTAAGGCCTTGGAATCAAGCTGAGCTGATTTCTAGCTTTAACTTCCCCAGTAGAGAATCATGTCACTTTAGGAGAGTTAATCTCTTTGAACCTTGGTTTCCTCATTAATAAGAGGCAGACAACACCATCTATCTACTTAAGAGAATTAAATGAGATGTCATGTGAAAATCAGTTACTCTGTTTAGTGCCTGTTGCAAAAGAGAGGGCTTTGATATATTGTTATAGCTGTTTCTTTTTTCCTATTAGACTGTAAGTCCCTTGTTGACAGGACTCCCTTTAAAACCTTAAATTTAATCAGTCCCTCATACAATATTTTGCTGCTAGAATGTACTGAGTGAATATATAATCAAGGAAAAGGATACACTGAAAGAAAAACTAAAGCAGCAATAACATTGAATGATGAAAGACAGCTTGAGTTACGTGCAAATAGCTAAGAGAGACAGCTATTGGAAAATTGAACTCATGCACTGGAGAATAGATTTAAGTATAAAATAAATAAAAGACTATTTTCCTTACAGAATGTATTTAGAGGAGAGACAAGCTTTAGAGGACAGAGAAGGTTGTCCCATGAATCACTGCACTACCTGAGGAGACTATAAATTGCATCTTTAAATGGAATATAAATCATCTCAATTTTCGTACTTTGTCGAAAGATGGAAATGACTTCAAATTTGTGATTTTTGTGAGTTCTGATTCTCTTTTATGTTCACAAGAGTTTTTATATGAAATTCACTATCACCCTCCTCCAATCTTGTGTCTTTCCTACCACAGGGCAGTGTTTTCAACTTGGGGACTCATAAATCTTCGTCTGAGTCCAGTGACACAGATCCTGGACGGGCAGGCTTCATGTGCTGTTCCTACCACAGGTCCCTCCCTGCCTGCAGCAATTTCTTGAATATGGCACAGTCAGAGACCTTCAGGACCAATTTGGTTTCCCAGATATCTTACTTTTCATTTTACCTTGAATCGCACCTAAAAGGATCATAAGACCTACTAGTCGTCCTTTCACATATTGAAAATTGGGGCATGAAAAATGATCTTATATGAAGTCATTAATAGGACTGGGGTCTGAGAACCACTGTTCTAGTGGGGATGGAAGATCATAAATGCCATTGATTGCATAGTTCCCATCTGAGATGAGATAAGAAATCCCATGGGGTTCCTGTCAATCTGTACCATGAGCACCAGAGTTGCTCCAGAGCCAACTGCTACTTTGTTTTGCTTGGGACCAGCCTTGAGAAAGACTTGCTGTTCAAATCCTTTATGAACTTGGCACAGTTCACAATAGTAGGCTCATTGAAGTATCAGGTGATAGCTTCAGTGGAATAACAAAAAAGAGATTTTTGTACAGAAAAGAAAATAGACACAAATAGCAGAGAAAACGAGACTTGCAATAATTTTAGCAAGAATGGTTTTAGCTAGAAAAGAAATGAATAGACTATGTACTAATGAAAAAGACAAAATCTGGAGCATCACAGTTCAAAACTGGGCACACATTTAGTTAAGACCTAACAGGCACTCTAGTGGAGTAAAATAATCTCAGAGTCAATCAATGATGAAAGTAAAATAATACCATGTATAATAATTAGAAAAAATTACTCAGGAAATAAGAGACAATTCTCAGAGATAAATTATTTTTACTAATGCAAGGCTTGATTAGTCAATCTGTTCTGAAATAAAGAGAAACTTGTAGCTGAATTCCTTTTATAGCATTCTAAGAGGGTACACTTACTTAGTAAGTTCTGTTATATACTATAATGAATCCTACTTGTAAAGATAGACAAAGAGGAATAAATTCAGACTGCCCTTGGACTTCCATACAACACTGGGTAAGAGAAGAAGGAATTGCAAAGGTCCTAACAAATGGCACCCATCACCTGTGCCAATCCTGAGCTGTCAATTGCCGTGGCTCTACCATTTTGTAATGTGAACTCTGTGTTTGTTACTGATTAAAATCTATCCACTTGGCCTCTCTTTAAAAGACTTGCACACATTTGAATACACCTTTGAGACGCCAGATTGGACTTATGCACCACATTCTATTTTCGGTAACCACAAAGGTATTGCAAATTTCAAGTAGCAACAAACACCTCGACCTACAAACATAAGAACATGAGCTAAAGAAGACAGGATTTCCAGGTGGCAGAGTTTGCCCAGGCTGTGGACCCCAATTATTCTTTGGGGTGTTTGACTTGTTGATCAAGACCAGAGTAGGTCATCTTTTTGCAGTGTTTGTACTCTTTCAGTTAACATAATACTGCTTTTTTTTAACCCCCCAAAATTAACTTAAGATCTATTTTTGAAGCTACTTGTGTGCTGCCTTCAGATGACTAACAGATAGGTTTATTTATTCAGAGGAAATGAGACGCCTTCCTTGTACTTCTAACTAGCCCTGTAGAGAACTTTTCATTCTCTTTGATTCCATCTCATTTTTTCCAGATTTGAATTAGCTACAAAGATGCTCAGAGCCTTCCAGTTCCCTGCAGGAGTTATTAAAAACAGTCATAATGGTTTCACTATTTATCAGAGTATAATTTGTCAAATTAAATTATAAATTTCATTTACAATGATAATTTACATATTATATATCCCCATCATATGTTATTTATTAAATACTGCATGATATTTACAAATGATTACCTAAGAAATTATAGAAATAAAATTTAAACTGTCATAATTTGAGCCCACCATTCTCTTCTATTTTTACTTTTGAAAGAATAAATTGGTGTCATGCCTTCAGAAAAAATTTCTTTTAACAAATTTATTCAAGAGGGAAATCACAACACTTACATGTCTTGATATTTACTGCAATATTTCATTAAACTCCTCTCAAGAATTTAATTCATTAAAATACATGAGGTGAAGAACTATTATATAATTTTGCTTCTGATTTTGCTTCTTGACTATGTTCTGTATTTCTTCTTTTTTTAAAATTTTACAGACTGCATTTTGATTCATTGTGCACAAATGGAGTACAACTTTTCATTTCTACGGTTGTGCATGATGTAGATTCACACCATTTGTGTAATCGTACATGTACATAGGGTAATGATGTCTGTCCCATTCCACCCTGCTCCATGTTCTGTATTTCTTAGTGCATTTAGGAATCAGTTTTGACACTGAAGTTTCTCCCTACACATTAAATACACAAAACTTGCATTGCTTCAAAGTCAAAGTAAGAAAATGCCTGCACTTACCATTTCTGTATTGTTGGAAAATAGTATAGCTACTATAACATACTTAAAAGTTTTATGGAGGGTCCTTGCTAATTTCCAAGCTGGAAACATCTCTAATTTCACAGCCTTCAAGGTGGCAGGAGATTTGGAGTTTTATTTCCGATTACACTTATCTCCACTGCTTCAGTGGTTATGCTAACTTTGTCCCGAGAGAAACCAGCTCTTTGGTGAAGATATGAAACACAAAAATAATGGGTTAAGTAAAACAGCCTATAACACAGACTGATTCCTGTCCACACTCACACACAAAGACACATTATAATTAAAACCTTCCCAGTTCTCACTTACACGATAACCACTGCAGCTCTACAAGTAAAATAGGTGTATCTTTGTTGTGCTGTCTGTTGGATGTGTTCTAATAGCATTCCCCAAATGGATCAGGACGGTAAACTTCAGGGATTATTACAAGATATCTCAGTCACTAGGTAACTCTCAAATTGGAACTATTTCTACATGAGAAGAGTCAAAACTATGGACTCATCTCTTCTTTCATTTATTTGGTTGGTCAGTCACATAGCATTTTTCATGTTAAGAATGTTAACATCCCTATTTACAAAACAGACCCTTGGCATGATGGAAAGCATCTCTCATATCTCAGAGGACAACTCCAAAATATATTCATCAGTTAACAATGACTTTATTAATTTAAGTCTCAACTCAAAATTTCTTGCTCACGTTTTCCTGAAATGAGCCACGTTTGTACCTTGGCATTAACTCTGTGCTTTTGAAATTGCTTTCTTCTTCCACATCATGTAAATGGGGAAAAAGGGCTGATTTTGGTATTTGGTTATAAATATACTACAGTGTCTATTCTCTGAAAAATTTGAACACGGAGTTGAAAACCCTGAGAATGAGAGAGGAGTAATAAAAGATATCAATATATTTTGTAGACTATAACAATGTAATGATGCATTTTTCATAAACAACTTTAAAAGTCTGTCTAAATACTAATTCCAGAAAACATTTTAATTTTCAGTGCAACTAAAAAGTTACATCTGTTTGAATTAAAATGATGAGGCTTTTGCCATATGCTACATGTTCTTATCTTCTAGTGGTATGCATAAATTCATTACCTGCATAGCAACAAAGCATGGGAAATACATTCTACTAATCTAGTCAGTGTTTAGGAAAACACTTGTTCACATTTTTTATGATCGTGTGTTTTGTTTAGACACACTAATATCTCATGAATTGAGTTACTAAGTCTCCGATTCAAAATCTAAACAGACCTTGGCAATGTATAAGCTCCACGAGGCCAGGGGAACTTCTGTTTGTCCACCCAATATGGTGAGTAACTCATAGAAAAAGCTTACCTTCCACATTTGAAAAGTTCACAATGGGTATCGGATGAACAAAGCCAGCCAAGGTCAGGTTGGCCGTGTAACATGTCATGAAGAGTGAATGTCTTGTGGAGGGCCTTTTGAATTGCATTTTGTCATTTCATTTAATAATAATAATAACAATTATTATAATTATGATTTTTATTATATCATGTAATAATAATAATAATTATTATTATTATGTTTGGTGCTAAAGATTATCATGTTTATTATTTTATTTGGTGCTTGGTCTTATCTTTAACCTAGCATGTCGGGACTTGCCTACAAAATGGAATTTATCATAAAATTTAGTGCTCATACGTGTTTTATCATATTAGATACTCCCTTTGAAATGTGAAAAAAATGATTGATTCTGTTCCCAAACACATTCTTGGATTGTCCATTTTCTTCTTTAGATCAGAGTGCTGGAGTCAACAAAGAGAAATTGTTCAACGTGTACATAGCCACAGGCTCTTGATTCTTTTTGAACTCCAGTTGAACTGTATTTGGTTCCAAAGTAGAGCTAATTATTCTTAATCTGGAGGTAAAACCACCACTGCCAGTAAACAGGCCCACTAATATTGAGCCCAGAACATGCAGTTGGTGATCAGTGTTCCCAGGGTACTTTTTCTAAATAATTTCCCCAATTAAAGTGCATGCCATTTTAAGAATAAAAGGAAATTGAAAAAAAAAATTATATTCAGAGGGCTTAAATTTTTTTCAATTGCCTCGCTTTGTAACATCATAAATAGATGTCTGAACATGGTCAGATCTCCATAAACTTCCTTTGGTTCCTATTTACATGCATCTCCTTAGTATGAAAATTTCATAACTTTAAGGAGAGTTCGAAAATGGGAAAGGAAAAGAAAGAAACAATCTCATTTTAAAAAATTAATCACTGACATTCTAGATTTTCCTCCTTCCTCTTTTTATCCATTGTGCCATTTCTCGTCTTTATAAAGGAATTTGCATTCCTTTATAAATGAATGCTTCCATAAAGCCCACAAGCAAAACTGTAGAGAGAAGGATAAAATGAGAACTATAATATTTTCTTTTCGCTGACCTGTAGTTCCCACAAACAGGCAGTTTAGAGAAATGTTGAGAACACAGGGTTTAGAATCTGGCAGATCCTTTGGAATCCTACTTTCTCCACATGTGTGACCTTGTGCAAGTTGTTTAACTTCTCTGAGTCTGTTTCCTCTTCTGTAAAATGAGAATAATACCCTCATCAGAGTGTTTTTGTGAATAGTCAATGAGAGGTATTTAAAGAATTTGGCATGCTGCCTGACACAGTATGCATTGAATGAATAGTAGCCATTATTATTGTTTGTAAGAATACTTACTGTTATTTTACATTCCTAACTAACCTTGTAGATCACAAAACTCCCATACCATGTGTCATAAGGACTAATTTTAGATCAGCCCAAGAAAAACATAATTAAGCAGATAAATCTATTAGAGAATGATCATACAAAGCATTCTTAAGCAAATTCTTTAGGATTGTGGGATTGTAGCCTCTCTTCTTATAGTTGATGGCAATTCTTTAGAATTAGAATCTTTACAAATAGCGATCTGCTTTCTATCCTTTTTTAGCATTGAAGAATGTTAAGATTTTGAACATAATCTAATCCATATGTATTTGATACATTTTTTGCACTGAAAGACAGGTTGGCCTTAGTGCAATATAATCCATTTGGGACCAAAAGATTCAGAACTGTGTTGAGACATAGTCTTATGGACATTTCCTTGAATTTTAAGTTAGATTATCACAATGTAAAAATGAGGTGAGCATTGAAAGTCTGGTGGGGTTTTAACAGTTAGCATCTTTTTATTTAATTATTTTTCTATTCTGAAAATATATTTTCATTTATTTTGTGTATTTGTTGTTGCTGTTCCGGGTCCTGTCAAGCTTTATTATGGAGAGACCTCTGGGATATCCCCATTGCACTTTCATCCCAGGAGATTTTTTAATTGATGATATTAGTTATTGCTTCTCAAGAACCAGTTGTGGTTGGGCATGGTGGTGCACACCTGTAATTCCAGTGGCTCAGGAAGTTGAGGCAGGAGGATTGCAGGTTTAAAGTCAGCTTTAGCAACTTAGTGAGGCTCTAAGCAATTTAGAGAGACCCTGTCTCAAAATAGAAAATAAAAAGGATTCAATTCCTGGTACCAAAACAAACAAACACACATCACAATATACTAGGAACTATAGTATGTACTTACAGTGTGTACTTTGCATGAATTTATTCCATATAATATCACTAATGGACCTTTATCTAGGTATAATATCTTCATTTTCCAAATAACAAATAATAGGGTTTAGGACACTACCCCAAAATATGGTATGGTGGTATTTGAGAAAATAGCAGAAGCAAATAGGTCTGACTGCTTGCTCTTCTCCCCTGAGGATAAAAGAATCTTCTAAACTTTCTCTGAAGTAAGTCATAGACTCTCATGTGAGAGGCACCCACCCTATACCTGGAACAAAGGAACATCCTTATGGATGAAGACCCTGGAATACTGAGAAGAATCTGAATAAACGGGCCTTGTTAAGTTCCTGCAGTTTGTTACCATAGCTCATACCCTCTTTATCAGTCACACCCTTCACAATAATCAGCTTCTTCATCAAACTTAGAATGAAAATACACGTTTCCTGGTATGTTTGGGTCTTCCTTTTCTTCTGAAGTTCCATGGCATTTAAAACTTATATGAAATATATCCGCATTCATTTTTTTTTTCTTGTTATTTTGCCTTCTGTTATAGGGGCCTTAGCCGGGCACCTTCCAGTGCATGAGGAAAGAGATCTTTTATCCCCTATGCAAACCTTACACTTGGAAGTCACTAAGTTACATGTGTGCACAGGCCAATGCCATGGCTGAACTTTAGTTTACAGTTCCCCAGTCACTAGCTCAGCCTGTTCTCCCTTTTCTTGAAAAATACAGAATTGGGGGAAACTTGTCCTTGACAAGGTGCATGCAAAGGGAAAATTAGTTAAGGGCTATAAAGATGTTAAAAAACACTAAATTTATACCGTATTTTTGCAAGAAAAAATATTGTTATTTACTGTCTTTTTAAACTAAGCCATCAAGGATAGATGATGCAAATTTCTTCACGAAGTACAATGAATGGAACGTCCAACTATGGTTTGGATTTTTTAAATAGCCACATAAAGCAATGATTGACAAGAGAGGGCAGGGGAAGGAGAGTGGAGAGGCAGATGGAAGAGGGGAGGAAAGAAAACAGATGGGTAGAGGATACACTAACATTAATGAATATTTGGGGCCATTGGAGATAGGGGCTAGTCAATGAGTCAGATCCCTATTTTCATATGTACTACAAGGAAAGTTTGAAACTCATCATCGGATCAGCATTTTTAAGGTAAATGAGTTTGTAAGGTGTTCTATTCATAGTAAGCCATACACACAAAAATCCAAATAACAGGTGTTCAAGCACTGGCCTGGGACAAGAACTGCAAAGGGACAACCATCCCAGACCCTCTAACTATTCTACTTATCTCCAAGAATCCAGGCTGTGCAGACGGTACAGGTTGTGATTTTTCTCTTATCACAACAAGGTGTGGGAAATAGGATGGTAATGAGGAGTCACCAGGTTCCCTACCAGGTTAGAGGCTCCATGTTCTTCCTTCACCTGGTACAGAGGTTGAATGATGGTTTTCTGGCCTGACTGAGGTTTGACGTCCATAAGGTACAGCAGGATTTGCACACCCTAAATGCACCAGCCTGGGGACAAGTTGCTTTCTTCTTTAGTCGGGAAGACTGGCTGCCAGCAGCAATACCTCACAGCAGCTCAAAATCACTCTTCATCTAATTAAATGAATTGTGTTTGATTTACCAAAGGCAAGAGTGTCCAGATAAAAAGCATAAAAGCGCATGTGATGTTTGCAGGATTGGCTTTGAGAGCATGCAATCTGATCATTTGGAGCTGACACTGTGCTTTGAAGGGCCAGGTATTCTGTTTAATATTCTGCGGTCATCATCCCAAAATGATTAATAATAATTTTTGAACAAAGGGTATTTTCATCTTGCACTTGGTCATGCAAGGTATACAGCAGATTCTGGTTGTGCAAAACTTCAGTGCCAATGAACAAAGTCTCCATACATTTCTGAGACTCCAGCCTCATACTCCACAACCTTAAAAAATGGATGATAGAGGCCAGGGGCAGTTTTGGCATTTTTTTCTTTCTCTGTTGCCATGGGCACAAGCTGTTTTTATTTCCTCTACCTGTATTCTAGTTGATCTATATTTTCAGAAAGGAATATTATTCTGGCCACTCTCAAATAGACATCAGCCCTGGCTTTGAAGACTATACTGTCCAACATAGTGGCCACCAGTCACATGTGGTTATTGAACCCATGGAAGGTGTCAGGCTTGAACTGAGAGGTGACATACATGTAATACACACACTAGATATGAAAAAAATAAAATAATGTAAAATAAGTCATTATTTTCATGCCTATTTCTTATTGAAATAATAATACTTTGAACTATTGGATAGACAGGTCATAAGAATTGATGACATTCATTTATGTTTTGCTTTTTTAATGTGACTACTAGAAAATTTAAAATCATATGTGTGGCTTCCATCAGCTGCTGAAATTATATTTCTATTGGTCCAGACCATGTATTAAAACCATGATTCCACCTTGGCACGCTACTCCATCTCAAAAGTCTCAGATCTATTTCATTAACTTATTCCCCAGATATACTTTTTACGTATCTAATTTTTCTAAGACAGAAACCTGGAAATCAAGCTATTCTTTTGCTCCCACTCCCAAATGTCCCCTAGGTACTATTGATTCTGCCTTTTCATTATTTCTCCTACTACTTTCTCTCCAGATCTGTTATCCTGTCCTGGCTGAGGATTTCCCTGTTTTTTCCTGGGAAATTGGATTTTCCTTCAAGAAGTCCTTTAACTCTGTCTCACCCCACCTCAGTGGTCCTCTTTAATCAGAGGGGCTGTTTAATAATAGCTTTCTTCAAGAATACAGGTAACAATAAATGTTGGTGAGAATGTGGGGAAAAAGTTCACTCATACATTGCTGGTGGGACTGCAAATTGGTGCAACCACTCTGGAAAGAAGTATGGAGATTCCTCAAACAAACAAACAAACAAACAAACAGGAATAGAATCACCCTTTGACCCAGTTATCTCACTCCTTGATATATATCCAGAGGACTTAAAATCAGCATGCTATAGGCTGGGGATATAGCTCAGTTGGTAGAGTGTTTGCCTTGCAAGCACAATCCCTGGGTTCAATTCCCAGCACCGCAAAAAAACCAAAAAAACAAACAAACAAAAAAAAAACCAATCAACATGCTATATTGATGAGACCATGTCAATGTTTATAGCAGCTCAATTCACAATAACTAAGCCATGAAACCAACCTAGGTGCCCTTCAACAAATGAAAAGAAAATGTAGTCCATATACACAATGGAATTACTCAGCCATGAATTAAAATGAAATTATGGCATTTGCCAGTAAATGGATGGCACTGGAGACTATTATGCTAAGTGAAATAAACCAATGCCAAAAAACCAAAGGCCTAATGTTCTCTCTGATATGTGGATGCTAACACACAATGTGGTGGGCAGATAGAAGCTCATTGGATTAGAGAAAGGGGAATGAAGGGAAGGGAGGGGTATAGGAGTAGGAAAGACAGTACAATGAATGGGACATCACTTTCCTGTGTTCATATATGAATGCACAACCAGTGTAATTCCACACTATGTACAACCACAAGAATGGGAAGTTATATTCCATGTATGTATAATATATCAAAATACATTCTACTGTCATGTATAACTAAAAAGAACAAATAAAAACAATCAAAGTGAATAAAAGGAAGTAATTATTTCATCAAAAAAATAATAGTGACTGTCTTCATACCCTATTTTTCGGCTTGAACTCTTAGTGCTTGCACATTTAACCTAGCATGACAAACTTACACCACAATTTGGATCTGGTTTTCTTAGTCACTTTTAGTTTCTCTCTCTCCATGTTGGGCACCCTGCATTCCAGCTATGCCACTTGGCTTTCAGCCTTTAGAACATGTCCCTCTGTGCTTGCATGCCATAGCATACATATTGGTCCTCCATCAAGGTGCATTAAGCATATTCCAGGACAATGCTCACTCACTCACCCCATCTCAACCGTATTGCAGTGACACCATCTCAGCAGCTCATTACAAGAACAATAGTAAATTGCCCCTGGATCCCCCTTACTTCTGTGCATTCATGTATTTCTATTAATGCTATATCATACTGAAATAGAATCACCTGTCTCAAGGACTATTTAGCAGTCACTGTCTGAGATACATTCCACACACCCAGAAGAGTGACTTACTGAGAGCAGATCTGGACTAAATACATACTTCCCTCTTCTCCCTGCCCATCACTTTAATTCATCCTAAGTTTGTCTCCTGCTTGAGATATTGAAATGGTTTTTCCAAAGCTTTTCCTAGGACTAATAGAGCTCTAGAAAAGGCCAGGAACCTAGTCCTATACACTGAGTTAACAATAGAGGACTGGGAATGAATTCCAAATTTGAGTGATTGTAAAATGCTTCGTATTCTGTAACACAACAGGCCTCATTCTCATTGTTGTGCCTACAATCCAGACCTTGCCCCATGTTCTTTTCTTCCCTGCTCACCAGCACATGGGGTTGTCTCCATCGAAACCCTCTGCCTTTGCCTTGACATGTCTCAGTAGTCCAGGCAGGGTCAGCCACCTGCTTCTTCCTACTTGCCCTCTGAGAACCTCCTCACCTCTGTCTGGGGGATGGCGATGCTACTTCTCCTCTCTTGTCCTTGAGACTATGAACAGTTCCCAACAGCAAGCTCTGACTAGTCTCCCCTGAACTCACAGAGCCGGGAAAATCAGAAGGGCACAATGCTTGCCTTCCAAATGAATTCACTTCTATAATAAGAATGATAATAATACTTGCTAACATGTTGGTCTTCTACCCTCCTCTTCCCTCCCCTCCCCTGCCCCACCCTCACTTCCTTCCTTTCCTCTCCTCTATTGGTACAGGGTTCTTGCTAGATTGCCTAGGCTAGTCTCAAACTCCTGAGGTCAAGCAGTCCTCCTACCTCAGCCTCCAACTAGCTGGGACTAAAGACAAGCATGTGCCACCGTACTCGGTTAATATTTCTTGAGTTTCATATGTATGCCAGCCCCCTTCTACACAGTCAGAGCACATAATCCATTTAATCCTCCTATAACTCTTTGAGATAACTTATCACGTTAATCCTTCATTGCTTTTCCTTTGGTCTTATCTCCCCTGCCCTCCTTAGTGTCTCGCTCCTACTCATTCTTGCCCCCTCCTTCTCTCCTGTTCAACATGGCCACCCACAGCTTTGGTCTTTGTCACAGCAGACAAATTTCTTCATCTCTCTCCTTTCCTCTCTTCTTTCAACTCTCTCAGTTAGGTCCTTCTCCATCCTTATTTCCCGTTGCTTCTACATCCTTAGAAATGTGCTCCTTTCTCCCTAGCTTTTGTATTGGGGTATAATTGACAAATTGTATAGATTTAAGATACGCCATGTGATGTTTTGATATGTACATCTATTGCAAAATTACTACCACGATCATGTTAGTGAACACATATTTCACCTCACAGAGTCATCTATTGTGTATGTTGTGAGAATATTTAAGATCAACTTTTAGCAGTTGCAAGTATATAATACATATTGTTAATTTTATTCCCTATGCTGTACATTGGACTCTCAAAACTTAATCTCCTAACAAAGTTGGTGCTCTTTGACCTACATCTCCCCAATTTTCTGTGTTCCCCGACCCCTACCAACCCTCATTCCACTTTGTTTGAACTCAATATTTTTAGAATCCATGTATAGAGATCACACAGGGTTTGTCTCTTTCTTTATTTGACTTATTTCACTTAGCATAATGTCTTCCACATTCATCCATCTTTTTGCAAATGACTGGATTTTTTTTTCTATTCTAAGGCTGAATAGGATTCTGAGATAGATATCTTTGTCTTTATCACACATTTAAAAAATTCCATTCATCCATTCATGAACCCTTCAGTTGTTTCCATATCCTTTTTATTTTCTTTGGGTATCTACCCAGTAGTGGGATTGCTGGATTATATGGTAGTTTCATTTTTAATTTTTTTGAGGAAACTCCATATTATTTTCCATGATGGCCACACCAGTTTACATTCCCATCAATGGTGTATTTAAATTACATTTAAATTGGGCCTTGAGGGAGTTGGAATTTTGACAATCACTTGGAAAAACAAGCTTTGTGGCATCAAAGGTTGTTTTACACAATGAATGTTTAAGTGGTATGGCCTCAGTGCGTTTGTGTAAATTGATTAATTGGCACAGCCACCTGTGAGGTGTGTGATCTCATTACCACTGACCCTCAGTGATTTTTCCTGATTCTCTAAGAAACCTACCATCTCTGAGCAATTTATAGCCATCTTGTAGAACTTCATCTCTTGAGACAAGTTTCTGCATTGCCTAAGTTACTTCTGCACAAGTCTTTCCCGAAGGAATAAATAAATGCACTGATTGTACCTGCCTTACAGCACTTTATCACCTTCCATATTCAATTATAGTAATTAGCATTCCTGTCTTATTTCTTTAACTAAGCTCTATGCTCTTTGAATGTTGGCTTATTTTCTCACCTTTTCTTCTACTCTAAAAGGAGAAGGTCCTTGGTGAGGGTGCAATAAATGAATGGTGTGAAAAAGATATCATTTAAAGATATGTAATTACAACTTGCACATCTGTACTAAATGATTGAGTCTCTGTCTCCTTAAGTTGCACCCAGACTTAGGATTTCTTTCCTCAGCACTTTTCCTTATCAAGGCCTTCTTTTCAATACCAGATAAAATGTAAAAGAACATGACCAGCTAACTTATAGTAACATACCAACAACTGAGACAAGATCTTCTGGAGTCTGGAGCAGGAAAATTGGAGACCTTGTATCTGCCAAAAAGGACCTCCTCGGAAATTCTGATGGACTTGGCCCTTATGAACTCTTGGTACTGGTGTTTGTGGAGCAAATAGAACTTGATGGTAGTCTCAAAATCATTTGTCACCTGGCATTATACTTGCCAGATGAAATTCTGATTTCGTTTCCCTAGAGAATTCGCTGATTAATTAATAATCTGACCAATGTCCACTAACAAAGAGCCATTCTGCTTTGTTGGCCAGAGAAAATACCCTTTCACTTTTGAAGATGCCTTAGCTAGAGCATGAGTACATTTCTTGAAAATAGTTTACTTTTGGTTGGAAATTAAAACATTTGAATTTCAAATCAGCTCACTTCCTAGTTTCTACTGAAACTCAAAACCGTGTTTGGTTAAGTGGTCCTTTAAAAAAAAAAAAAAATACTCGAAAGGCTGCAGTCCTTTTGGGTTCCAGTCATTAAGCTTCTGTTTTCTCTTCCTTATCAGTACCATGGTCATACAGACCCTCTTCTCATAGGTTGGGTTAGAAGCAAAACGCAATAAAATGACTGAGGTATTTGGGAACAAAGCAGTTCACAAATGGAACATTCTCCAGGAAACATAAGTTTATGATCATAATCTTTCAGTTCTCAATGATTGCAAAATTAAATATCAGAGCCAAAAAAGGTGAACCAATTTTGAGGGCATGTTTTCCCAATTCATTCCAAAGAAAGCAAAAGTTTAGGGTTCAAAATCATTATGATGTAATATTACATAATATAATAATATGTAAGTAAAATCAAATTATTTCGACAGATAATTCTCATATGAAACACTGAAAGGACATCTAGACTTTGGGTCAGAAGAAAAGTGATTTTCAAACTAAACTAGATAACCTATGGTTTTAATTATAATTTACTTTTATTAGATGAAGGTGATGATCATTCTTCTCTCCTGACAAAAAGTCTAAAAATTAATTTAAAATGTAGTAAAAATATTTCCCACACTTCAGAAGGAAAATTTTATTTTGAATGTAAGGAAAAGTCATTATGTTAGTCTTATAAAATTAATCTAATATAGAAAGGAAGTCGGTGATATAATCAGATTTCAGACCACATATCATATAACAAATTGTTTCTAAGTAAAAGCAATGCCGAAGAATCAAAAATATATCATCAGTCATCTGGATTATTGACCTACAAAAACCCTTTTCCCAAAACAGGTTTATTTTCAAGAAGTGAATTATTATTTTTGATCAAGGAGATAACTATGCCTTCCAACATTTATATTGTTTTCCTGATTGTCAGATATAACTAACATGTTGTAAAATTGTTCAGGAGATTAAAGTCTAGGGAAAAAGTCTATAGAGATTTAAATGAGCCAAGTTATTTTTAGTTGTGCCATGATTTCTTCTGTTGAAGGTGTAAGACTTAAAAGGATTACTCAGATTTAGTTTAGTGTTTTACATAAAAAAAAAATTACTAACCCAAAGCAAACAAAAATTCCATAACAAAACAAACCCATTTAGGAATGTATGGACCAAATCAATTTTCTCATGATGGAAGTTACATGGAATCACAGACTGCATATAACTTTTATTAGATCTCTTATTCTTCCAAGTCAGTTTCAACTTCGTTTGATATAGTAACCTACTTGGTCTAAGCATCCATCCTACATTTACTTTTAGACAGGCATACAGCAAGATGACAGAGATAAAACAAATAAAGCACTATTCCTCTCACATAGAATTTACTTTAATGTGCAAAGATTAAGCATATAGAAAAACTTAATTAAAATACTCTAAAAATAATATAGTGTGAAAAGTGGCATAAGTGTATTTGAGAAAGAGTCCCTAAATGTGACATTTGTTAAATCATTCTTTAGGAAATTTAAGATCACAGGAAACAATTGAGAAATTCCAATTAAAATGTCTTTGAAAGTCCCTATTTTATATTTGGTATGACACTCATGGATTTTTTTTTTATTTCCCAAATCCTCCATTAAAACTTAACATATATAAAACTCTTAGGATAGTAGCTGGCACTGAGTCAACTCTAATTTATTATTACTATCAATTTTATTATCTAATTTATTATTATCAATATATTTTGGATTCACAAATTGAAAATTTTAATAATCTTTTCTGTAGCTTATTGAAATGTTAGTTATTCAGGCTTATATTTTCTTGAGTTTACTCAGAAGCAGATATTTTGATTGATCACATGACATTTTATCCTTTTTTAATTTGTTGTCTTTACTTATACATGACCATAGGGTGTATTTTGACATATTATACATACGTGGACTGCAACCTATTCCAGTTAGGATCCCATTCTTGTGGTTGTATGTGATGTGGAGTTACACTGGCTATGCATTCACATGTGAGCATACGAAAGCTATGTCTAATTCATTCTACTCTTCCCTATTCCCATTATCATTTTTTAGCTTGAAAAGATCTTCCCAGGCTGACACCTTTTTCTTTTAAATTTTGTAACTGTTCAAACTTTTCTTTCATATTCTTATTTTAAAAAGGAAACTTTTAAGTATTTAGTGTTGATATTTCATGAAGAATGTGACTGCAACCAGAGGTTTTAAGATAGTTAAGAATAGAAATCAGTTTTTCTTCTCTCAATTATCCATGACATAAGGAGTTACCTTTGAGTTTTCTCCAAGCTTCTGGTTATATTCCTGTGTTATGTAATTATTGAAATACAATGTTTCTCAGGGAGACCCACATTTTGATTTAAAAATAGCATTTTCTAAAATTTTCCTATTTGTTCCTTTTCTGTTTTCTGATTTCAAAAAAAAAATTAGAAAAGTTTCTGGATTGTCCTTTTATCTCTAGATGCAAACAGCACTTTTTAATCACGTGTTACCATTTGCACAACACAGAGGGAAGATCTGATTACCATGAGCCATTCCTTCATTCAGCAAATGCTGACTGAATATTTAATAGGTTGACCTGTTTGCTGAATGCCTTCAATGTCCCAGCTGCCATTCTAAAGGAAGTTGAGTTTTCCCTGCAACTTTTGTTCTGCTCAAGCAACCCCTACCTTTTTCCCTTTTTGTCACTGGCCACTCTCCTGACCTCCCTTTACCTAAACTGGTTTAAGCCGGTTCAGTAAGCACATCAAATAACACAAGGCCATTCACATTATAGCAGAGTAACTAAGTGGTCCTAAAATTTTCATCTTAACCACTAGTAATGCTATGCTGTATAAGTTTCCAGATCTAGATATCGAGAGGCAAGTTATTTTAAAAGTTGTTTATCCCCATAGAATAAAACCCATAGTATTTGCTCCAGGCAATAGCCTATCACACAGATATTAAGTGGACTGATTATAGAAAGTGCTGAAACTTCACCAAATGACACAATTAGCACAAGAATAGCTGAAATTATTGCTATCTAATCTCCTTTCCTTTGTTTACTTTAGCACAGAGAACTGAATAGGTGTGAAGGCACCTTGATAATTTACAAAAAGTTAATTCACTTTGAAGCATCCAAGTGTGAAGTTCCTAAATTTTTTTTTTAATAGTGTAAAGTGTAAGCAAGTGGAAAGTATTAAGGTGCTGCATGAAAATGGCCCAGTGAGGGGTCCACAGGTGGAGGGGAGTCCTCACACACTCAAAGGCTTAAGCACATTTCTATCAAGGCCGCTGCTGCCTCTACAGTGGTCACCTCTTCAGGGGACTAAATGCCACTGAGAAACTAGCAGTTCTCAGCAGGAATTAGGTACAAGAATTTCTTTTCAGAGGACAGAATGGACTTTTTTTATTAATTTCCTCCAATGTGGTCAAAATATTGCATTTTTTTCTGTGCCTTTAAAAATTTTACCATTCTTCAGGTTAGTTCTTGATAGTACTCTGACATTCCATGCTTAGAATTCTACAGTGTCACTGTTCTTCATTTGAAGCCCATTTTTGCGGTAGTGTGTTGGATCACCTAGGGCTGATACTTACAGCTGTATTAGTCTCTAAAGAATGCCAAATTGAGAGCAGAACATGAGAAGATTTGAAACCTGAGAGGTCTATGTTGTTTCTGTCCTCAAATTCAGCCATTACAGTAAACATTTGTTAGGAAAAGGGATCAATCCATATTGATTGGTATGAAGTAATCTTGATAATCTATACAAAATGTCAGTTCACTTTTTAAGCAACCGAGTGTTACTTTTTGAAGTTATTTAAAGGTGTATAGAATCATATCCTACTCAAAGCAGAGGATATGATTCTTTATAAGAAAATATGCTTGCCAGTTATTGAAAAAACTTCTTAAAGAAAAGTTAGAAGAACTAAGTGTCTAGGTTGGATAAAAACACCCAAAATTGAAAATGGAGACAGCAGTATAAATGGACAAAAAGAAAAAAAAAAAAATCACTGAAATTTTCAAGTAAGATTCTTTATTAAATTTTTCTAAATCATAACGCAGGTAAAAAAAATTAGGAAATTTAATATTACTAAGGTATTTTTTTGAGCTGGGAATATTTTCTTTGAATTAGATTCAGGAAAAGTGAAAGCTTTCTTTAATTTTGGTCAAATAGTGATTTTCCAAGGTACAGAATTAATTCTGGAACTCTGTATACCTGACCTGTATAGGGAAGAGAAAACCACAGCCGTTTTGGCCAAAATGCCTAGTTAGTAAACTAGTACACTGGTTTTGAGGACTTAAGTGTGATATAATTGTATGTAGGTATGTCATGCTTTTAAACCTTCAAATACACACCTGTCATAGCTGGTTCCCTGTCATTCATTCCAGTAATACCATTTTAACTGAGCTTACATTAGCATGAGAGTTATTTGCCAATATTTAGAACTCAATAGTTATGCAAACATTTTCTTACAGATACATGCATGTCTTAACTTTTTCAGAAATGATGCAAAGATATTTTGAAAACAGTATAATTCTTGAGAGTGATTGTTTAGAATTTAATAGGCCTATATGTAATTAACTAATTTATTTGAGGACCTTTTAGAAAATTATCTAGTATGATCATTTATTGCTACTCTTCATTATAAAATGCAAGTGCAAATCATTTCATTACACTATCAAAAACAGTCATATATAATTTAGACTTTCAAAATATAACTTCCTTAAAATATAAAATAGTGAAAACTATACAGATATATTATGGAATCATATTTCCTAAAATCTAATTACCATATGTGATTTAAAATAATAGTTTAAATGGGATTACTCATTAAGATGAATTTCAATTTTCAATTTTCAATTTTAGCTTTAGTTATTTTTTGATTAAACATGCCACACATTAAAATCAACTGGACGTTAGCCAAAATAAATCCTTAGAGGAAAGCATAATAATTGAGAACTTATATGTATCTTATTTTACTAGAAAACTCAATGCTATCATAATAATGTGAAAATATCTGGAAATATGAATTTAAGTCATTTCCTAAATATTTCACTTTCTAATTGCAAACATCTGGATATTTTAAACTTCCTCATCTGTGTTAGGTTTTGTTCAAAAATTCATACAATAATAATTACAACTTTCACTTTTCACACAGATATGCAAGAGACAAGGGATTATATGCTTATTACTTCTTAATAAAATTTCTAAATTTCTTAATATACTTTTATTTCTGATGACAGCATTGTAGCAATTCAATTTTTCCATAAAACAGGTATTAAAATTAGGCTTATTAAAAAAAGAATAATCCTGCTCTCTTAAGAATTTTCTCTTACCTGGGAACTCAAGTTGTAGGGAAGGACAAGGTAACTAGTGATTACCAGTGACCTCTCAGATGAATTAAGAAAAATTAAGAGAAATTCTGCTATTGTTGACTTTATTGCAACTCTCTGGTCTCTTTCCTGTTTGCAACCTTTACTTTTTTCTGACTTCAGTATGAAAAACAATTGCGTAAGTTTATTATACTATGATCAGCTACTCATCATTAAGTCAACATTAGTTGTAAATAGTCTGAGTTTATAACAAATTTCAAATAGAGATATTTACTATCCTTACTTTCCCTTGAAAATTAATCTAATAGCTATAGATAGGAAAAAATAATTATCTCTATATTAAAACTTTCCAGTTGTTTTGTTTAAAAAATATAGGTTGCAAAAATCTTCCCCCAGAAAAAATTCTGATCTATCAGAACATTTTCAGTTTTTATGATAGTGTGATCTGGAAGCCACCTTTTCCTATCAGGGAAGTTAAAGCCTCATTGTTGTTTTTCTATAGGTTTTGGGTTTCTCTGATAAAAGGCAGAATTAGGACTTATGTCTTGAGGTCAAGTCTATAAAGTAACTAGTAAAGGAATGGTGAAGTCCCAGCTTACTGGTACAATGTCTGAATGCCATTGGTAAGCAGACACTGGACAAAGTGCTTCAGAATTAGAGGTCAGCAAAGCTCTGGAAGTCTGTGAGCAGAGACTAATGCAATATCATGCAGTAGGGAAAACTGTAGGCATAAAATTCATAAGAAGCTGAAGGTGTGAAGGATAGTCTGGGGAGACCACAAAATCCATCTTCAGTAGATTTTGAAGGAAGAATAAAAGACAGCTGGTGTTGTGGGTGAGATTTGAAGGAAAATTCGGTAAAAGGGTGTCACATTTGGAAGCGTCTGATAGAGTATATTCTGGAAATTACAAAATATTTGACATTGCCAGCAGGAGAGTTGGAAAGTGACAGAAAATAAGTGCCCCCAATTAGATAAAAACTAACGTGCAAAGTCTTGAAAGATGAGAATTATGTCTTTGAATTTGGTTCCTAATGTTGCTGAATAAATAACTGGGCAGATGCGCCAAGCAGAATTGACAGAGAATGCTCATCTTTCATAGCTGTTTCCTTAAAGGGTTAGTAAGGCGGGGAAAAAATGGCACAGAGACAAAGTTTGTGTGTCCATCTTCCTGTGTGGCTCATGTTCCGCCCTGAGCCACTTCAAAGGCAACAGTCACAGCCCTCAGGTGTGCCTTGGGTATTTCCACACCTTGTCCTTCTAAAAGTTCCCCCAAGGAAAACTAATACGAAATCATTTTCTTGCCTCAGGTCTTTTCACTGTGTTAATTCTCGGAATTCCTTCGGAGGTTCAAAGGGATCAGTTGGAAAGAGACTTTTCTGCCATTCATTCTCCCCTGATAAAATCATTTACTTGGCTGAAATTTTTATTCATAGAATTTGACTTGGAGCTAGGTCTGTTCATTTAGTTTTCCTCGTACAGTGGAATGTAAGTGAAATACAACATCATCACCTCACCATCTCATCCCATATGGTGTCACATTCACATGGAAATACTCTTAGTTGTCCTCATCATTAAACACTTGGCCATTATTCTCTACATCCAAACTCTTAGTCTGCATCTTTGTATCTTGAATATTTGTGACCTTTAGGACAAAAGATTGAGAAAAAATTCTCCTTATGTTTTTCAATTCTCTTATCTGAGGGTATTTTAACAATTGCCCTATCTGTACAACAGGTGATTTATTCCCATGTGTATCAATGAAAATATACTCAATACTATAAGAAAACTCCTCAAGCCATCTATGTTTTGGGAGAAAAGGGTAGTAAATAAAAATTTATTTATCTGAAGTCATCTCAGTTAAATTTTATGGCAAATTCCACCTTTAGTAGATCAAAGATTTTATTCAAAGTTTTCAAACATGTATTTTTCATTAAACATTTTCAAGAGTATTATAAACTCACTTCTAGTAGATCAACAACAGAATTGACTCAGGTAAAGCTGAAATGTTGCTGAGACAGAATTTAATCATTACGTGGTCATTTCCTCACCAGGAATTTTGATTTGACTAACCAATTTCAATCCACAGTAACAGCTTTGTTCCTAAGAGACGATAAATCAAAGAAATACTCACTAAGGGACAATTCCTAGTGCAATTCAAAGTCTGTGCTATTATCTCGGAGCAACTGACAGCAAACATCCGCTACAATTATTGGTGTACATTTGTATGAGGTATGTGGTGTTTTTGGTTTCACTCTCCTCTGAAACCTATCTGCTTGTGAGGAAAAATTGTGCAATAAAAGAAGTTTTACCGCCATGCACTATAGCTGTGCTTGACCTCAATGCAGAGTCTCCACTTCCTTTCTTTCCTTGGATTCTGAGCTGGGGGAGCACAATGGGGGTGTTGTGCTCCAGGCCAGCCTGGTATTCACGATACTCAGAAAGGAGGTGTGAGCAGCTTCCAATATCTACACTGTTTGCTCTACGACTACCCTGAACAAAATCAAACAGCGCACCAAGACACTCAATCCAGAATAAGCAAGTACAAAATGCACTGGCTATTATGACCTACATAGGGAACAGAATTCCTTAATTTAAAGGTATACACAAGTGTGTTAAGAGTTTCACAAATCACTTAAAAATAAATGCTTCACAATTTACATGCTGCTGGTTTTCCATGTGGTTCTCTCAGTATGTCAAAGTGTAGGTCATAAAAGAATCCATTGTTACTAGGAGAGAAAGGTTGTTGGCTGTGAAAACTGTTCAGAAGGAAAGCCCTTACAGTTTGTTAAAAACAATATTTATTTTTTGACCCAAAGACATATTGGTAATGTTTTTTATCACACGATTTCTAGAACTTAAATTCCCTGTCTCTGACACATATTGTAAAAGTGTGTATATGTGTATCTGTATATATTTTTGTGTTTCCTCGGTTATTCACATCATACAATCAATGTAAATCTTCCAGATTAAGTTTCATTCCAAGTTATTTTTATGCTGTGCTTTCAAAAGTGGAAGAAAAAGGCTTACCTCTGTCAGTCAAGTGGGATGCCTGAAACCCCCTTCTCCTCCTCGGCCTCAGCGTGCAAGCAGATGCTCCGGGAGCCAACAATCTGTTAACAGGAAGCAGGTAAACCCGACAGCGTCCGCCTGCGTTACAGTCCAGTGCCCATCCGAGCACACACCTGCCTTTTCAGACCTGCCGCTCATATGCAACAGCCACGCACAGGACCCGTGTTAGCAGAGGGCAACACCCTCCTTTTGGATCACTAGTTTCCAGGATAAGCTAGGGAGCTGCTGAGATAATATTGCAACCAAGGCTTGCCTTCCCAAGACAAAACCCTTTCCTGCTGCCTGATAGCAGATATGCAGCATTATCACTCTGCATTCCACTTTCTCCAATCAGCTAATTGCAACAGCGGTCAACAGCCTGTCCAAACGGCAGCTCGCAGGCATGCATGGCTGTAATAATTGTATGCTAACATACCCATTGCTTCTCTTTTCTCTGGGCAGATTTTTAAAAAATGCTTCTTCCAGAGTAAAGCTCAGCAGAATATGCCACCCTGTTTTCCATAAGTAAAATGGCTGGTCCTCTCAGCACTGCTGCAGACAGCTCATTGGGTTCCACTGGCTTTTCGTAGCCATAGCAACAACCAACAGACAGACTTAGACAGCAAGCATGGCTGATCATGTGCAGCGCGACACAGCTTGTTAATTTCTTTTCATCAAACTCATCATTTTTGAGGAAGGTAGCTTCTGTTATCTTTCTAAATATTTCACCCAATAATACAAGCGCCCGGATTTTTTTGGCTTTTCCAAGAAACTTTGTTACATGAGTGGAGGCTACATGTGAGATCCAGGAAGTGAAGCCCTATTTGTGTCTATCCAGGTTAATAATATGCAAATCACTGGAGAGACATTAATTGGAAACCATTGTAAAAACAGGTTCTACCTTCCAGTCAGAGTGAGTATGAAGATTGGTAAATAGGTGCAATTGTGCTTTTTCTATTTTAAATGATAATTTTATAGCCAGTTGACTGAAACAAAGCCCTATGAATTGTTATATACTATCAACATTCTAACCTCATCATATAGTATATTTCAATAAGAATTTCAAATAAACATTTATTTATGAATTCTGTTCATCTAATTGTTTTAACATATTACATAATTAAGATATAATTTTTTAAAGTACCTATTATCTCTGCTAGAGAAAGATTCTTTAATTCAATTATAATCTATTCATAATTTAAAAGTACTTATAAAATCTAAACCAAATGAAAAAAATCCTCTGACTTTAAACATTACCTCCAAGGCCGGAATAGTTTTACTCCCTCAGTAAGATGGATCATATTCTACCCTTTCTTAACATTTCACCTCCTCAAGGGATCTCCCATAATTAATATCATTAACAATTTAAAAATTTGCAAAATCCCTAGTTTTTTCTTCTCTTTAAATACTGTCACCAATCATATTCTATTTGATATATTTCCAAAGCACTGTCTCATTTATTTTTGTATCTAGCAACCTGTTTGAAATAGTGTGTTAACACTTGGGACTTGTAAATATGGATTTTTTTTGCTAGTAGTCATTGATTCACATTTTCTTAAGTATTGTGTTTCCCTACCCGAGTTAACATTCTATCTTCAGTGGTAATTCCCAGAGGTTAGTATGGGTAGGAACCCTGTGGATGCAGATTTAGGGAGCCACAGATTCATACTGTGTAGGTCTGAGTTAGCTCAGGATCTGTGGGTCCACTGAAGAAAAGAAAAGAGAGCGCATGTTTCCTGCATGGTAGAGTTCTCCCCACTTCATCTCTTCTTGAGTTTGCCTGTCTTTTCTCACTGATGTTAACTGTCCTTTAGTTATTGAGTTTGCTGGTCCTGAAAGTGCCCCTACCTTTACCTTCAGCTCATAGTCTACTCTTTACTTCTCAAGTTTCAGAATCTTGAATTACCTACTGTTTCATGCTTCCTTGCCTTGCAGATGTCTTTGCTACCTGAAAGGTTCTCTGTCCAGCCCCACCCCAGCACCTTTTGCCTCCATTCCAAACTGCCTCTGTCTTTATCCTTCCACACCTTGCTCAAATAGACCACCTCGCCAGTAACTCTCCCACGTGAAGTTCACAACAGCCATCTCTGTGCTATTTCCGCTGTACCTGGGACATCTGACTCTCCTATTACAGAACTTGTCATGCCTCATTGACTGATTAGCAGGGTTTTTTTTTTTTGTTTTTTTTTTTTTTTTAAATACCTGACTCCCAGACTGCTCTGTCAACTGTCTGAAAGTTAATATGGTTCATGTCTTATTTGTCTTCCATGCTTGGAATATTCTCACTGCCCAAATATTCTCTTATCTTTTTGTTTCTTTTCTTTTTTCTTTTCTTTTCTTTTTCTTTCTTTTTCTTTTTCTTTCTCTTCTCTCTCTCTCTCTCTCTCTCTCTCTCTCTCTCTCTCCCTTCCTCTGTCCCTCCCCCCTCTCTCTTTTTCTTTCTTTCTTTCTTTCTTTCTTTTAGAGATGGGGGTCTCACTATATTGTTCAGGTTGACCTCCAACTCCTGGATGCAAATAATCCCCCTGCCTCTGCCTCCAGAGTAGCTGGGCCTACAGGCACGGGCACATACCACCGTGCCCAGCTTTCTCAATGCATTTGAAGTGAGGACTTACCACACAGTCTGAATAGGTACGGAGTGACTGGGGAGTGTGAAGTCTGTGTTTTAACTCATTTTTTTCAATATCACATATTCCCTCGGTTATTATCACTTCAAAAACACACTGAAGTGATTTTGTTCAAATGTTGGCACCTTACAAAAAATATCAGGAAGCACTATGAGGCCATTTTGGTTTTAGGGTGACTTCCTTCTCATTGTACGTCTGGAAATGTCTGTACTCTACTCACACACTTGATCACTTGGCTAGTAGGAGAGTCCTTCAAGGAATTTTCCTTTGGAATTCTGAAAGATTTCTCCCTTTTCTTTCACCTCCTGGGTCCACTCCTCCTCCAAAGAAGACAGCTGGAAACTACCCAAGCTGCACAGGGCTAGGAACTGGGGATCTGGTAGGAACTGAGACTAGCCCTTCTCTTCTGAGGTCCCATGGTGTGGCTCGTGGAGTTTTGCTGACCGTTAAACAGTTGTCCCTTGGTCTCCACAGGCAATTGGTTTCAGGAACCCCATCACAGGACTCCCAAAGTCCCAGATGCTGAAGTTCCTTACATAAAATGGGGTAGCATTAGCATATAACCTACGGCCCTGTTTATTTTAAATCTCTAAATTACTTATAGCACATGATATGAGGTAAATGCTATGCAAACAGTTGCTATACTGTATTGTGTAGGAAATGAGAGGAAAATGTCTGTTCACATTCAGGGCAGTCATAATTTTTGTTTTCGAACATTTCCAATCCGAGGTTGGTTGGGTTTGCGGATGTTGAACTGGCGGATGTGGCGCTGCAGGCAGAACTTGATCTTGCCCTGTTCTCTGCCTCTTCACGTGTGGGAAGCTCCTCCCCTCACAAATCCATGGGCCAGGCCCATCAGGGTCTCCCCAGCTAGAGGGCTGGGTTACCTAAATCCTCTGACTTATTCTTCTTCCCTGAATGTTCATTTATAATTTTTCTAAATGCAAAATCCCAAGGGACAAATCTGATTTTGCCAGCTCTTTGTGATTCAGATGAGATGCCTCAATGGCACCAGCAGTTATTACACCTGGCCACCCTATACCTTAGTCCCTTCAGCAAAGCAGGGGTGTTTGCCATCTATTTCTCCAATTTCTGCCAATATAATAGCTGCAGAGCAATAGCTTATTGTGATTTTCTAATTACTGACAAAATTGATCTTCTCTTCATTTTTGATGGTCTTTTGGGTTACCTTTTCTGAAAATTTCCTGTTCATAGCTTTTGCATGTTTTTTCCATTGAGAAATGATATTTTAGTGTGTAATTTTAAAAGTACTTTCACAATTTTTATATAAACATAATTAAATTCATTACCTGAGTCAAAGTTAAATATTCACTGATATATGAAGGGAGCCTTGTAATTCTCACTGCTAATTGTCTTGGTTTTTGTTATGAAATAAAAATGCAGAATGTGGGTGAAAATCTCTATTTTCATAAATGATTTTTAGTGTGAAAGTGTATGCTATCTCATCATAATATAGTTTTCTTAAATTCGGTATTTGGTTACAAAGGATTTCAAATAAATACTGTAATAATGGAATATATATTATTTATCTTCTATTTTAAGAGTTAAATTATAACACACACACCAATCTATCTGTATCTATGTGCATTTATCCCCCCCCCCATCATCTCGGTATCAAGGGCAAACCCAAATGTGCAATGTACAAACATCTGGAGAATCTTAGGTGGTGGATGTTTCCAGTTGATTTTGCTATTCTTTCCACTTTTTTACAAGCTTGAAGTTTTTTGTTTTCAAGATAAAAGGTTTAAAAAACTGAAATAAAAGGAGAATAAAATAGAGCGTTCAGAACAGAGACAGATTTCATGCTAAGATTCATTGATGGGAACATAACTGTTTATCACAGTTAAAGAAGTTGACAAGTTACAGAGTAACTAAGGGGATTGTTATTATAGTGGTGGTTATTATGAAAATACTTGGTAGAGAGTACTGGAAACATTTTGCAGTTTGTTCAAAGAAGTTTGCCATTTGCCTACATTTACTGCTTCCCCATTTCCTGATCTTCAGCCACCTACTCTCTGATCCTCATGGTGCAATGATCACAGTTGCTTCAATCAATAAGCTCTTCTTCAGTTATGGCTATTTCTACCTCCATAGCTAGGATCCACCAAAGGATCTGGTCTCTGATACAACAAGGAAACTCTTCGTAAGACTTAGAGAATAGTGTTTAATGGGCAGCCCGGTTCCTTTTATCAAGTTTAAACTGAATTTTCCAATACCTAACAACAAATAAAATAGAACATCCCGAACTGTTCCAAGAGGTTGTATATAGTTATTTTCACAATGACACGAATGTGCTGCTAAATGGGACCATGGCAGGAAGTGTGATAACTACCTTGGACGCCTCTAGGAAGAGGATTGGAGTCTCTCCGTAAAGCAAATTGGATATATTTCTAAGAGTCCAACCTCCCAGAACTGAATGCTGGGAAGCAGACTGACCCACAGGCTGTTAATCACAAGCCTTCACATCCTCAGAGGAAGTCTGATCCTGATTAGCATCCAGAATGACCTTGATAAAGCAGAGGAACCCAAAACCAAAACACCCAGCACACTGCAGGCTTTATGGCGGTCCACTTACTGAACAAATTAAAAATGAGAGAATAATTACAGAAAAACAAAACCCTTCCAGAGGGAAAATGATAAGAAAGTACATTCCAGCAATATAAAACTATTTTTAAAAACTAGGTATAAAGTAATGCCTATTAATACAAAACTACCAGATGTGTTCCATAGAAGAAAATTCTTACCTATGAGAACACCTAGAAAAAGTCTGTCTCCTCTAGATTGAAGCGAAAGGGAAAAGGTGGCAAGAGCTATGGGAAGGAGCTTTAGCCAGTCCTAAATCAGGACAACCTGCATACTCGCTCTCCTTTTTTTGTTGTTGTTGTTGGTGGTGGTGGGGTACTGGGGCTTGAACTCAGGAGAGCTTTAACAGTAACTTACATCCCAAGTCCTTGTTATTTTGAGACAGGGTCTCACTAAGTTAAGTTGCTGAGGGTCTTGCTAAATTGTTGAGGCTGGTCTCTAACTAGTGATCCTCCTGCCTAGCCTCCCAGGAGCTGGGATTACAGGCGTGCACCACCATGCCCAGCTGGACAACCTGTTTGTCACAGACCAATAATAGCAATGTTGTTTTAACTGCTCCAGGTTTATCAAGCTCTGGGTTTGCAAATGACTACGATTGACACAGCTTAAAGAATTGCTTTATCTCAAAATATGCATTTATTTGTGTCAGTGCCAGGTAGAGAAAAACCTGGGCTTATTCAATAGCAACAGAAACTAGCCTACTATTAAACTACCTACCCACCCACCTCTACTCCTGAGAGCTAACCTCAAAGCAAGTACATTTTGCTCTCCCAGCCAAAGAAAAGCTGTGTTAAGTTTGTCTTAAGGCCCTAGTGAGAGAGATTTGGCAAGCAACGTAGCAAAGACTGCACTCGCTCCCAAGGCATATAATTGTTCGTGGTTCATAATGATAAGTTTGCGAAGGGAAGAGGAGGCTGGTTGCTTTCTCTCTCCTGTGAAGAGCCTGGCTTTGTTCTCGGGAGGCCCTCGGAGCAAATGAACAGGGTGTATCTCCAGTGACCTTTTCCACTTAGCATTGTGTCCTATGGAAACAGTGACTCCCAGGTACTTCCAGGCAGTGTGCCACAATACCCAAGTGCACAGCAAAGGCTCCGGGCTCTGCCGTCACAGCATTGTTGAACTAGTAACAAAACACATTAGTCTCAGCAAACAAAGCCTGGCCAGGAGCATTTTAAAACAAATGCTCCTGGTTTCACCTAAACCACTGAAACAAATTAGGAGGCACAGGGTGAAACCTGACAGCTTCTGGAACCGAGATGGCAAATGACAAAGCTCTCAGCAGCCAAATGCGCAAATCCCAGAGCGGTGAAAATTAGAGGGGTCACCTTTTGCTCTTCAGAAACACTTCTAAATTCATTCATCAGAGTAGTCAGATGGGGCCTGTTGTGGTTTGGATATGAAATGTTTCCCCAAACTCTTGTTAATGTTGGAATATTCAGCTTTCAGTGATTGAATTGAGAACTTTAACCTAATCAGTCCATCCTAATTTGAAGGGACTGACTGGGTGGTAACTGTAGGCAGGTGGGGTGTGGCTGGAGGAGGTGGGTGACGTCACGGGGGTATGCCCTGGGAGGGTTCATCTGCCCTAAGGTCCCCCCTCTACCTCTCTGCTTCCTGGCCTCACCATTAGCTGAGCTGCTTTCCTCCACTGGGCCCTTCCCCTGTGATGTGCTGCCTCACTTTGGCCCTGAGCAATGGAGTTGGCTGTCTATGGATTAATACCTTTGAAACCATGAGCTCCAAACTCTTTCCCTCCTCTCAGTTGTTCTTGTGGGACATTGACACAAAAGCTGACTAAAACAGGGCCTGAGTAGTATACAACATGGTACACATTTTATAATCCAGGAGTCCAGTACCAAAAAGGAAGAATAGTTGAAAAACAAAAACCCAGAAACCACACTGGGAATAGTAGATGCTCAGTTAACGTCCTGCCAGTGAGAGTGTGCACACCTAGAAAAAAATAAATTATGTGCCCTTGAAGAATCTTGCAAGGAGTTCCATTTTATTGGGTTAGAACTGTAATCCAGAATGGTAATATTTTTAATATGTCTATCCAAATCAGAATTAATTTCTCCTACACTTTTAACAGTAAGACTTTGATATACTAACTACAGAATAGTTACCTTGAACTAGTAACAGAGAAGGATGTTCTTCTTTTGGGCATTTACCGAGGCAAGGGAAAAAAAGATTCACTTTGGAACCACTCCTAGCGGATTTGAAGTAGCATGAAAAATCATTTCACAACCAACTTAACTATAAGCATGAGAGTAGATTAAAAAAAATTCTTCTAAGAGCTGAGGCCTGAGCTACACCTTAAAGAATATGAAGGAATTAATGAGAGAAAGACATAGGAAGGAGTTCACAAGCCAGATTAGTAAGCCAGATAAGACAAGCCCTAAAATACATGAGCCCTCTTGTTGCATTTACTCTCACAATATGACAAACATAACTCCTGAAGTAAGATAACGTACGAGAAAGTTTTAAAATCATCAGTAGTCATATAATTAGGAAAGGATACCCAAATTGGAGTGCTTAAATAGAAAAAGGTATATATTTTTCTCTCTTAAAAAAATTAAGAGGCTGGGGTTGTGGTTCAGTGGTAGAGCACTTGCCTAGCACGTGTGAGGCACTGGGTTCGATTCTCAGCACCATGTACAAATAAATAAATAAATAAATAAATAAATAAATAAATAAATGTATTGTGTCCATCTACAACTAAAAATATTAAAACAAAAATAAGAGATAAGCTAGTAGAAATTTTGCTGTATGATTATTAGGACGCAGCTCCACTCTGTTCTGCCATCTTTAGAAAATCATTTTTAACCTTAAGGAATCCTCTTGACCCAGAATGGCTACTTCTGTTCTAGCCATCATAATTGTGCCCCAGACAAGAAGATGGGAGGAATAGGGAGAAAAAGGCACATTTTCTGCTTGAGTGGCTTTTCTTTCCCTTCTATGTTGGGGCTTGAATGGAGGGCCAGGGCCTTGTACATGCTGGACAAGCACTTTACCATTGAGCTACATTCCCAGCCCCAAGTTGGCCTCTTCTAGAGCTTTTCCATAAGTTTCATTCAGCACTTCTGGTATCTCATTGCCCACCCTAATTACAAGATGCAGTTTTTTATCTGGACACATTGTAGGTCCAGATAAGCTAGTGGACTATCATTAAGGAAGAAATGGAGAATGGATATGGATAGGCAACCAGCTGCCTCTGCCAGGTAATGTCAGCCACAGATGCAAAGACGGTCTTACCTTGTTTTGTGGCATTGTTAGAGAGCCTCTAGTCTATTGGACTTGTCAGGGATCCAGTCACACCGATAGCCTGATTGCTAGTTTTGAAGAGGAGTTCCCTTAACCTACATCCTTAGCTATTCTCTAAGATGTTGTCAACCTGGCCAGGTGTGGTAGGAACCAGGGTGAGCAGGGCTGATTTGACAGGTGGAGGAAATGCCTCTTCCTTACAAGAAAGCAGGGCATTGGGACATCAGCAATGTCCCTGCCTTTGAGCCACTAGGGTTATCTTCTCAGCATGGCCTTAAACAGGCATTGCTCAGCCCAGTTTTTTCTTATTCTGATTTCATATCAATATCTCAGAATTTAATTTTTCTTTCATGTATTAGATCAGTGATTAAGATGGATTCAAATAATCTGTACGTCATTTAGCTATGTGGCCTTGCACAAACAACTTAACCTCTTCCAGACTCAATTTCCTCTTTAAGAAAGGGGGTGATATTTCACTCAGACATCATGGCAATTAAACAGAGTAATTTATACTAATGACATAGAATGATATCAGGTATGGTTTTATGTTTCCATTTCTTATATTTCAGACACCACTATAATGTGCTCAGCTACAGAACTCTGGAACTGTCTAATATAGTTGGAAAGATCAGATGGACACCAGAGAGTCAAAAAGCAATGCAAATTCATGTACCCATCAAAAGGAGGGTACAGATGCCAAGGGCTAATGGTGTTAAACAAAGAAGAAAGAGGTACTGGTACCACCCAGGAGAATCACAGGGTACCAGCTGCTTAACCTGGATCATGCAAATATGTGCCAAGTGTCCTTGGAAACTTTGAACTTCTGTCTTCTTCTGCCCTCCCTTGGCTAATGCCATCCCCACCCTCCAATTTAAATTAGTACTAATTGCTTATTTTCTCTCATAGTCCCAGTTCCTATAGTCCTTTCATGAAAAATGGTGGAGAACTTTGTGGACCAGAATGCCAAAGAGATGCTGGGGACAAGGCCAGCCTTTGGTGAAAGTGGTGGGGGGGTCACTTCAGGAACATGAGGAAGACACACACACCTTAGGGAGAGCGAGAAGAGCCTAAGGAGGACTTTCAGACACTGAGTGTCCCTTTATGGAAAAAGTCACCTTCAAAACTTCGGTAACTGAATTTTGAGACAAGGTCCTAGGTAGCCCAGTTACAATCAGATCACACACACTTTGTACAGTTACATCTACTTGTGTGTTTATTCGTTTGAGCTCTGTCTGTCCTGCTAGATCATAACCTTCATGACAGCAGGAATCATTTCTGTTCTTTCTTCACCCAATTTCTGGTGCTTAGGGGAGTGCCTGGTCTGTTCATACAGAAATAGTGAGTGAATCAATGAGCAGGCAGGGGAGTCACAGGTGCATTGTATCATCCCCCAAGACTGGCACTTCACCCAATGCAACAGACGCTTCTTTATTCTGTTCTACCTGCTCAGAACCATACAGGCATCAGATTACTAAATTACCCCTCACATTCTGCGTGGGTGAAAACACAGTCAACAAATAGTGAGGTTAATGTGATTTCTTCAGCATCATTATACCAGGGAGAAACGGGAGTGAAGGGAAAAGGTATTAGTCCCCAATTTTCATAAAGGGGCTGTGACCTGACAGTGGAGAAAGAGGACTTCGCTAACCTGAGAAGGCCAGGATGGGGTTTCTGAGCTAGGTGGCATATGTGACAGCAGGAAGCTGAATGTGGCTGAAGCTTGGGCTGGAGCAGGAGAGGAGATGGGAACGGCGGATGTGTGAGTGCTTATGAAACACTTTGACGTGCAAGTTAAACTTTCCTAACGTGAAGTTAGGATTTTAGACTTTACCTCTCTAGAAATGGGAAGTCAACACAGGATTTTAAAAAGAACAAAGGCAAGACCATATTTGTATTGTAGAAAGACAGCTCTGGAACACACTCCCTTAGGTAACATATTTCAGTGGAACAACTCACAGGCTTTATGTTTTGGCTTCTTCTATTACCTGTCATTATTATCAAACATTCACTGAATGCCTTCTCTATGTAAGGTATTCATAGCAGGTGCCAAAAGAGTTTCCAACAAAACGAAGGGCCCATAACTTATAAAACGTATCAATATTTTATGTTTCACTAAGGAGAAAAAAAAAGTGTTGCCAATGAAATTGTAACACAATGTTCTTTTGTGCCTTGGAATTTTTATTACAATTTGTTGGAAGAGTTCTTTCAAATGTATTTAGATTAAACTTGATCATCTATCACTCTGTGCATACAGAAAGAGAAAGGTGGAAGTAGTGGTTAGGATAGTCCTCAAACATAACAGCGTTCAACTCCTCTGAATGACCTTTATTCTCAGGTCTTGAATATTCATGTCACCCACCCCACCCAATAAAAGCAACAACAAAATCATCCTCTGTCTAGTGCTTTGCAGAGTTATATGTATATCAGAATCATTAGGAAAAGTGGTAAAACTAGAGGCCTAGGCTACATTCCATTGCAACACATCTGGGCCTCTGTAGTCTTTGTTGGTATTCCAGAACATTCCAAGACTCCCAAGATTGAAAAACACGGTTGAGTTGTTGGCACAGAAGCAGTTCGTAAGTACCTGGCTTCTGTGTTCAGTATAACTTTGCATTTGGTGAGTTGTCACACATGACAAGTGACAAGTGATTGGGTTACATATAAATTCCTTTCATTTTTGTATAATTGTATATTCTTCAATGAATTGACATTTTCTGGAAGAAAACCGTTATTAAAATAGTAATAATAAATTGACTTTATGGACAAATCAAGGAATTATTTTATGTTTACTTTTATTTTCTATGGAGAAAGTTTGATGACTAAAAGACATTTTCAGTGTGAAGATGGGAGACTGTTTTATGAGACTTTTTGATTTATATGAGACTGGAAAAAAGTGTTATTAGTCACAAATTATATTAAGAGACATGAGAAGAACAGAATAAATATAAGCATCATATGTAACTTTTATTTGGTCTTTGTTAAGGTCATATATTAATGATTTAGAAAAATTTAAATGAATTATCAGGCTATTTTGTCTGTGATTTGATTCAAAGGCCAAACAGAGAATACAGTACATGATATCTCAGAAATTTGTTCAGTTATTGAAGAGCAGTAAACTTAAACTTAGTAGTCTATAGCTTATACCATATTTACGGTGAGAGGAACCTCTTACTAATTAGGTAATTTGGATAATGTGCTTAGCCTCTGTGGTCCTCATGTTTCACATGGAAATAGTCACAGTTATTGTAATAACTGTGACTATTTCCTAGGGTTGCTATAACAAAATGCCACAGACTGGGTGACTTAAGCAATAGAAATTTTGTCTGAGGGTTCTGGAGGTTACAAGTCTGGAATCAGGGTGTCCACAAGTCTACATTCTCTCTGGAAGCTCTGGGGAAGGAGCCTTCCTTGCCTCTACCTAGTTACTGGTTGCCTGAGCAATCCTCAATGTTTCTTGACTTTCAACAGTATAATCCCTGTCTCTGCTTCCATCTTCACTTAAACATCTTCTTTGTGCATGCCTGCATCCAAATTCCTCTTCTCCTTAAGGACAGGAGTTATTGTATTAGGCCCCACCCTAATCCATTATGACCTCATCTTAACTCCAGTACATCTGTGAAGACCCTACTTCCAAATAAGGCCACATTTACAACTTCTGGGGGCTGGGGCTTCCATATATCTTTTTTTGGGTGAAACAATTCAATCCATAATAGTTATGATGTTACAGCTTTTTGAGAATAACATTGCTTCCTCTGTAGTTAGATCTGTAAAGAATTATATCACAGACAACGTGACCAAACTGAGTTAATAAATGAATGAATTTCCCAGGATACTGGTGGAAAATATCACACAATCTGTTTATCTGGATGCTTTTTCTCCTATAACAAATTGACAAGAAACTTCCCCTACTAGATTTAGAGTGAATCTACTATTATGATGTAACATAATCATCAGTAACAATAAAAAGGGTTCTATCTGATATGTTAAAGAGATCCTACCAAATCTTCTCCAGATGGATAGCATTTTTCAGAAGAATCTTCCAAAGTAACCTTCTCCAAATCCATACTCAAAATGTCTCCATCTATTTGGGAGGCAGGCAGTCTGATGGCCAGGCATGGTTTCTGAGATGGGTCAGAGGACTTTTAACTTCTCTTCAGCCAACAGTTTTTGAGAAACAACATGTGGTTTCACTTTTTCTCCAAAAGCATATATTGCTTGTTGGTTCAGACTTAGCAAGATTGTACATATACTCTGGTTATAGGTCCAGTCCTTTCAGCAGTGTCATCAACTACTTATCTAAAGCAGTTTTTAAAAACCTAAAAACTCAGGATTATTATGTACATGGAGAACTCTTTTTTTTTTTTTTTTTTTTTTTGTAAATTTGAGTGTTTTCCCTTATTTATTTATTTATTTATTTATTTTATTTGACATCATTTATAATTTTGAAGCCTGGTATAATAACAGTCAATGTAATTTATTTAGCAGATTATTATGTGCCAAGCACTATGCTAAAAGTTTTGTAAATATTAAATCTGTTTTTTATAGAAAATCTGCCAAGTAAAAATTATTTTTATTTGACAGTTGAGAAAGTAGGCTTAGAAAAAACTATGACTTCCATGGTCAGACAAAGACATAGTCTTCCTAATATCCTAAATTTCACATTTAAATATGGTTTCATTTAATTATAAACGTAGAGACTCTTGTTGGCTTTGTTAGAATCAGATTTCTGAAAGTCAACTATAATGGAATCGGGATGTTCCTAGTTTTTTTTTTTTTTTCCCATTTATCAAGGATAACTCATTCCAATCATTCTCATTGTAGTTTCTGCAACTCAAAATAAAGGTATTTTATTTTAATTGTTTTGAGGCAGCACACATAGGACGACTGTGGCTCAGAACATGATATTCTGATGTATGGCACTTTGGCAAGCTGAGTAGTTTGAACTGAAGGAAATTGGAAAGGTCTCAAAACCAAGGTCTTTCTGACCTTCCCTCACCCTCCTGAATTCTGCCCCTGTCTCCTTCACAGCTAGTCATTGAAACTAGAGTTCCTCTTCCCCAAGCAGTTCACAGAAACTAAAATTCCTCTCTTCAGAGCAAGCCATAAAACCTAGAAAGTTCATTGTCTCCTCCACCTTCTCCCTAAAAGACCCTCATTACAGAGAGTTCCTGCCCCATACCAGGGAGGAAGGAATGCCACAGAAAAGCAAAGAAGAATCTGAACAGACAGGTCTAGCTGGGTTTCCCCTATCACCATTAGATCATAACCTTTGGTCCAATTATACTTCTACACAGAACATTCCATTCCTCACTGAACCTGAGCATAAATAGAGTTTCCCCTCAGTCTTAGGGTCTTCATTTCTGAAGTTTCCCATATCACATTAAACTTGGGATTATGGCTCAAAAGGCTGAGGCAGGAGGATCTTAAGTTCAAAGCCAGTCTCAGCAACTTAGCAAGGCCCTCAGCAACTTGGTGAGACCCCGTCTCAAAATAAAAAATAAAAAAAGGAGGCTGGAATGAAGCGCCCCTTGGTTCAATCCCCAACATCAAAAGACAAACAAAAAACTTAGGTTAAATTAATTTGCTAGGCTTGTCCCTGTTAACCCATCTTTTTTATAGAAACACCAACTATGACCCTTTCTCTGGGTGAGGAAAGTTGTCACATCTTCTGTTCCTACAGGCAGAAGGGAAGTGAGCATTACCACAATATAGATGCTAGATTTTTCAATCTCTATAATCATCATTTGAAAATCAAACTCCAGAGTTGCTCCTGAGGGGAATGAAATAATTCCTGTTTCCAATTTTTCTTTTTGCTGAGCTCAACTCCAGTGTGAAGAAAAGAAAAATGTCTTTGATTTCCTGTCAATGGCAGGGACCTATCTTGCTCAAGATTTCCTCTCTCTGTATATTGCAGGTCACCACAGGCGTCTTTCTGAGGTTAATTAAACAGACTGGCCTGAAAGCTTTGAAAGTCCCCTTGATCTAACACGTCAAACAAGAACGTCATTCAAGCAAAGTCTAAGTGCAGAAGCAATGTTTTAGTCAGCAGCATTTTAATCAGACACTTCCTCAAATGCGGACTCAGACAAAATTCTTCTAAATTTATTTCACCACATCGATGTTATTCTACCATAACAAATACTTCTTAGTGCTCATGTGCTCTGCAAAGCCAGGGAATTTTTCTCCAAGGGTTTTCTCTACATAGATGCCTTTGTGGAAATGGTTTTTTTTTTTTTTTCTCAAAGTGGCTCATTAAGTGCCCTCATCTAGCTGAGTAAGGGTTGTGTACTCACTGACCATTAATACCTGTTTTTCAAGTTACGCTGCTCTATGATAAACACAAGTCCAGTAGTGCAGCCTAGCAGCCAGCAGGTCATAGAACTCTCTCATGAGAGAGCGTTCACCCTGTACATTACCCATATACAAGTCATCACACCTGTCAAAAAAAAACCAAGTTGGTCACATGTGCTAATAAGTGCAGGCAAATTTGTTGAAAGAAATAATTAAAAATATTTGAAATAATGATTATGTTGCAAATCAGGACTGTCGACTATTTTCTGTCTTTTCTATGATTTGTAGGGTCAGTAGGAAAAAAAAGGAGGGATAAAGTGTTAATGAAATCATGCTAATTTATTCAATGAATATTGTCTTGGGTTCTGTGATGTGCTAGACACTGAAATCAGGTGAAAAGTGAGAACAGAAGTTAGGATTTACTATAAAATCTATCCCTTGCTATGTGATCGTGAGCAAATTATTGATTTAATATTTCTCAGTTTCCTTATTTGTAGATTGGGAATGACTTAGATCCCTACCCACTCACAAGTTGTTATAAGGATCTAATGAATGTTTTCACTTCCCAACGTAAAGAAAATGTAAATTAAATACAGCTTCTTTTCCTTCTCCATTGCTACCACTCTCTCCATCTTCAGCTGCTAACATCATCATTATTATTATTATCCCTCCTATGGTCTTAGGTTGGTTTTCTAGAAACACATAAGAAAGGTATTTACTGAAGGGGATTTATTGGGGATCACCATAGTTATCTGTAAGGGAGTAGGATAGAGAGATTGGACAAAGAGTAAAGTGAACACTAACAAGATTTTTACATAGGCCAAAGGCAGTTATGGAGGTAAAATAACCCTTCCAAATTGTCCCAAATGAAATCAAGGAGATTTGGCCTGGTACTCCTGCAGCTACTTAGCCCACACAGGAGCATACGTGGGGAAGACATAAGCTTGGATGAAGCCATTCTGGGAAAGGGACTCAGATGTGAGTCTTCAGCAAAATATCCTCCTGGAGGCTGGGTGAGTGAGCAACTTGATCCTGAAGGGGCGATATGTGGGATTGTTGCATCCACTAAAAACATCAGTATCATCTGGGCCTTGGAATGGCTCTGAACAAGTCCTATGGACACACAGTCATTTCATTTCTCTTCCATGGCACAACAAACAGAGAAAAGATGGAGTTGCTATGATAGTAGCACATATTATAGCTGAACCTCAAAAGCATCTTAGGAAGAATTATGCTCCACTCACCAATCATGGGTGGCCCAAAAAGCAGACATTGTATATTGATTCCATATCAATATGTTTTGTCTCCATATAAATTGCCCTTTAGCTTCTATTTCTTTCATTAAATGTTAGATTCTCAGGGTGAGGAAGGGCTTGGCAGGTCAGTTGATTCAAATGCTCCCTTACTGATTGAGCTTTCTGCAGCAACACTATCAAACATCATGCAACCACTCCTGCATCCAGCTCAGTGATGAAGAGGCACTACATCCCCAACCAGCTTATGCTGCTCTCAGGGGCTTCTCCACTTATGATCAGCAGCCTCTTTCCCACAGCCTTCCACCATTGCTCTCATTGCTGTGCTATGGGACAACACAGATAAGAGCTAATCTACCCTCCATATGTGCCGTACACACATTTTTAAATTGTGCTTCATTTTGAAATATGCTCAGTTCCTAAAACGTGTCCCTGACTTGCAATATTTTCAAAACCAATACTTGGCTTTGATCCGTTGCATATCTTCGTTTCCCTCCCTCTTATACCATGAAGGGTGTTCCAAGTTTTTTCTAACCCATGTAAAGAAAGATGAGACAATCATCTTCATTCTTGCTATTGGGCCTCTCTATTCATATGGTTTAGTATTAAAACACTAGACTCCAATCTCCATATGTGAATGGTGTGATATGGTTGGCAAGACAAGCATTGCTCTTAAGCCAAATCTCTCCTAATCTTGTACTAATGCAGCTGGCTCTTTTTGAATACTAGTGTAGGATTCAATAGAGATTTGTATCAAATTCATTTTGTCTCTCACTCTGACTATTGAGATTTTGATGGATACTAATTTTGTTTCAGGATTTTTCTCAGTACCATTAAGGTGATCTTGAGCGCACACACACACACACTCACTGAATAAAAATAATGGACAGGACAACATAAGAAATTTAGGAAAGGAGAGCAAGAATGGTAAAGAGAGAAAAAGTAATTTCTCTTCCTATCCCACATTCACTCCCACTAGACACCCAGACAAAGAAACCAAGAGATGACTTGGAAGGATTAGATGAGGCAGATTGAGCATCCCACTTAACCACAAGTAGAGGACTAAGTTTTAAGTTTTTCTCTCCATTTCTGTCACATGGTCATTATTTATAAAATGTGAACACCTACTCTTAAACTTATGCACTGAAATAAAACAGTCTTGAAAAAAATTATTTCATAAAGAATGTTAAAATGTTTTTCATTAATTATTAGCTCCAGTCCTCTGTCCAATACAATCCATAGTTCTTAGCTTTTCTGCTCAACTTCTTGAGTAGTACTAATGACAGATCAAAATAAATAATTTGATTTTCAGATTTAAATCTTCAGGTGAAATGACTTCACTGAAAAGTATAACTAACATTACTGTGTTCTCTACCTACCAAATTCAAAATTTGAATTTCTGCTATAATTTTCCCATGGGTTCCAGTCTCTAGGTGTGATATAATTTTATGAAACACAATGGCAATCAGATATCATTTGATTATGCATTATACTGACAATTTTTCCAAGTCTAATTATAATCTTTTCACTTCTTCTCTTTGTGTTTCCCGGATTATTATTATCAACCTGGATGCAGTCTATTGAAAAGTGCTTAGAAAAATAGCAAGAAAGGGTCATCATTGGCAAATGAACCATTAAGCTACCAGAAGTTTGCCAGTGAAGGAATGTGCAGGAAAACCATTAGGAGGTAAGAAATCCAGAACACACGAGGTGCTCTGAGATGCTAAAGCACTAATCAGTATCTGATCCTGAGTCAGCAAACAGAAAGCAGGTGAACAAAAATAAAAGGCTTTTTTTTCTTTTTTTTTCAATCTCGGGAGTGCAACCTATTCCCACTTAAGAAACAGACTGACTTCTTAGGTAAAAGTAAAAGCTGATGCCCAAAGTCCAAAGACGGATGTCTCAGTTGGTGCCCTGCTGGCACTGATGCTGCCTTTGTCAAACTAGAACTTGAACATCTCAGCTTGCTGTCCTTTGTTGAAGTTGCATGGTTAATTATTTACCTTTCTCACCATTGAGCTCAGATTCCTTTCTTATCAATTTGTTCTGTCTGAACCCAAAACAAACAAGCTCCCTAAGGGCAGTTAGTGATCACCTTAAGCTGGGTTTCTATAACTTGGCAGAAGGTCTTTTCTGTTCTTTTTCTCATGATCTTTCTTATTCCCAGCAAGTCTGGGAATCACTTGTGCTCCTGTGTGGGTGCTTATGGTTGGCTGTGACTTTCTTCTTCTTGATATTTCCAACTTGCCCTTTAGAGCTCTTCCTTATTTTTAGAGCTATTCTCATTCTTTCATTTTATAGGGTCTTTAAGATTCCACCAGAGAAAGAGGGCTTTTTCTCCCCTCGAGATTTTCTGCTCTTCAAATTTTTGATCTTATGTTCGAAAATGGACCTCACTTTGTTATCTAGAACTGGAATGATTTAATAATTAAAAATAATTAGACAGCAAAGCTGGTATTTTGGGCTTGTCTCTGCTTTTTCTCCAAGACTCCTACAGGAGCAGATTGCTCTGGCCAAATGTGGCAGAAGAGGAGCTGGTAGGTGGGATGGATTCAATCAAGCAGATGCTCCTGTTTCTGCAACTTTCAGTCTAAATTCCAAGCTCAGAGGAAGCAGCTATTCTTATCTTTGATTCTGGCCATGGTTTACTCCCATCTTAAAATACATCATTCTTGATCTTTTATCTTTACTCTGAAAGTCTTATGCAATTGTAACTTCTATTAAGATACCACTAATCATTTTTAGAAGCAGGGAAGATATTGGAAATACAATAGGAAAGAAATAAAAAATGAATAGGACCTGAAGGGGTTAATCAGCTGGGCCAATATCAGACATTGAGTTAGCAGTGCCTTCTTCTATCCCTCAGAGAATCAATCGTTCCATAAAGGGAGCTTATTAAATATTGATTATGTCACAAGTACTAGGATAGGTATTGGCATAGAATGATAATCAAGGCAAAGTCCCTACCCTCGAGGGACTAATCTAGATCAGAACACAATTTTCTCAAATCCCAAAGTTCTGCTCTTTCTACCACATTCTGTGATGCTATTAGTATTTCTAAAAAGTACATTCCCCATTTTTCTAACTAGGGCTGACTTAAGGCAAAACTGAAGTTTGCAAAATTTCTACTCTCTCATCTGTAAATTTGAACCAATGATAGCACCTTATGAACATGGTGAAAGAGTAAATGAAATAATTCCTTCAAAGAGATCAGCACAGTGTTGACCGCATACTAATGGTGCAATAAATATTAAATATTATAATTCTTATTGACTTTCCATGGTTGTAAACATAATCAGTCTTGTTATGAAAGAGATGTTTCAATATATTTGAAACTGATGGATTTAGTTCTTTGAATGTTAATACTTTCTAAAGCAGCTGCTCTCAGTCTTTGCACTTAAGCCATATTAGTTTCTCTCAATTATATTAGTCATTTTTCGCGGGTGTGATAGCACACAACTGTAATCCCAGTAGCTCAGGAGGTTGAGGCAGGAAGATCACGAGTTCAAGGTCAACCTTAGCAATTTAGCGAGGCCCTAAGCAACTCAGTGAGACTCTATCTCTAAATAAAATATTTAGAAAGGGACTGGGGATGTTGCTCAGTGGCTAAGTGCCCCTGGGCTCAATCCCTGGTACCAAAGAAAAAGAGAGAGAGAGAGAGAGAGAGAGAGAAAGAGAGAGAGAGAGAGAGAGAGAGAGAAGTCATTTTATATATGTAGATGCTTCCTTCTCTATGATCTTGTCTGGGAAGGCAGTGAGATTTAAAATCAGTCAGCAAACTCTAAGCCCTACATGAAAACCCTATCTGATACTGTAATATATCTGTAAAAAAGACTATTATTTTCTTAAATTTTGATTCTATCTTTAAGAACCTCAGAGTATAAATAGCCTTAAGGTAGTAATTTACACTGATCAACTCTAATAAAATTATCATAAAATTATATTTATATACTTCACCTCTATCATCTTGGCTGCTTAAAATGAAGAAAATTCTGTGTTTTGACTTCTAAGTCAAAGAACTGGATATGTGCCAAATGAGAGATGGGCAGAGTTACTCATCTTTGTGTCCAGCCACAATTCACTTTGGATATTCTAGATTATTAAAATGCCAAAGATAGCTCAAGATACAATTATCCCTTCTCTTAATTTTAGTTTCTTATTTCTTAATCTTATCCTAATAACAAACTTAAAATTAATCTGGTTTATCCATTTTGGGACTTTTTGTTGGAAGATTAACTTAAAAGCAGTTTCGGTTGTGATGGTCTTTGAAACCTTTCTATTAGTACTTCCATTTGTTCAAAGTTATTTTGTGGAAAAAATATGCATCTTCCCCATAAAAGATTTAGAAAAAATATTAACCCATTTTTGAATCTTATGATGGGAACCTTTTCGGAACAGATCGTTAATTATGAGTCTGAATTCAAATGTAGTGCTGAGGTTTCATAATTACTGAAGTTCATTTACCTCTTTGATAAAGTGTTTCCTTCTAGTAATAGAGTTTAGCAGGCTTGATATTTATAAGATCTTTCCTATCTCACTGTTTTAGAGTATGAAAAGCACTACTGCACATAGTTGAAACGTTTTTGGGTGTTACCTTTTCCTCGGATGTGGTCTTAAAATTGCTAATTCCAAAGAACAAAGAGTAAGTTATACATGGAAAATGAAGTCATAATTTTATCGTTATCACCCTGTCTAACTATAACTACCAGTGCACATGGTGTCCAAGAAAGGCGAGCATGTCTGCCTGGCACAGCTACAATAGTGGGCTGATAAGTAACCGATCAACTTATCCAGAGCATTCTTTGCATACAGAGGTCACTGTCCCTTTTGTCCCTCAAAGTCTAGCAAAGCCTGAACATTCCAGAAACTGGTACTTCAAATTAATTAAATAGCATCATGTACATGGCTTCTGGGATTATCAGCTTGTAATACTGCAGCTTCTGTGCTTTTAAGTTTGCCTAATTAAATCCTTGTGAATGTAAGAAGTTAAGCAATTAGTGTTTCTAAACCATATAATTAATAAATGCCTTAAATACACTTTCCGAACAGAATGATTTGGAAAAAAAAGTATTTTGGGTAATAGGTTACTACTATATTTGAAATACAAATGGATTGTTGACTTACAAAATTAAGTATGGAATGTTATTTTAATTTTTCCTCATAGGTAAAATGAGAATTTTAGCATCTAATTCACAGGTTTTTATAAAGATTTATATAGAGCATTTAATTCAATTAGCATTTGATTTTAATGTTTAATTTTCAATGAACTATTGCATAATAATTCTAACTAATCTTTATTTCTTTTGATTAAAAACTTAAATGTAATAAAATGCAACAGAATAATTACCATTGAAATAATTAGTCTTAAGGATTCAGAAGGCACTTGATGTTTTTGCATCACATAAATTGTGTGTCTTGTCCTCAGTGGACTGGCAGCTCAGGAGTGACTCTGCAGCAAGTAGCTTAGTTCCTGGTACATAACATATGTTCAACAAATAGTTCTAATCAATGGATAGGGAATATAAATAATGACACTGGAAATGTCCACTAGACATTCAGAAGATGAAAGAATGGCCGAGCAGCTTGTGTAATATGTGCTCCATGAGCAAACACAACATATAAAATGTATACATAGATGGCACATTAATTAGATAAAAGACACATATTTTATGGTACTTTTAGCACATACACATTTCTATAATGTGCTTACATAAAAAACCTACTTCCATACTCTTAAAAAGTTTAGATTTATGAAGGGAAAAACTATACACATATTATTCTTAAATTAGGAAGAACGCAACCAACATTAAATATCTACTCCTTTACCAACTATGTGCTACTAGATCCTAAAGTGAAAACTACTCTTCTTATTCTTCAAACAGTGAATGCAGATAATTGTGTTTAAAATAATATATCCCAAGCTTGAGCCTTATCAATTTTAACATAAGTGCATCAATATGTATTTGATTTAATTTGTACATAATACAAAAATCACTTTTTCTTAGCACCTACTTTATTGTTTTTCAAGGCATATACATAAGATCTAGATATCTCTAGGTCATAAAATGCATCTAACATGCAGACATCAAATACATAAAAGTGTCTCTAAAATGTAACTTTTTATCATTTTATTAGAAAGATTGTAATAAAGCATTCATTGAATATAAAAATGTCATTTAGTCACAGAAAAATCAAAGATTGTTTCAATTTTAATGGTGTCCAAGATTTTATTGACTTATTTAATGAAAAAACGAAACCAAACCTTTTGCTTTCACATTCAGGTGAATTTTTGACATTTCCCCCTGAAGCATCTAGACTACAGTAAAAAAATAATTTGACAACAGAATGCTAGAATGTGCTTATGTAAGTAAAAATTCAAATAAAAATTCATTTGAGCATTGGCCCCCAAAAGTAATAAGAAATGAAAGACTTAAAATTTTATTGTTTGAATTTTCACCAATTTTGAAGATAATTTTGTTTTGCTGTAGAATTCAACTAACAAATAGTAGATAATGAGAAAAACACAAGGGCCAGTTCTTTTCTCAGCAACCATCCAAGGACAGTGGAGCCAACTTGCATATTTTTGAAAAATATACATGTGAGAAACAAAATTACATAAGTCTAAGTAAGCTTTATCATATCAATATGGTCCAGAAAATTATTATATTTACATGAATTTTTGAGTTACTTGTAAAATTGAGTTTATCATCTATTTGTTCATAGAAAAATACAGGTCCAAATATAGATGGCAGCTGAAGTGTTGCTAAGAAGTTTCAATGCCATTTACTTCCAGGCAAGAATTGCCCCCCCGCCTTTTAAATATATATGTATTTTTTAGTTGTAGATGAATATAATACCTTAATTTGTTTATTTATTCATTTTTATATGGAGCTGAGGATTGAACCCAGTGCTTCACATGTGCTAGGCAAGTGCTCTACCACTGAGCCACAACCCAGCCCCAGCATTGCAACTTGGCCAGGAACTCTGAACCTGAAACATGTTTCTGAAACTCTTCAGTCTAAGGCTCAAGTGCTCTTCATGTTTTAGAAACAGGAAAGTTACTGGCTTCCAAACTCTTGCATTAAATAATTTTTTAAAACTTCAGATGACAAGTCAAGTAGGAGAAAATTCTTATACAATCTTTCATCAAATGCAACTAGGTTGAAGAAGATACATGCTTATTACTTTGTTGAAGTGGTTTTCCTTCTAATTAAACAGGTTGAGGTAGATTATCTTCATATTAAGAGCATAATTCATTGTATATTCAGTTGTTAACATTCCTACAGTCAGATATTTTCCATACAAACATAAATCTTTGAGGCATGTTGAGATATTTCTTTTGAAAAGCCAATAAATCTCTAAGAAGTTAATTAGCATAAAAGTGTTAAAATAAAAGTTGTAAATATGAAATGGATCTGAAGGAAAAATGACAAATTATTCTAAGATAATGTACACTACCTTTAAAATATATAGCTTCTTTAATAAATAATGCATTGCTTAAGCAAAGGAAGAAGTATGGATTCTTTTGTGAAACTGGGCAAGTTTCCTAACCTCTTCCATTTAAGGTGGGTTTTTGTTTGGTTTGGGGTGGGTTTTTAATTTGGGGATTTTCTCTAACAGCTCTCCCATTTATCCAAGTCTATGAGCCTGTATTCCTACTAAAATACTACAGGTTCCTTTATAATGTTTCCCATTTGACATCAATTCCAACAGATGGTGTTTTTCTAAGGATGCTAGTTACAATTCATGGCACCTGGATAGAACCAACAGTTACTCATATTTTCTCAACCCGTGGCTCCCCAGAGTGTGTGTGCATTGGACCCATATAACATGCACCTAGATGGGGTTTGTTCCCACCTACCCTGTAAGCCTGGGTTCCCAGCTGGAGTTGTCCCAGTTATAACTCATTCCATTCCCGTGGATATGAAACCACAGTAGGGCCTCTGCCATCCCATCTTCTCACCCCACATGCTGCCTCTTTCACCCTTTGGGGTTGAGTAAGGCCATCATCATGACCAGTGGGGTTGGAGCCTTGGCAGTTCACGGCCAACGTCTGGCCCAACTCAACTCATGAATGTTCTGGTTTCCCCAGAGGCTATCTGGAGAGCTCAGAGATGAGAACCTGCAGGAAAGGGGGCAGGGGGTGAGGGGAACTGACCCAGACCAACAGAGAGAAGTGAGAGAGTGGAGGTTTGAAATGTAGGAGTTTCATATGGCTTTGCCTCGTGGTGACCTGACAGCCAGGTATACTTTCTTGAGAAGCTCTGACCAGCCTAGTACTGTATCCCTTCTATTTACTTTTCCTTCTTCCTACTTTACTTTGAGTTTTACCTCGCTTCTGCATCCTGGGGTTGCACACATGCTTCTTCCCCCATGAAGTATTAGCTTGTAAGCCTTACCTCAGGTTTTTTTGTTCTAGGGAAACTGGTCAAGTCCAAGCATAGATTTCACTGTGCCCATCTGATATGGAATTTCCAAAATCTGAAAGTTTTCCAGGAGGGTCAGACTCACCAGGAGGTATTTCATATATGCCCACAAACGTGTCTGCTCAGCTGCTACATGGTATCTGATAGTCTTCATTCATATGATGGTTCTCTGACCTTCTAGCAGGTGCCATTGTCTTCCATGGGTCATCAAGTGGGCATTACTTTCTCACCCTGCCTTTGTTACACTGAATTTCCAGGGTCCCAATAGAGCATGATGTTATTTTGCAAGGTTGGAGAGACCATTCCTCCTTTTCATATCATGCTCTCTTTAGAGAGAGACCCAGTAACAGCTGGACTCATGATTCACTGTGAGAAAAGAATTAAAAACTTCCAGAAGGAAACTTAGTCAGAAGACAAATTTAAATGGCAAACAGCCAGACTAACTCAGACACAAGTCTCTGATTTAATCTCTGCCACTGTCTCGAAACAGAGAAGGTAGACATAGAAAAGATGAATAAGATTCTGAGAATTTCCAAATGAGTCTTTAGACCAGGACTGAAACAGATCTGGGAAGATAGCACTCGATGCCTATGGCTATTTCATCCAAGAATCATGCCCTTAACGCAGTTCTGGAGACAATGACACTGGCACAGGATCCTGCAAGGAATCTTTATTTGTAGTATGGGAACAGCCATATATCCCGCAGTCAGTCACCATTCTGAGGGACAAGCCATGGAGTGCCAAGTGTTCCCTAGGGACGAGGTGTGGGGAGAGGTTAGGAGGATAATGGAACTTCTCATGTACTTCAGTGCTCTATGTGCTTGTACTTTATTTATAGTCCATAAGAAGTTTGTTTTTGATGAATGCAATTGTCACCTGAACCTCATTCAACAAAGGAAGAGGGTATGAAACTAAAATGCAAATGAAAAGCAACATCCCCATAAAACAAAGGCAGTTTGCACAAATGGAAAGGTGGTGTGTTTGGGGTCTGAATGAGGTGGCACAAAATCTTAAGTTACTGCCTGAGAGCATTAGATATTTGGCCTGATCAAAGAAGGGCTCTCAGAGGGACAGGCATAAGATGGGAATTGAGAGGGCATCAACTGGAAAAATAAAACAGCATGTAATATGTTTATTGGGGAGGACATAATCCTCTCTTCAGCTTGCTTAATTCCCTATGGAAAAAAGTGGAAAGAGCGGAGAAGAGCAGCCATGAGCACACAGCTCCAAGCTGAGTTTTGCAGCCTAGCTGTCCGAGAGGTGTGGGCATGACTGCTTATAGCCCAGGAGTATGGGTTCAGGTAACCAGTAGCTGGGAGTGATAGGGAAGTTCCATGCTGTTGAGTATGTTGGGAGGGCTGATATATTTTATAGAGGAACAGGACCTGTTTGCTTTAAACAAACTGATTGGGTAAACAAATAAAAATCAAATCTTTCTGTACCATGGAAAAGCTTTAGAAAGAAAGGCAGCATCACACAAATGGGTCAAAGAAAATGCCAAAGTATTAAACAGTTACTTATTTACAGACCAAAAATTTCTTCCTTTCAGGATTAAAAACCTCTAGCTGATTTTACAACCTAAATAGAGCCCATGTGCATGCAACCAGCCAGGTTAGAGGGGCAGGGCTGACAAAGCCGTTTCAAATTAACATCTCACAACCATCTAACCCAGGTGATTTTCTCAGAAGCAGGGCACCAGTTCTATTTAGATACTGGGTTTTGGTCTGGGGTGAATTTTGCCACAACCCTTATTTTCTGCCACAACTATACTCCTCCTTTTTGAAAGGGAATATTTGTTCTATGCCACTGCACATTGGACATAGGAAACTTGTTTTTTATTTTACCAGTGCTTGTGGTCAAGATCTTGCCCTGACTCAAGAGGAGACTTTGGATTTGAATGGGACTTTTGGGTAGTGCCAGATCTGCTAAGACTATGGGACTCTTATTAAGGAACTAAAGGCTTTTTCTGCTGGGAGATGAAAAGTAGCCATTAGGGACCAGGGACAGAATACTATGGTTTGTGTATGAGGTGCCTCCTAGAAGCTCAAGCTAACGCAATAATATCCAGAGGAAAATCCAGATTATCAGAGCTATAACCTAATCAGTCAGACTGAGTGGTGAATGTGGGCAAGTGGGACATGGCTGGAGGTGGTGGATTACTGGAGCTGTGTCCTGAAAAGTGCTATTCCTCTTCCTGTGACCCCTTCTCTCTATCAGCTTCCTAAACCACCATCAGCAGAGCACCTCTCTTACCCTGGGCCCTGTCCCCAGGATGTGCTGCCTCAACGTGAACCCAGAGCAAAGAAGTTGGCCTTCCATATACTGAGGCCTCCAAAAACATGAGCCCCAAATCAACTGTACCACTAAGTTGTTCTTATCATGTATTTTGTTACAGTAATGCAAAAACTGACTGAAAATAAAGGCATAGATCCTTGTGGCTTTCCTTCCACACTTATGACAACATGTTCTTCTGTTGCCAAGGTAGCTAACAGTCTCGGAACACAGACTTCTAGCAGTTGGATGTTGAAGCCACTTGGACGAAGGATCTGAAGGACTTCAGGTGTCCCGCTTATGCCACTGGATCTGGCAGCATCTCTTCATGAGGGCAGCAATCAGAGCTCAGCGTGACTAATCTTCAATGTGAGTGTGTGTGTGAGTGGGAGAGAGAAAGAGGGAGAGACAGAGACAGAGACGCAGATAGAGACATCGTGCCTGGGCTCCTCCCCACTTACATACTGGGGCATAGTGGAAAATACTAGAATAAAGATGCCATCAGATGATGGCATTTAAACTGCTATACTTTCTAGAAAGAAATTTAGTAGCAACTATCATAAGACTTTAACATAGTTGTGAGCTTTGGTCCACTGATCCAACAAATAGGAATATGAAGAGAGAAGACAGAGATTGATAGATAAAGGAGTATTGACTGACATTAATAAGACAAGTGTTAAAGGAGGTCTTAGAAATCTAAGGGTCAGTGAACATGTGAACTAATGGTAAGTGATTGCTGAAGGAGCATTAATAAGAATTACACAATAGGGGCTGGGGTTTTGGCTCAGTGGTAGAGTACTAGCCTGGCATGTGTGAGGCCCTGGGTTCGATTCTCAGCACCACATATAAATAAACAAAGGTCCATTGACAACTAAAAATATATATATTCAAAAAAAATTACACAATAGTCATATATGTGTTTCTTGTTGGCTGTTGCTATCACATTTAATAATCTATTGATGTGACTCCACATGTATGCGGATGTGTGTAGATATGTACAATGTACATTCGTACAAGTATGTGTGTATGAAGAAAAAGGAAAGATTATGTGGAAATCACCAAATTCTCTAACAGTACTCATTTCCTCTGGATTGTGGAATCAGAGCGACATTTCTTTTCAATTTCACACTTTCCTGTATTTTTCAAATTTTATTCAACTCTCTTAAATGGCAGGTAGATCTTGCAACTGAAACACAAGACAAAGCGTGAGAGGAAAAGGGTGGAGGTGCTCAGTTCAGAGGGCTATTAAATGCTACAATAGCAAAGAGAAAGTCCTGCCTCTTCTGTCCTTGCCTGGAGAGTGCACACATAGGATGTGCTTCTGACAGAGTGGATCAGTTATGAATGGGAAGTGTTGATAAAGTGCATGACTCTCTTCCCAATACCTTATGTTAAGGTTTTCTTTCTTTTGAAGTTTCCAGATTGAGTCAGAGCTGGGATTTGTATACCATGGGAGATACATTCTACAGAAGCAACTTCACGGACAAAGACTACCATGTCTCCAGATACAAATCAAATCTGAACTACTCTGGAGGCTATCCCCACTATGAGGACAGTACCTCCTCTGAGGACTCATCCTCTGAGGCTTCTTCCTGTGACTTCCTCTCTCATATGCAAGAGCCATGGGAGACTGAAAATAGAAGGATGCCCACGGGAAGACAAGAACAAATTCATGACAACTCAGAGCAGCCTGATGACCTACCCATTGTCCAGGTCGTGGATGTTTTTCTGGGTTCCCCCTATAAAGACTCACTAGACGACCAGAAGACGGACGAGTACCCACTGAAGAGAAACGAGACCTGGGACCTGCAAGGTCTAATGAGATACCTTGATGAATATCGAGAGAATCTGAAAGATGATGAAGACGATGACGGTGAGTGCTCTCATTCTTCTCTGGATGAGGATCTCCAGCCTTTCTCAAGGGCCTCTCAGAACGGTAGTCAAGAATACGAGGTTCTTCGAATCCTTTCCAACTGGACACTGGTGGAAAGTGAAGACATCACCCCACTTCCAGATATTTCACTCAGGCGAAGAGAAGATGAACATTTTGAGGTGAGCATGGAGATGCTTAATTTCTGAGCAAGGGATAGGCCCAGTGGGGGTGCCAGGTTGGACAGCACGGAGTCAGTCATTCTACCTGCTGTGAAGGTGGACCCCAGTACACCCTGAGATGAGCAATGAGAGAGGGATGGCAGCGAGGAAAGGAGCTGGGAGAGAGAAAAATGCCAAAGAGCACTGAGAGTGACAAAAGAGGGGGAGGAACAAAGAGAAGGACTAATGATAATATTCCTTTTAAAAAAAAAAAGTGTGTGTGTGTGTGTGCGCGTGCGCGTGTGTGTAATGAATATTTACTACTTAAAGTTCACATTTACAGTTGGGCTATTTTGGTAAGAAAAAAATTAGATTTCCAAGAACAAGCAAATGTTAACCTCATTGCTGCTGACATTACACATTTCCAACTCATCCTCTTTCTCTTGTCAGACAATAAGCCAGGAGACAAGCTCTGACGATAGCTCAGTCTCATCAGAGTGGTCAACGGAGGGGGACTCGTCTTCCCACTCACAAACCACATCCTGTCTGAGCATCAGGTCCATGATCCGCTGGTTCAGGAAGCGGGTGGTCTCCTCCCGACGAAGGAGAAAGCGCTCTGACCCAGCCTGCAAGGACCCCAATCTGCTGGACCCTAAGAAACCATCTCTTCTTAGAGGCAAGAGGATCCAACCTCAGTAAGCTCTCAAGTTAGGAAACCCTATATACACAGAATGTTAATTTTTTTCACAACCCCTGTTCAATAGTCCCCATGGTTTTGTTTTTTCAGAATAAAAAATGTTGTTGTTGTTGTTGTTCATAGCTTCCTCCTCTTCCATTATATAACGTGGGCCCAGGTTCAAATTATATATGTTGTCTAGAAGAGTGGTATGCATTCTCAGAATACCTCAGGTGGTGGTAAGATTCCTCAACCAAAGGCATTCTGCTGCTCTCCCTCAGCAACCCAACTTACTGCATTTGCTCCCGTTTCATGCTTTTTAACCTCTTTTATCATTAACTCATCTCCCCACTGCCAGACGGCAGCAGGACACCTGTCAGACTTCCACATGGCAGAATGGTTTTGGAGGATCTTCTGGGTCTTGAGCAAGTGGTAGCAGACAGGGAGGCACTGGGGAAGCTCTTTCCAATTGATAGCATTTTGGACTCTCAGAAAGCAGTCTGGTTCTGGCCTGTGGTTCTGACATGTCGTGGCATGTTGGTTGGTCCTGGCAAGTTGGCTGGCATAAGTGGCCCACGAAGGAGGAAGGTGAGGACTGGGAATGCCACTTAACCACCCGAAGCCTGCATTTCTTCATTCATAAGATGAGGGAGATGGTAATAAGAACTTCATGGGGGTTTTGGGAGAAAAAATGACATAAAGCATTCACTCCATACACACTGTTGGTGGTGGTGGTGGTGGTGGTGGTGATGTTCCTGGGGATCTCTCCAACATATATTATTTTAATTATTGATGGACTTCATTTTACTGCTTCATATGTGATGCTGAGAATCAAACCCAGTGCCTCACACATGCTAGGCAAGTACTCTGTCGCTAAGCCACGAACCCCGTCAGCTACTCCATTAGTCCTGATTCACAGAGTATCCAAGAAAGAGATTTGGAATCAACTCTCATTGAGCTGGTTCTCTCCGTGAAGCCATTTTACCAAGGGTTAGGTTTTTTCCAGCAGAATTTGATTTAACCAAGTCCTCTCTCAACCCACTGCAAGGTTCTCTCTGAAATTCCTTTGCAAGTGTCATTAAAATTGTGCCTACAGGTCCACTTCTAGGAGGAAGCTGAGACTCACTCTTCTTGTCTGTTTTACCAATTCAAGTCCTCTTCCTCACTCACCACAGATTCTCTCAAAGGTCCTCTTCCTCCAGCTTCTACTACCATCCTGTGTGACCTTCATCGTTCACGTGAAAAGCACATGAGTGTATAGTCTCAAAGGCCTTTCTTCCCTCCATTTCAACTTCCTTAGCTCCTCCCTCCCTACATTCCTTCCTTACATCCACAGACATTGAGCACCTAGGAATGCCAGACACCTCACGAGCTTAGCATACCAAAACAAGATGTCTGGATTTTTGGATTAAAATTGCATTTTTAATTATTTTAGTACAATGAACTACAAAAATTTAAAAAACCCAAATTTTAAAAATTACATTTTTAAATAGTTAAAACCATGTAAACAAAGGACCATAAATGGTTGTGGGTCAGAGTAGTCTGTAGTAGAAAAGAATAATGCAGCTTAGAAAGACTGATTTGGAAGACATCAAAGGATAAAGCCCTTTGACAAATACAGTGCATGCTCAAGGTCATACAGCAGTCTCTTCACAGTCAGCCTTCTCACTTCTACACCTCTCTGAGAATTCCATCCCCTCTCATCAGGTCACTCCAACACCTTCCTCCCCCTCTTCTTGCTCCCTGACTTCACCAATATCTGGAGTCCCGAAAATTCTGCAAGGAAGACATCATTATCTCTATTTCAGAGATGAAGCAAAACGCTGGGTTAAAAATGCATTTATTCTTGCTACAAGTGGCATGACACAAGGGCCTGGAACTTGATGGGCACTACCCGGGTAGGTGTATAGTGCTGGTATTTTTTTTCAACTGTTATGGAAAAATGTAGAAAATATTCCAGCAGGGAAATGGAAGAGTTCAAAAGGTTACCTGGACTTGGTGTTGCAAGTATCACCATGAGACTTAGGAAGAAGTATTTTGAGCCTAAACTTTGGAAATAAAATAAGAAAGGACATGTACTGTGTGTGTTTCACAACTATTTCAATGACTGGCATTTAATTCTCACCTAAGCAATAATGGAGGGAATGACTCCATCCTGCACTAGCCTGGCCATAGAACTTGGGGAATTCAACAAAGCTAAAATGAGGTTGATACCAGCAATACCTACAAGAAATAGTTGGTGTAAGCTCTGAATGGCAGAGAAAATCTGTACATAGTCTGTTTTTAAAAAGATTTCAATGAGTTTAGTTGTGATACAAGATTGGTAATAATCTTCAACCCATACCCTGGCATAGAAAGCACATGAATGACCAATGAAACCCTCAGGTAAACAGAAAATCAAATCAACCATTGTTGATTTTAAGTGATGTCACTTAAAATAATGATTTTTCATTGAGAAAGAGGTACTGACACACAGATCTGAGTAGTGTAGGGATGGTCACACTGCCCCGGGGAGCTGCAAATGAGACACTATCCTGCTCAGCTCCCTGAAATTCTCAAAATGGCATGCTTAGACCTGACGTTTGGAGGGTTGGCATACAGTGCGGTGACCGTGCTTCCCAAGGCCATCAGCTACCTTCTTGCTTAGAGAGTAGATCGTAAGTGTTCACACCATGCATATAGGATTCACACAGAAAACTTAACCATGAAAGGTGTTGGATGTGTTAAATACCTTGACTGTGCTGAATACTTCAGAGGAAGGTAAAGAGGCCCGGTGGCAAAGGCATGGCAAAGGGGCGAGACAGGGTCACTAGGGAGCTGTGAGTCAGTCAATCTCCATATCATTCATTGATGCCATCGGGAAGGGAAGTGAGCAGGACAGTGGTCAAACCTTCAGCAGGCCCTAATGTGGGATGAGGGAAGTGGGCAGGGGTGGGCCTTGGTGGGCCCCGAGCAAAAGCAAAGCTCTGCTTCCACAAAGACCTGCACTTCTTGAAGCTGCTGTCTAGACAGATAATATGTGGGCACAAGAAAACATGGACAACAGGGACAGAGACCTGGTGGACAGAAATGGTATGGCTTCAACCTCACGCATAAGGCACAAGTCTAGCCGGGAAATGCACAGAAGGAGCAGGAGGTCTCGCAGGGCACACCCCGCCAAACATTTCACGTGCAACATCACTTTGCTCCCTCAGAGTTTGAGGGATGGCGGGCTGCATGTACTACAAAACACCTTCCCACACATGCCAGGGGTCCCCACTTACATTCACCCCCTCCACCGGCCACACTTACCAACCCATTTTGAACTTCTTCTCCTTCTATTAATACCCAAACTCTCCTTCACAGAGGGGAGGAGGTAGGGACGTTAATTCTCCACAGCATCCCCTTCCTCCCCTCCTTCTCACCCAGAAGCTCCTCCAAAGGCCTTTTCCTTTTCCCACTTGCTTTCCTCCATTTGTCCTCCAACCCCTCCACAGCCCGGCTTCTGTCCTAAAAATCCTCTATTTCTATTTGCCTCAACCATCCATGAATGTTCTCATAGTCAAACTGAATGAAGGTTTGCCTTAAAACATGTCAAATACTCCAGTATGTTTTCAGGAACTTGGGGGTGGGGGTATACAGGATACCTAAATCCCACCATCCTGACTGACTGAGAGGACAAAATCCAGGTGGAAGGGTTTTGTCCTCACTGACACCCACCCACATACCACCCTGCACATCGTTTCCCCAAACAGTAGGTCATTTCTCTTGTGCTCACCCTTGCTTTCCCTGGGCTCTTTCCCCACATCCCTACCTCTTTTTCACCTCGGTAACTTCCAAACTGACAGAAATACTCAGGTCTGAAACATCAGCCCTTGCAAGTCTTTCCTGGTATTCCCATCACACTCCCCCAGCATGTGATAGGAGAGGCTCTTCCTTTAAAGTTTTTTCCTCAGCAGATCACCCTGTCCTAGAGCAGGTGGTCATCCCCGCCTCACCAAACAGCCTCTCACTTCCCTACGGACAGAAGCCCTCTTAGACACAGACATGACAAGACAAAGTAATGCATCATGGCATTGCTTCCTCTCTCCTCAAGAGGGGCCCTCTTCACCCTCCACACTATGTTCGCAGCATATTATGAGAGCAAGAGGGAGGGAAGGGAAAGGGGGTGAAGTCAGGATTGTGACAGCTGAGCCGTGTCCTAAAGGATAAGCAGGCATCAGGTGGAAGAGTTCAGGAAGCAGAGCAGGCAAAGTGGGTGAGAAGAAGAGAGGCGAGGAGGTGAGGAAATGTATGGAGTGTGCAGTGTTGCAGAAAAGCAAAGGTCAGACAACCAAGGCCTTTCTTCCCTGGCTGTGGAACTTGAACTTGACCTTGTAGGTGATGAAAAGCAATGAAGCGTCTTCAGTTAGGGAATAACAAAATTATATTTTAGGCAGATTATTTTAAGAAAACAAGGCTGAAGTAAAGAACTCTGGTTAGGTTGCTGCAAAAGACAATGAGGGTCTAAATGGATATGGAGGTGGTGGGGGAGGATTAGTGGAGGAAAGACACCAGAGATATATGAGGATACATAGGAGTAAATCTACATAGCACTTGGTATATGAATTGGAGGAAGGTGAGTTCATGGGCTGGATTGAAACTTTATTTCTTTCTGTATTCTCCCCTTCTTGCAGGGGGGCCAGAGCACCAGATCTGTATCTCCCTATTCTCTAGCCAAAAGGATCTCAAGTTAGGTCCTTCCCCTGAGAGGTAATCACGAAAGATTGAAAGAAAGAAAAGAAAGAATACCTATTATCATTCCAGCAGTGGTGAACAGGTACACAGTGATGACAGAATGATTGCTCTTTGTCAAAAGCTGCTGCATAAGCCACTGAGAATTTTTGGTGCTGTAGACATCTGAGATCTCTGGTGGAGGTTCCTTGAAGTTTCTGCCACTTGTTTCCCTAATGACTAGCAATCACTTCCTTGGATGTTGCTTCTTTAGTGCCTCTGTTTGCTTCTATAACTTCCTAATACTCTGTATTAAATCCTTCCCTGATTAAATAGTCTAGAGTGGTTTCTGTTTTACTGGCCAAACTGCTGGAAACAGATAATATTCAGGTCTCTGAATTAGGTGACCATGTGGAATGTTAATTAGAGAATTCACTCATTTATTCAGCATTAATTATTTATTGAACATCTACTGTATACCCAGGCATAGGAATCAGATATATAGTTGCTATTAGCACACAGGTCAATGTTTCTACCCTCAAGAAACTTAACTTCTCCAAGAAGTTAAAGAGTACCAGAAGCAGATAGTTAAAGTCATTTCAGATAGTAATTTTAGAAAGAAAATAGCAATGCTGGATGAAAGAAAATGTGTGGGCAGTGGAGTGGTTCACTTTGACTGATCAGAGAAAAGTCCGGTCACATTTGAGCCTGCATGATCTACACATCTACAAAGTGCTAGGCATATGAAGATGTAGGTTCTGTTACAAAGTGAAAACAGATTTGGTTGGCTCAAGGAAGATAAAGGAAGTCCATGTGAGTGGAGCATAGAATCCAAGAAGGAGAGTGTGAGGAGAGGAGCCTGAGGGTTCCATGCAAACTACATCATGTTGGGCCTTTCAGTTACATTAAAGAATCTGGAATAAGCCATTAAAAGGTTAAGCAAAGGCAATAGAATCACATTTAAAAATCACATTAAAAATATAGTGATATTTAAAAAAAATATCACTAGAGAATCCAGCTTGTAGAATGAATGGACATGTAGGATTGATTGATAAATATTAAAAATAGTAAATTTGACATGCCTCTAAAATCTGCAGTTGATATGCAATTAGGTAAATGAGGCTTCTGGGAAAGGTCTGGGACTTAATATAGAGTAGGAGTCTGCACACAGGTAGCATTTGTTGCTACAAGAGCATATGAGGAACACAGGGAGGAGATGGAGAAAAACAGAACACATGGTTAGGGTTGATTCCGTGGAACTCCCACCTAAAAGGAAAGCTGGAGGAAGAGGGAGATCCAAGGGGAATCTGAAGAATGAGGGCAACAACATTCAAGAGAATTTCAGCAAGGAAAGTAAAAATAGGACTAAGATTAGGAACAAGGAAAAGGTACTCACTTCCATTACTTTAATCACTTTTGTTCATTATCATATTAGGTACTCTTGCATGAGCAATAAGGCAAGAAAAAGAAATAACAGGCATATCACTAGGGAAAAAAAACACTAAAACTGTTTCTATTCACAAATGACAAGATTGGTTACAAAGGAAATTTCAAAGAATCTGTAAGAAACCCACTAGAACTAATAAATGAGTTTATATAAAGTAAATATACTAAAATCAATCCTAATTCTATACACTAGCAAGGAACCATTGAAAACTAAAAATAATTAGCAATTGCATTTGCAATAGCACCAAAACAAGAAGAATCTAGGAATAAAGTTAACAAGACATATACAAGACTTATATGATTAAAATGTAAATGAATTATCATAAGTAAGTTATTAATGAAAGATACTAAAGAAGACCTAAACAAATGGAGAGTTATGTCATGTTCATGAATAAGAAAACTCAATTGTGTTAACATGTAAATTCTCCACAAACAGATCTTTAGATTCAATGCAATGAATTCTGATCAAAATTTCACTTTAATCAAAGCATCCATAAACTATTTTATAAATTGATAGATTTATTCTAAATTTATGTGGGAAATCAAAGGAAGTCGAAAGGCCTAAGCAATTTGAAAAAAAAAGAAGGTGTCACACTTATTTCAAAATTTACCATAAAGCTGCAGTATTCAAAACAGATGCCCCAAGAGTAGAGGAGATAAAATATTTTTCTATTAGAAAAGGGAAAGACACATAGATCAGGATAACAGAATGAAGTCCAGAAACATCCCACATCTTTGACAAAAGTGCCAAGAAGACTCAATAGTGAGATGATAGCAGTATTTTGGACAGATGATCTTTTAACCATATTGCATAAAAATGCACATTGATAAATGCCTTGGACCATGGTGAAAAGAATGGGGAGTGACTGCTTCAGGGGTGTTGGGTTTCCTTTTGGGTTGATGGAAATGTTTTCAAACCAGATAGTGGTGATGGTTGCACTATGTGAATATATTAAATAGCTCTGTATTGTACACTTTAAAATAGTTCAAGTGATAAATTTTATATCTTGCATATTTAACACAATAAAAATTATAAAACCGAGAAAAGGAAACAAAGAAGGCACTCTTTTGTCATCTTAGGTTAGAAAAACGCTTTTTATATAGTGCACACATTGGATAAACCTGCCAAGTAAAAATTAATATGCTGGACTTAATCAAAATTTAAAACCTCTCTTATTTCTACTGCTAATGAAAGGGAAGCCACGTATTAGGAGAAGATATATCTGACAATAGACTGGTACCCAGAATATTTTAAGAACTTTCACAACTGAATAATAATAATAAAGCAAACAACAAAATACAAAATAGGCAAAAACTTTGAAAATATACCTCACCAAAATAGAGATACAGATGGTAAATAAGAACATGATACAATTTCCAATACCACTTGCCATTAGGGAAATGTAAGTAAAACTACAAGCAATATCATACTCTTTGGTTACTGATTTAGAGAAATGAATACATGTTCACATATAAAGTGTAAGTGAAAGTTTATAGGGTCTTTATTCATAATCACTAAAATGCAGATGCGCAACTATCCATCAGTTAAGAATGAGTAAATAAACTGATATATGCAACAAGACAGTTGAATCTCAAATACATTACATTACTGAAAGAAATCAGACACAAAATTCTATGAATTTCATGTTTCATTAATGAATCATTCTGGAAAAGCAAATTCTATAGGAATAGAAACAAATCAGCATTTGCCAGGGGCTAGAGTAGGGGAGGACACTGACTGTAAATGGACACAAGGACCCTTCTTGAAATGATGGAAATTTTCTATATCTTGATGTGGTGGAATTTCCATGCAATTTTCAAATTTCATAGATCTACACACATAAAAATGGTCCTTGTTACTGTATATACTTTTATAAGCCTGACTTTAAAAAGTAACTAAGAATACCAGTTGGTCAAGGCAAATGAAAAGGCATTGGCAATCTGTGAAGAGCATTTCACTGGTAAAGCCTGAAGCAAGATTGAGATAATAGTGTACATTGATTCAATGAGGCAGGAAGCAAGGTGGAAAATAGCAGAGAGCCAGCCTCTGCTGAGTCCTCCATTCATAAGTTCAATTGCCATGTGTCTTTCCCTGCAGGCTGTAATTCAAACCCAGGAAAGATCGAGGGAGATGAGGCAAAAAGAGGGGAAGGTGGGTGAAAGATTCAGAATCTCCAAAGGCATTTGTGTTTGACAATTTTATTTATAATATTTAATTTGGAGGAAAAAAACCTATAAAAGTTTGGAAAAATGAAGGTTGGCCAACTTTTCTTGTTTGATGAGTTTATCCAGGATACAGGATAAAACCAACCAACCAACCAACAAACCAACCAAAAAACACTCATTGTGTGCTCATTCTGCTAGGGAGGGATTCTCTGGGGTGGCAAGGGTGGTGGTGGAAATGCCAATTTTTTTTTTTTTAATAACAGAAGGGTACTTGGGATAAAAACAATTAGAGAAATTCTGTCCCATGAACTTATCTTGTGTTAAATAATAGATATTGATATTATCTTAATTCTTTGTACCATCCTGAATATGAGCCTTAACAAGCAGAAAACAGTTCTGTTTTAAGGGGAAAAAAAATTCTGGCCTTGTTATGTCTACCTCTCATGTACATGGTGAGGTCAGACACTTTCTCTGGGGTTGAAGGAAATGATCTGAATTGGTTTCCCTTTGACAACACCTTCAGTATCTTTTGGATTGATGCACCAAAACCTCACTCTGCCCAATGTAGAGGTGACTGTTGAGTGCCGAAATGCCGGTACCTTAAAAATCATGCTGCACAAATGCGTCATGGTGAACAATTTTAGCTCAGAATCCATCCTCCAAAGCTCTGGGGATCCTGTATTTGTATGGTCCAGACGTCTCCCCCTCCTCCCAACTGCAGCTAGTCCTAGCCAGATCTCGCAGGATGAGTAAGTGGCATATGGCATGTGTGAAATTCCCCTCCACCCCGGGGCCCTTCCCAGAGCTGCTGTAGATGGCAGTGACAATTATAGTAACCTTGACTCCACAAGGAATGTGACAACTTAAACCCCATAGACGACTTTGCAGTGAGTTATTCCAGAGCAATAAGTTGTACCCTGGAGCCCTGGAAAGATGACTAAACTGCAGAAGCACTGGGATCCCATCTAAGGAAATTTGTTCATTAGGCAGAAGCTGGCTTCACAGACAAAGACTGAGATTTCTCTACTATCATTTTTCTTTTCTACTAGCATTTTTGATGCCTACTCTTATCAAGGAGCAAATGGTCTCTCTTTCTGTGAGAGCTAGCTGGCTCTTTGATATTCCACAAGCTTCTGATATCCATGCCAAGACACAAGGCTGGCCTGGCACACACTCTGGGATCTGAATTCTTCAGAAATTTAATGATCCTAAAATCTACTCTAGGCAGTCTGGAGAATTTGATCAATTTCAGAGACCCCACAGGAATGATGTTGGAAGCTCCAAGCTCATACCCCGGATTCTATGGTTACATAGATGGATGCTGAGAAGGGGATGCGGCTGTGACAATTTTTCTTAAAGACTCTAGGATTCAGGTTAAGTATGTGGTGGTCCCTATGGTGATTCAGGTCTTCAAGGACAGTCTGAGGGAATTTTTGGGGGCATATAGGTAATAGTCAAGCTGTAAGAATTCCAGAACGCCTTTAACCACAGAACCCTTAGTATCATGAAACAAAAAAAAGAAATGCAAGTGATGCACAAGACTTGGTGACTTTAATCTCAGGAAATTGCACAGTTCCCCACCACATCTTAAATTTTGCTCTGGCAAAAAATTTTTTCATGTCAATAATTGCTGTGATTATGATTTTGAATCCAGGAAATCAAAGGGAAATTCAAACGATGACAAATTGTGAAAAGTGAACTTTAAAATAAAATTTGAAAAAAGGGCATGTGAATGAAGATCTCATGTTTCAGAATTAAACCCCAAGTTTTAAATGTTCTTTTTAGAAGGTCACTTCCTGACCAAGAGAATTTGAATGTTTCATTTAACTACTAGTTTTCTGGGTGCAGTTCTAAGCTTCATTTCCACAGATTTAAATATATCTAAATGTTTTCAAGTTGCTTGAACCAGAGTAACATACCTTCCATGGCAGTTTTGCCACTGTAGTTTATTTACAACAAAGCAGCAGCACATGATTATGACGAATTTGTACCACGGTGACTTGACCTCGACTAGGTGGTCTGGAAAAGGTTTGTTTTGTTTTGAGCAATGACCTTCCATCATAAGCATAATATTGGAACCACCTCTTAAAAGACTGACCCTTAATTAAACAAGCACTACTGTCCCGGTCAGATGAGGACCTCTCAGATTAACAGAGCATCTCCTACTAAAGGTCCTTGCATCCTGGCACACTCTTGTTGATTCTGCTTCCATTCCAGAGAACAGACACTATACAGTGGTTCTACTGGTGCTTCATCAAGACCTCTGTGAATTCTGGCCTGAGATTTTTCAAGACAGCCCATTGTATCTTGAAGTAGAATTTTCCTTAATGGAAAAGTCTTTCTTTGTAACTTCCATTTCATTGACAAGGAAAGGATTCATGAATTTAAAGTGACATTCTGAATCAACAGCTCAAACTGGTTGGGTTGGATTGGATTTTCACTTGCCTCTTTCCTTCAAATGTATTTATTTGAGATTCGATCATAAAATAATCCACTCCAGTGTAGCACAGGACAGTTTCTCCATTCATAAGCTCTACAATTCTTGCTCCTAACGACACCCTCTGGTGTCTCTGCAATTACTCTTTGAGATGCAGTCGTTGATGCTTTACCACTCATTGTACAATAAGACTGGAGCCAGCATGCCAGGCTTTCTCGGGGGCAGGCCTGGGTCTTTGCCTATAAAAATGGGGAATTAGCAGCCTATTATTTCAATTCCAATGAATGTGTAACTATAAAAGACTTTATTCCATCTGGTCCTCTTCACAGGAGACAGAAAGAAGGAGGCAGGAATGTCGATGGCCAAACCACTTAATTTCTATTGAGACTAAAAAAGAAATAAAGAGCAGATCTAGGCTGCCAGGAAACAGAAGACAAGCATATGGTTGTTAAAATTACAAGAACAACTGGGATCCAGAAGACAATCTGCTTTAAATGGCACAAAGGTTTCTGCCTTGCTTTTTCATCCACACCCACCCTGGTGACTTTGGCAGTTGCATAAGCCTTCAATTCTTCAAGACTGTGTAGATACTAATTTAGACTTGGTCTCTGGCCTGTTATGAAATGAAGCTCTTTCATGGCATAAATGTAGGGAAGAGGCGAAGCTGATTTGAAGATGCCTATGAGACCTTTCTTCTCCTCATGCCTCTCAGGCATGAGTCACCATTTCCTCTTAAAATATGAAGAAATGCTAAACATGGCTTTCATGTGGGCTGTACAGTTGGTAATGACTGACTGGGAAAAAGATAATTCCCTGAACCATTCACATGCCATGAGTTCTCAAAGCATTCTTGAGAGAGGCTGAGGTATTAACAGAAGGCTAAGATTTTGCTTCACTCGCTTGTCCTGCATGTCAAGCGTCTAACAACTTTACAAGAGAGTCCCTAGGGGGAAAGAGGACAGTTCCTTCATGTTCGTTAGAGAAAACTCAAGAAAATGACAGTGTGTAGCTTGATCATCATGGCAACATAGGCCTTAGGAAACTTTCACTCCAAATGATAGCTCTGTTCTGGAACATAAACAACAACAACAACAACAACAAAAAGACTTTATGACTTTGACTCAAGAGCAAAATTAAAAATGAAATAAAACAACAGAAACAACAAAAATCTGTCTTCCGTCAGTTGAGCAATGGCAGTAATCTTTACCAATCGACTGTGGAAAATCATATACTCCATCATATGTTTTTTAAAATCTTATTTTGTTGGTTCTTCTTAGTTATACATGACAGTAGAAACCATTTTGATAATATTATACAAGCATGGGATATATCTTATTCTAATTACGATGGTGGGATTCACTTAGGTATTTTCATACGTGTACATAGGAAGATTATGTTAGATTTATTCTACTGTCTTTCCTATTCCTATCCCCTATTCCTTCCTTTTGTTCCCCTTGTCTAATCTACTGAACTTTCTTTCTTCCTCCCCTCCTCCCCTTATTGTGGTTTAGCTTCCACACACCAGCAAAAACATTCAACCTTTGCTTTTTTGGAATTGCATAATTTCCCTTAGCATGATGGTCTTCAGATCTAGTATGGAGATTCCTCAAAAAACTAGGAATGGAACCACCATTTGACCCAGTGATCCCACTCCTCGGCATATCTCCAAAGGATTTAAAATCAGCAAACTACAGTGACACAACCACATCAACTTTTATAGCAGCACAATTCACAATAGCTAGGTTATGGAACCAACCTAGAGGCCCATCAACAGATGAATGGATAAAGAAATTATGGTATATGTAAACAATGGAATATTACTAGGCCATAAGAATGACTTAGTGACATTTATCAAATGGTTTACAAGACACAAATTTTCTCAAGTGGGATCAGGATTTACTTAGAATATATGATGGTTGATTTTAGGAGTCAGTTTGGGCTAAGGGGTCTCCAGATGATTGGGAAGATATTTTTGGGGGGTGTGTCCATAAGGGTGTTTCCAGAAGAGATTAGCATTTGAATCCACTGTTTTTACCAATCTGAGAGGACACCACCCAATCTGTCCAAATAGAACAGAGGCAGAGGAAAGGTTAGTTCACTTTCTGTTTGAGCTGGGACATCTATCCTCTGCCTTTGAACATTAGTGTTCCTAGTTCTTGGATCTTCATATTTGGGTTGAAACTTATACTGACTTTCCTGAACTTCCTGCTTGCAGATAGCAGATCGTGGGATTTCTGGCTTCCATAATCACAGGAGGTGACATACAATAAATATACATATGTATGTGTCCTGGGTTTCTGGAGAACCTTAACTAATAGAGAGCACTAGTCAAAACTTGTTCAGAGGTAAGAAGATAAGCAGCTTATCTTTTGCATGTTTTGCTTCTGACGTTGTTGTTGCTCAACTCAGAGAGCCTGTGTTTTGTCAGAGGTGAAGAAATTCACCTTAAACTCCCAGGAAGACCATGATTTGCTATTTACGATTTTATTTAAAATTGTAACAGGATTTTATTTAAAATTAAACAGGATGTTTTTAAAAAGTGTTCTCTTTTCCCATTGCTTTCATTAAATAATATGATTACAAAGTGAATGTGGATTTGTTTGTGATCATTTTTATGAGAGAGCCTATCCATTCCCGTGAGCAATAAGCAGGGGATTACAAATACGTAACTTACAAATTGTCCTTATGGGATCTTCATGATCCAAGTTTACTTTTGTTTTCTTTTTAAAAATGACATCCTGAGACAGACTGTAGAGGAAAAACTTCATGGTTATAACAAAGACCCTCTCATAAGAGAGAGTCTGGCTTAATATCAGGAGATAATTGCTGAATGAACAAATACTTTCACATATTATAATTCAAAGCTTTTAATAAATTTAGCATAATAGCCAAAAACCATAGACTCGATGCTGCAAATCCCTGATTAAGATGCCCAGAGTACTCTTTTTAACTATGAATTCTGCTCCTATTTGATGCATTCTGATGTACCTTCTTCTAAGCTCTTTTATGTTACTAAGGTAACTCTAACTTACTATGCAATCACTCAGGCAAATTGGATCAGAAAATAGGTTAAAAACTAATGTTTTTGGCCCATTTCCCCAGAGGTTCAACAATCTCATGATTAATTGTTGATTCTAGAGTGGGACCTGACAAGTTAGATAATAATTCTCTATAGTTGAAGATTAGATTTGTCTTTTACAGGTATCGTTAAGGCAACTACAGCTTCCAGGACCAAAGAAACGGAGCACATGATCTAATAAATACAAGGACATTTGTGGAGAAAATAGGAATGAACATTTTAATCTGGGTCTGTTCTAGAAAACTCAGGTCATCTAGTTGTTTTTATAGTGTTAAGTTCCCTGGTTTGAATATGGATGTAGATTTTTAGAAATTTCCTTAAAAGTAGGAAGCATCTTAAAAGGAGGAACAGATTTCCACGTTCCAGTTATATTTCAGATTGAACACGTGTGCCATCAGGATTTCTCCTTTGGGGTACCACCTTCTGCTTGCTGCTCTCTCTGATGGTCCACCCAAGGCCATGGGAGCAGAACAAGTGGACTCAAGCTCTGGGTGTCTGGGCAGAGTTAGAAGCACCTCTCACTACCACATAATGTCTTTGCGGTTTCCCTTCTTGTTCATTTATATTAATATAAAGCAGTGTTTAAATTATTTACCACCAAGCAAATCGACACTTTAAGAAGCTGTGTCCTATTTGATCTCCTGGTTCTGGTGACTGCCCTCCGCTTGCCCCGCCATGAGTCCTTGGGGGATTGTGAGGGTCACCACATATTGTGGGTAGAAATGGACTGCCAGATATGCCAACTGAATGGCTGGTGTGTATATACAGCATGTAAATTACCTCCCCCCTGCAGATGTCCATGTGGCAATCCTGCATCTGGCTCTAATTATCATCCTTAACTTGAAGAACATGCGGAGAAAATGATACTGAATATGTGCCTGGAAGTTCAGATGAATTAATATTGATCATCATAATAATCCAGGGATTCAGATTTTTCATAGATGAAGAAATCAAAGATATATGAAATAAAATCAGGTCTCCAAAATTTTGCAGGACAAGGTATATATCCTGTTACAAATGCACAATGTAGAACCAGAAAATATTTTCCTGGTGTTCTATGAGGCATGATCTTGGCTTCTTTTAGTCCATATATGGTCTTACTAGCACACCCTGAATGTGTGCAATGGGGTATGTTTGAGGTACCTATTTAAATGGTACCATATTAAGGCAGCTGGATAATTCTTTCTTTCTTGGATATATAAAAAACAGGCTTTTGGAGAAACATAGTAATAAAGTATATCCTCTCTCCACTTTCAAGGAGAAATAGGCAAACATTTTTTAATGTGAGATAAAAGTATCAAGGTATCTTTCTCTATATTATATTGGTAAAAGTTCTGACTCTGTTAGATATTTGCAAATGATATTATATAAGAAATGAATCATAAATCATGTCTCATACTACAAGTAGAACCATGGAGCACTTGGCAGAAAATTTCTTTTTGATGGAACTGGCATGTAGGAACCCTGAGCAGGTATGAGGAAAAGTAGTTTTTGGATTTTCCGAAGTGAAGGTAAAACTATGGAGTTTTTGGTGTGTGTCTAGGACTCTTGGTTAGCCTTTCAATAAGCATCAAATGACAAATAAAGAAAAATGCAAATGTGTTATTTTAGGTTCCTTGCAGAAGTCAACCATCTGGTACACATGAGTTTCAGAATAGTCTCTGAAATAAATACTCACGACATGAATCATCCATTATAGTCTTTAAACAGGTTACTATACCAAAGAGTGTGACAAGTGTCTCCATAAAAATGAACAATTAGGTGTTCTGGAAGGGAAGAGGGAGTGGTTGAGGAAGTCAACCCAGGCGAAGTATGACCTGTGCTGAGTTTTGAAGGTGAGCTGGAGCTGGTCACCAGATATGTGGGGAATGGAAGGCATTAGCGGCAGGTACAAAGTCACAGAGAATATGGGAAAAGATGGATGTTGATATTCTTTCGTTTCTAAACTTGGTAACAAGATGCAATAGCTCTATTTGAATCGAAACCTAGCTATGTAAGGTCCCTGAGGTAAATGTGGAATTTTCTTCACCTCATCTTTTTTTTTCAGAAGTGTGATCTTGTCCTTTCTTGAAGGGACTGTCATTATAATGGAAAAGCCACAGGTTACATCTGAACCTCCAGCCACAGCTGATTGCATCAGGAATGGCCAGTGTCCCCAGCTGGGCCAGGAACTGTGTGCCGTTGTCATTTACATCTGGGATACTTTTGGCATAAAGAGACTGTTATGGTTTGGATGTTCAATGTCCTGCCAAAGGCCCACAGGTCATCAGCCTGAGAGAAGTGATAGAACCGAAGGTCACAGGGTGCGGGTAGGTGTGCCCATGAGGGAAATATTGAACCCTGCCTCTTCTTCTCTTTCTCTGCTTCCTTATCTCCATGAAGTGAACAACCTTCTCTAGTATGAGAGTCTGCCATGATATACTGTTGGCCACGAGCCCAAGGCAATGGGGCCAATCATCCCACCATGGGCTAAAACTTCTGAAACCATGTGCCAAAATAAATCTTTCCTCCTTTAAGTTGATTTCTCTCTGGTTTTTTGTTATAGCAATGGAAAGCTGACTAACACAGCTTATCATTTTCTTTTAGTCATTTGAGACAAACTAAGATGGGTTGTCAAAAAGATGTCAAGGCACTACCTTATTTATTCAGCTTGTGGAGTGAATCACTGTGTTTAATGAAATACAACACATCTATTGTGAATCTGAATTTAGAAGTAAGGGATTCTACTGTCAAAGTGATTTTTTTTTTAATGCGAAAATGTTCAACTAGAAATTGCTATAGAATTGCTAGGGAAATCCCTGACAGCAAGAGAGGAACAGGAAGGATGGTTAAGAGAGAAGAAAAGATAGAGAGAGAGAGAGAGAGAGAGAGAAAAGAGGGGAGAGAGGGAATTTTTATTGAGGGAGTGTTTGCTAGTCTATGATTCTGAATGCATTTTTGCCTTTAGATGCCACAAAACATTAAAATATTTTCCACTGGCTTCAACGGGTTCCCAAGACTTAAAACATTTTACACATACACATTTACATGAAGGTATTGTAAATAATAATCTCTTTATATATGCATTTAAATCATGACACAAAACCATAAATAATCAGTTTACTTGTTTCTGCATAAATTGTCTGATATGATCAGTTTTTCCAAAAATTTGCTTTGAATGATGCGAGGCACAGGTTTTCATTACAACACTCTACACTCTCTCTAGGATTTGAGGAGCTGTTCTCAGGTTATTAAGCACATGCCCTTCCCCCTCAGAAAGCCTAAGGCTTATGAAGAGAATTTTAGGAGTGTGCATATGGCAAATTTATCTTCAAACACACAACTCAGGCATGTGATGTAGATAAAGCTTTTTGGTTTAATCTGTATGTGGAAATGCAAATTCATCCATTCCGGGCCACTTTATGTTGTATGGATGTTTATCAAGTTCACCTCAGAACAGCACAAAGCAAACATAAGCACTTTGCCCAGAGAGCACTAGATTTTATTAACCACTTGAAGTCCCTAGAGGGAAATGTCATGTCATTAGGAGGCTCCTTGGCTGCTAATCAAGGGCTTTTCATTTCCTTAAGTGCATTGATCTGGTAACAACTTTCTTCTCTGGAGAACGAGCTGTTCAGGAAAGCCCTTTCCTAAGGTACACTCAGAGAGGTCTGTTTTTCTTTGGTAAACGTAAACATTGTGGAATTGTGAGGAATGACAGCAGGAATGAGCCCAAGTGTCTGTACTCTGGTTTGATGTGGGTACTCGCTCCAGCTCCTTCACAGGTCTTACTGACCAACAGTCTTCCTTCACTACCCAAGTCCTCTCGTGGGGTCTCTGTTGGAATTGGTGTCTGGGATACTAGCTTGGCATTTAAGATGATGTTTTCTTTTAATCTTTTGAGGTAAACTATGGTAGGTCATCAAAAGACGATAAGACAAAGCTTTGGTTGTTTGGTTTGGGGTATGAATCACTGTGTTTTGATGAAATAAGATGTGCTTTTGTGATTATAGGCACTTAGTCGCATTCGATAAATTGCCATCAAATATGAACTTACATTTTAGATTACCACACTACAGTTCCCACTCAAATGGAGCTGTTTTTTTCTTTTCTTTCTTTCCTATTCTTTTCTTTCTTTCTTTCTTTCTTTTCCTTCCTTCCTTCCTTCCTTCCTTCCTTCCTTTCTTTCTTTCTTTCTTTCTTTCTTTCTTTCTTTCTTTTTCTTTCTTTCTCTTTCTTTCTTCTTTCTTTCTTTTCTTTCTTTCTTTTTCTTTCCTTCCCTCCTTTCCTCCTTCCCTCCTTCTTTCCTTCCTTCCTTCCTTCCTCCTTCCTTCCTTCCTTCCTTCTTCTTCCTCCCCCCCCCCCTTTCTTTCTTTCTTTCTTCTTTTTTTTGGTACTGGGGGACTGGGGATTGAACACATGAGCATTCCTATCACTGAGCCATATCCCCATCCCTTTTTATTTTCTTGAGATGAGGTCTCACTAAGTTGCTGAGGCAGGACTTGAACTTGAGATCCTCCTGAGTCTCTGTTTCTTAAATAGCATAAAAACTCAAACAAATAAACACTAGGATACGAATCAGTGAATTCCTCACATTCCTTTCTGTTACTCATTGTGTCCAATATCCAATTTTAATCATGCTTCTTAACTAGGATGCTTCCAATTTAGAATTTTCATGTACTAGAAAGATCATAGGTTTCGTGACCAGGCCAGATTGACATTCCATTTCCTCCCATACAACTACATGACTAAGCCAAGTTACTTAACCCATTGGATTTTAGTTACCATGCAAACTTGTGACAAAATAATGAATAAGATTATGAATCAATATGCCCAGGCCACTGCCTGGCATGCAGAGAACACACATATAAGTGACTTCCTCCTTCCTCCCAGCCCCACCCTTATCATTCCACTTTCTTATGTACAGATAAAATTTTTGTGAGTTTTGTAGATTTCTGGATTTTTCCCTAGTGTCAAGGACCCTTTGCCCACTGCTCTGGCTAAAATACTCTGTGTTTTAAAACTGTTTCTTTTCACATTTTCTCTTCTTCAATTTTTTCCTTCCTCTTTTTTCTTTCATATGGGGCAGAAATCAAAATGCTATGGTAGAATAAGGTGCTTTCATTTGCTGGATGTCACAGATTGCCATCAGACACATTTCCTCTCCTCCAGGTCTGTCAGTCGCTTTTGACCTGGGTTACCAGGGGCACGGTTTCTCTTGGGCATGCCTGCAGCTCAGAGCATGTCCCTAAGGGACAGCCACAGAAAGGAGACCACAATACCTACCATGAAGAATTAGATCAAAATGTGCTTTTAAACAGACAACTGAACTTGCTTTCAACTAAAGGGTTAATGGATTTCATGAATGTATGTGATAATTGGAAGAAAAAATCCAAAGGGTGTGGTTTAAAATGTGACAACTTTCTATCTTCTTTCATTGTGACAACTTTATTTTTTCTTACATTAACAGCAACATGAGGCTAAGGACATCAAGAGGAATCTGGATGCTTAGAATATCTCCAATGATGCCTTGGGATGACTGCAAATTTATTGGTTCTGGTACCATCTTTGAAGTGTTCTCATTTAGGGACTTTTCCATTTATACATTGTAATGAACACATTCTAAGCTTCAGTGAACTCCAAGGGCTAGTGGAAACAAGCATGAGAAAAACATCTCAGGAAATTGCATCTAAGTATTGGTCTTAGTAGAAGTTACTTCTGTCAGAAAGACTGAAGAAATAGAGTTCATTCAGTCATTTGGTCAACGGAATTTCTTGGCGGGAAAGTCAACACTGTCAATGGTCCTTTCCCCACAAGAGATAAAACTCAAATGTCCAGCAGAGCACACCTCGATTTCCTCATGGTTCTCACCTCTCAATCCATTTCCCTCACACATTATACTTCCCATTTTAGTCAGCTGTTTCTCTGCTGTGACTAAAATAGCCAACCGGAACAATTATGGGGGAGGAAAAGTTTATTTGGGGGCTCACAGTTTCAGAGATTTTAGTCCATACTCCATTCCTCAGGGCTCAAGTGAGGCAGAACATCATGGTGGACAAGTGTGGCAGAGGGACCCAGCTCACATGACAATCAGGAAGCGTAGAGAGAATCCACTTGCCAGATACAAATATATAACCCAAAGCCATGCCCCAGTTTCCACCTCTTCCAGCCACACCCACACTTCAGTTACCACTCAGTTGATCCCATCAGGGAGTAATTCACTGATTGGGTTAAGACTCTTACAACCCAATCATTTCTCCTCTGAACCTTCTTGCATTGTTTCACAGATGAGCTTTTGGGGGACACCTCACATCCAAACCATAACACTTCTCAAGCTATGCTATCCCCCCAAAAGCTGAGCTATTCAACCTCTCCTACCTTTACTGACCTTGCTTCCTGGCTAGGAGTGCCTCCTCTTCTGCAAGATCACTCTAGGGTCACCTTTTTCTCCATGCATTTCTGGATCTCCTCATTCTTATGGAAACTGATCACTCCCTCCTGTTGGGGCCCCATTACCCTCCACAGATACTTGCGTTCCAGAACCTGTGGCACCCATTTCTCTTGATGCCTTGCATACCAATCTTGTCTAGTAGAATAGCTTCCTGAGGTTAGGGGTCATTTTGAAGTCACTGCTCATACCCAGTGCAGGGACATTATGGGTGACCTTTAAAAAGAAGGAATAAATGAACACATTGGGTGGAAGGGATGAGGACTTGAAGCAAGAGGGAATGTGGATATCAACAAAACCTAAGGAGCTAGGGGCTACTATACCCAAGAACAGGTACTTGGAGATAATGAACCAGTAAAGAAACAAATACTGTGAGTCACTCACAGCAATGAGGGTAGGTAAAAATGACACCCAGTCTGTAAAATTTCAACCCTATGCCAAAGATTCTTCCATAATTTATTAACTTTTTTTTCTTTTTAACTTTGGAGGTTTCTTGAAGGTGGTTCATAAATAAAAAGTCGGTGGCAATTGTATAAGCAGCTGTCAGTTCTGGAACACTTTCCATTGACTATGAAATAGGATCGCATAGAAATGTAAGGAGCAAAGGAAGATCAAGAAGAGCAAGAGAAAGAAGATCGGGTCATTAACTCAGAAAGCAGCTGTTGAATCTCTACCAGTTCTGAACACCATGCAGGGCCCTGGATGAACAAGACTGATGGGTTTTTCCTCCTAAGAAGTTTTGGAATGCAGGGGAAGACAGTAAAGAAAGAAACAAACAAGTAAACAAATTAGTCATCAATAGCTTCACAGAACTAGGAGCGTTGCTAAGAGTAAAGCGTGCCTTACGATAAGAGCTCCTTCCTTCCTTCCCTCCTTAGTTTGGCTGGTTAAATAAGGCCTTATAAGGAGTTGGCATTTATGCTGAGACCTTGTTGAATAGAAGAGCCATGAGAACATCTGCAAGAAGAATGTTCCGGGCAGGCAGGATGTGTCAGACTCCCTGAGATCAGAGGGAGTTCAGAGTCTGAGAAACCAAAAGGAGGTTCATGTGGGCAGGGCTCGGAAGAGAGGAAAACAGTGATTCATAGAGGGAGGCTGGAGAGAGAGGGAGAGGAGGCAGTTCCTGCAGTGCTTTCCAGGTCACAGAGAGGAATGTGGGTTTTACTCTTGGAGCATTTTAAAGGAGTGAAAACAGATCTGATCGGTATTTTACTAACACTTTGCTGCTGTGTAGATTCTTCCTAACGGGACACTTGGTAGGGGGGCAATGATAGCAATGGTCTGAATGAGAGCTGGTGGCACAAGCAGGGTGCTGGTAGCAGGGCTGAGAAAACGGAAATCACAGCAATGATCTGGGTAAGAGTAAGGAGAGGAACGTAATTCCCATAAACACCATATGAATTGAATGGACACTGTGGGGTGTGTGTGTGTGTGTGTGTGTAACAACGAGGTAGAAACATTAAGTGCCATTGCAACATGGAGATGCAGCGGGAATTGGGCAGTGACTCTAGATTAGGTGTAAAGAAGGCAGATGATGCAACCCCATGGTCATACAGGCCATGGCGCAGGCTGATTTATCGGAAAAGCAATGAAGAGTGGTCCCTGTAGGTTGTAGGTGTGAGAGTGACATGATAAACCTAACTTTGAGCAACCTTGCATTTTTTTTTAGGTCACCAGAGGGAAGTCAGCTTCCCATCATGGTGGGAGAGCTTCCCCAGGGGTTTTCTCTCCTGAACACAAAATGCACCTCATGTGGCTGAGATCACTGCTTGTCTTGCAGGTGATCATTTATGAATGAACTATGTCTCCCATGCTAAATTCTTAGCTCATTCAAGGTGGTGACTGTGTGTGACTTAGTTTTAAAACATTTGCAAAGGATTTAACAGTGTCTCACATGTAAAATGCAAGGAATACATATTTCTTGAATAAGTTTTTTCCCCCTCCTGGTGGGGGTGCTTACAAAATCTACCTCCACTTCCTCCTCTTTCTCACCTGCAGGTCCCACTCCTGCTTCCCCTACACTGAAGATGCCAAGAGGCTGTCTTTGCTGCTTACTTACACCTGAAACCTTCTGGATAGATGATTGAACCTGGACATAATAACAACCCTCAGCTGGTAAAATCCACATTAGGCACTGATCTACCTTCCCTCTCTGAACCCTCACGACTCTTGCAGCCTGCTCTGCTCAAGGGTCCAGTGCGCTCCTCCACCCACCTCTTCATCCCTGCTAGTGCCAATGCCCTGCACACCAGACCAGCAAAAGGTAGGATAGGGAATAGTGAAAAGTTTTTGAATAGAGCAAATTACCTGTTCCCTTAATGTGCTCCATGATGATCAAAGTAAATGCTTGTTCCATCTTTAAATTAGGGGAAGCCTAGTATTAAACACTTTCTGTTTCTTTCTTTCCTTTTTTTTTTTTTTTTCTGAAGATTGAACCCAGGGCTTTGTCCATGGTAGGCAAGCACTCAACCACTGAGCTATTCCCCAGCCCTGTTAAACATTAAAAGCAGTGGGCCAGATTAGAAATTAGGGGTTATCTTCTTTCAACAAAATGTAGAATCTGAATAACAATAAACCTTTATATTGGTTGTCTCTTTATGCCACTCAATATGTTAGGTATTGAGGTTGGGAAAAAGATTAAGCCCTATAATGATATTTTAATTCTGTTAGGGAGACAGGTGAATTAACAAGTGCAAAGTCTGAATTTAATCCAGCACACCAGCAGCTTTAATTCACACACAAAAGGACCGCATGCTACATATATCTCCTTCTAATCTATTTGTATAAGAAGTTATTGCACCAGTGTCACTCCGCATCAGGTACGACCACAAGAATGGGATCCTAATTAGAATAGATTATATTCCATGTATGTACAATATGTCAAAATGCACTCTACTGTCATGTATATCTGAAAAGAACAAATTAAAAAAGAAGTTATTGCATACATTAATTTAGAAATACTAGTGTTGTCGTATAAGATTATTATAATTATTCAGTTTTCAGGTTTCTTATCTTGCCAACCTCCTAAAATTCATTTATCATTCTTCTTGTTTGGAATTGGATGCCCAATCAGTTTTAGTGGCATTTTTTGTGTCTTCTAAACAGAATCAGAGCCCAAAGAAAATGCAATCGGAGTGTGCACTTCTATGGAAGATTGGTGCCACTTCCAAAGAGAAAGGTCAGCTTGTTAATTTTCACATTTTATTGACCTATCATATGTTATGATTGTGCATTAAATGTCACCTCTTCAGTTTAAGGCTTTTTAGTCTCACCATTTTAGTGTATATCTGTACCATTCGACAATACTGGATTCTTTGTTTAATTTCTCAGCTGTGAAACAAAGCATAAAAAGAAGATAAAGGTCTCTCCAGGAACACAGATTATCATTTACAAAGACTTAAACAACCACAAGCTTCACATGTTTTCCATCCTATTTATTTTGCTCCAGAAGATAAGGCGAGGTATGCAATGGCTAACTCCTGTGTTATAGTTAATTTTAACTTTCATATCAATAAGCAGATGCCGTTTCAAGTTATAAGTGTGCCATTATTATCAGCTGGAGAGAATGAGGTCATTGTTCTCATCATAGTATAAAAAGAACTAGGGTATACCAGAAGGACAAAAATATACCTGAAGGGGGGAAGAATCCCATGCAACTAACAAAATACCTTCTGAGGCAAAGAATATCACATTGAATGTTGAATTTTTTCCACAACCAAGCACTAGATCTGAAGAGATTAAAAGCCCAAATGGAAATGGTCTCTCAGAAACTAGAGGATTGTTGCCTGTTTATTTCACGCTGCTCTATTTATTACTTGTACAGTAAGACTCCTACACATTGATTTGTGAATTCTTCTATAAAGCAGAAAAATTAGAGTAGAAATATTCAATTGAAATTTGAATCATTATCACACTTGAAGATTTGAAATCATCCCCCTCATCCCTAGATTTGCTTAATTGAATTAAATTCTAAGGATTTGGGAAGAAGGGGCAGCAGGTAAATTATTTAATTTACTAAAAGAAAGGATTTTTGGTGGGAGCAAACAAAATACTTATAGAAAGTGAGTCATATGTAATGAGAAAGGGAAGACAAGTTTCACAGATCCTGTGCTCAGAAGGGGAACTAAAAGAGGTTGCTAAAGATTAAAACTTCACCTTGTCCTGCCTTGCCCATATTCTTGCGACATTCCTACCTCCCAAAATGAAAGTTTAGTTTGGACATCACCTTGGGCATCTTTCTGTTCGATATTTTCTGCCTTTGATGTGACTGCCAAGCTGGAATAATTTAGAGATCACTTCATTTTTCAAAGAGAATAATTCACATAAGTTTAATCATCAACCTACAACTCAAGTGGCTGAAATGTAAGAAATGCAGGGACAGTTGCACACTGGCCATTCCCTGCACAGGAACAACAAAGGTTGACAGTCCCACATGACTCCAGGATTTTTGCTGCTTCTTCCTGTTGTCCTCCTACCCTTCATTCCTGGCATCCCACCCCCACCCTCACCAATACCTAGTGATTGACTCAACTACATTGAAAATCAGCCTCTTTGTTGAAGCTTTGAAGAGCCAGTACAAACCTTGGATCTAAAATCACTAGATTAATTATTTTTGATCTCTCTCTTGAAAGCCAGTAAAACAAGAACACGCTCTGAGGCATTTCATACCCTTTATGATTATACATAACATATGTATTATTTCGTGCTGGAATGGAACACTGAAATTCACAGAACACCATTGCAAGTGCATCCTTTCCAAAGGAATGAGTTGACCACTTAGGAAATTTTAGTGAACTCTTTGCTTCTGGAAGTTTCCTCCCACTTTAAGACCTTCAGTTTTTTTTTGTTTTTGTTTTTGTTTTCTCTGCTCTCTGCAATGAGGCCTCTGGTTTTACTCTTTAAGATGCTAGACAAGCTGTGGCACCAATCAAGTTTTAAATTCTGCTCCCATTTATTTTTTTATCTGATACTGTAATGCAAAAATTCTAGATCTTTCTGGATAAACATGACTTTCAATTTCTTTCATGCAAGGTGCTGAGATTTTTATTTTCTTATTTTTATTATTTCATTTTAGTGATGAAACCCATTTGGCTCTGAAGTACAAATGATCTTCAGAATGGTTTCAAATTGCATGATTTAACTAGGCTTTTGGCCATGTGTCTTCTTGAACTTTCACCCAGGAAATGCTGGTCATGACTTGTACAAATTTCCAAGGGAAATTCCAGCAGGACTAGAAAGCCTCAAAAATGCAGTCATAATTGAGGTTTTAAAAAAATGTTTTCTAATCCCTGTGCTGGTTTCTGTAGTCAAAAGAACCTGCCACCATCCAGTTGATATTGTAAGATATTGGTCACTGTTACCAAGGAGTGGCTGGGAGGTGATGGGTGAATACCAGCCAGCCCTGAGACTCAATGAGCCAGTGTTCCTGACCCACAGCAAACAAACCAAGTCATATTGACTTGGAAGCCAGCAAGAAGGACTTGTCCCAGATCAGATTTTTATTTTATTTTATTTTTATTTTTACAGATTGCATTTTGATTCATTGTACACAAATGGGGTACAACTTTTCATTTCTCTAGTTGTACATGATGTAGATTAACACCATTCATGTAATCATATGTGTACAGGGTAATGACATCTGTCTCATTCCACTCTCTTTCCTTCCCACACCACCCCCCATTTCCATTTACACAATCCAAATTTCCTCCATTCTTCTCTTACCTCCCCTATTATGTATTATTATCCACTTATCAGTGAAAACATTCTGCCTTTGGTTTTTTGGGATTGGCTTATTTCACTTAGCATGAAATTCTCCAACTCCATCCATTTTCCTGAAAATCCCATAATTTTATTATTCTTTATGGCTGAGTAATATTCCATTGTGTGTATGTACCACAGTTATTTTACCCATTCATCTATTGAAGAGCATCTAGTTTGGTTCAACAATCTAACTATTGTGAATTGAGCTACTATAAACATTGATGTGACTGCATTACTGTAATATACTGATTTTAAGTCCTTTGGTTATAAACTGAGGAGTGGGGTAACTGGGTCAAATGGTGAGCCCTTAAGTTTTCTGAGGAATCTCCATACTGCTTTCCAGAGTAGCTGCACTAATTTGCAATTCCACCAGCAATGTACGAGTGTGCCTTTTTCCCCACATACACGCCAACACTTCTTATTGCTTGTGTTCTTGATAATAGCCATTCTAATTGGAGTGAGATGAAATCTTAGGGTGCCAAAACAGATTTTAATTTCACTTTTAATTTTAATTGTGAATTATGAATTGTTAGTAATGAAACCTAAAGTAAAATACTTTACACTGGAAATGAGTTTAACCTAAATAGAACTGTCTTTGTTAAATAAACACAATCATGCATTTACGCACATATATCTACTTAATGCATGTTCAATTTAATAAGTACCATGAGTGGGATTCAAGGGCATTATTTTTCTTCTTTCTGTTTCTCATCCTGTCATTCACAGGAGAGGTAATGGCAGATTCCATTCCCTGCTTACACAAATTGAATCTGCTCTATTTTAGTTCATTTAATTTAATCATTTAAAAACATTTCTAGGCAGGACCAGTCAGTTTTTCTCACCTCACTCTCTTTCTCTCTCTCTCTCATCTCAAAACTCTCATTTCTCATCTGTATATATATTACATTTTATGACAAATGCATCTATTTGCCATCTTGTCAGTGGGCCAGAAACCTCAGTACAAGACACAGATTCCTGACACCTCAGAATGTATTTGATCACCATGGGTACTATATGCTAAATTGCCAGCTTCCATAAACGTACATCTGTTAATCTCCATCACTTATTTCTGTAATGTTCTACTCTAATAATTGCTATTATGGAAGAAGTTAATGAAGACAGGACTCTTGAGTTCTGAGACACTAACACCCAGCAGTGGCCCTGCAATGAGGAACAATTTTGATCAGGTGCAACACAGTGCATACTAAATACTGAAGGTTTATTTCAAAGATAAAATAGCACTTCCCATTAGCAAAGGGTTAAATAATTTTTGACTGACTCAGACTCTGAATTATGTCAAGATGATCCCTATTCATCTGATGAGAAACACAGGCACAGGTAGAGCTAAAAACCAGGGTGCGGAGGGGACTTAACATCATTGACTTCATGGTTCGTGTTTACAGATCTTTCCACTTCCTCTGCAAACAATGTGATAGGTGAGAATCTCAGTCTGGAAGTCACAAGGGAGGAATGATCACATTGGTCTCTTGTCAACTCAAGTTTGCTTTCAACTATTGGACTAGCAGGAAATGAAACATTATTATTATTATTATTATTATTATTATTATTATTATTATTATCAACCTGTCATACAAAGGTCCTAGTGTCTTTCTAGGCCCAGAAGTATTAAAGGGAGACCCCAGTCATTAGTACAAATCCCACCCATCCTCAAGCATTCCTGTGTTACCTGCAGGGCCAGGGACTCTTGCTGGTTGCCATAACTTGGCTCTGGAGGTCCCCAATGAGAGGCATCTATGCCTTGAGGGAGTGCCCTCTCTAGGGACATCACTCAGCCAAATCTTTTGAGGTCCCACAAAGTCCACAAGCTACTCACAGGACAAATACCACCCCATTTCTATCTAAAATGCTAGGAAAACCCCAATCTTTGAGGCCTTCAAAGGCCAAATCCTTTCTTCCCTTCCTTCATGACACTGACCTTGATTCACCTAAGCCCCTGGCTGTAGTGTGGATCTGGATTGCCTCCCAAGGCCCAAGTGCTAAATGCTTGTCTCCAGAGTGGTGCTATTGGGAGATGGTGGAACCATTAACAGAAGGGACCTAATGGGAGGTCCTTGAGTCACTGGGCATGTGTCTTTGAAGGGGATATTGGGACCTTGTCTCTTCCTGTTTCTCTCTTTGCCTCCTGGCTACCATGAGGTGAACAACTTCCTTATCATGTACTAGGCCATAATGTATTGCCCTACCATGAACCTAAACCAATAGAACCAAACAATCATGAACCAAAACCTCCAAAACTGTGAGCCAGAGTAAACCTTTATTCTTTTTAACTTGATTGTCTTAGGTATTTTTTTACAGTAACAGAAAGCTGACTATCATGCCGCTATAAAACACAGGAAGTACTTCTAATTTCTAGCAGGAATTTAGAGCAGTAGAGTAGTAGAATGGAAATTGAATACTTCTGTTTTCTACAGGGAAATCCTCATCCCACTAAAATTTTAGAAGTACAGGGTTGGTGTTCAGTTGAGGGGCATGGGTAGAAAAGGGAGAGACAATACAGACAAACGAACATTTCAATACATTCTCTCATCACTATTTAACATCTTGATTATTGGTTAAGTGCCATCTCTTTGTACCATCACCAATTATTTATATTTTTTTCTGTTAAACTCTCTCCATAAAGCCTGTTTAGTGGAATAGAGATGTTAAAGGTGTTTAGCAAAATTCAGTGGTAGGGAACTCATCTTTACAACGAGGAGCAGGGCATACCACATCAGATTACTCAATGGAAGAGTGTTACTTCTGATTCAGTGCTGAACGATCCCTTGTCTTGGACAGTGCTTGGACAATTTGTCAGGTATAAATCTGAACTTCATGTAAGGTAGCCCAGAATGTTCTGCTGTTGGTACAAAATGATAAAAACAAATATAATCTTGAGTTAAACATAGAGGAGAAATGGTACTGATTTTATGGAGCATAAAAGAAATACACAATCACAACAAAGATCTGAAAGCTCATACTGTTGGGAAATAATTTTTCTTTCATTGTAAAGAAATAAAAAAACAAAGCAAAAGCAAACATACATGGACACACTGGAAGAGGACAGCTACCACAGCAATAGGTCAGGACTAATTGGCAGTTTTTGGTTCCAAGTAGCAAACTCTCAGAAGAGAGGTGATACATATAATTGATAGAAAATATTGTTTTCCTAATCATTCCAGAAGAACTGCACTGGGTCACTTTTTTGGGCAGGAAATCCATTCAATTGGGAAAAAATGGAATAACTGCAACTAAAACAAATTGACAGTTTATTTTATTTTTTCTATTGCAGTGAGCAGATCAAGACTTCTGTGATAAATCTGCTGTGTTATCACTGTCCCAGGCTCTTTCTCCTCTGATGCTTTGCTATCCTTAGCATATGCCCTCAAATTTTTGACTCTTGTAGGATGGCTGCAGCAACCTCAGTCATCACATCCACATTCCAGGCAAGAAGAAAGAGAAGATAGGAAGAATGATAAGGTGCATGCCAATGTTTCTTGATTCTGCTAGCATTTCATTGACTCAAACTGACTGAAGTAGATGCTGGGAAATGTAGTTTTTACTTGGGTACTTCTGATGGCAGTGGGGCTGTCTGAGCAGGAAAGGAGACTGGGTATCAAGTGGGCAATTTGTCTACCATAGTTACCAGGCAGGAAACAAAGTTCCATGGATAGACCACTGAGCCTCATTGCTGCTCTTGATTCTGCAGACTTAGCTCATTTCCTAGCTGCAAAATGAAGATTTGTTTTTCTAGTTCTAGGAGAATGGATTTCTTCAGATCTTTGAGGAATTATTTTAAATGTGCCAATTATGTTCTTCACATTTTCTTTAAATAAAAGAGAACCATAAAATACATCCATTCCTTTATATTTCTAAGCTGCTGGGGGAAGAAAAATTTAAAAAACTGTCTACTTATGGGTAAAGATATTTTATCATCTGTATTGCAAATTAGATATGAAATAATCATAACCACCACCATAATTCAGTGTGTTAACAAAACATCATATTTTCAAACCTGTTGGGCCATTGTATGCTCCAAATTTCTGATTTTATTTTTCTTTTAAGTGAGAAAAATATAAATGTCATTATCTATTATTTGCTATGTACTGTGAATAGACCTCAATGGAGAGCTGGATTCCCTGTACAGGGAAATGGCAAGGTATGTGAACTCTTCAGGAGATGAAAGATACCAGAGTCTACCAAAATGCTACCTGCCCCAAGAGGTCTCACAGAAAACCCTTTGCGGCTGGATTCTGCTTCTCCTCTGTTTATGACCCAATATGGACTTCCGAACACTTCATACCAGCAAAACCTCATTCGACACCATTGGAAACCATGACTGCTCTTTAGCGTTAGGTTCAAACTGTTTGTCTCTGATCTCAATTGAACTCTGATCACACACAATAATTGTCTAACGAGATCAAGCTGCTGGCAGCATCAGAAAGCCCTGCCTGGCAAGTTCCTGAGGTCAGCAGAGACAGATGCTGTACTGATAACTCAGGGAGGACCATATGGGCTCCTGCTCTGCTCTCTCAGGTGCCTTCTGCAGTGAATTATCGCCACCTTTCAAAAAAGTTCTGGGACTGTGAAAGTTGCCAGGTGTATCCCGGCACCAGACCTGTTCCGGAAGCTCTAAGATTCCACTTGGGTGAGGCGATGCTATTGTTTGGGAAGGAATTCACTGTTCTATTTTTTTTTTTGCAAAAACCGGTGTCAATCAAGGATTTGTTATTCTAAATAACCAAGGAAAGAAGCCTCATTCATTCACTTAAACTTTCTGAGCACTTGATATACCACCATCACTGTGTGAGAATTTGAGGAAATGAGGCTAGGTAAGCATTGCTTCTTGTTCTCTCTTTCTTTGGTTTCTTTCCACATGCCTAATGGTGATTACTAGGCCCTGGGTGCATGTTAGGGAGTCAAAGGAAATAATTTTCCTAGTAGAAAGTTATTGCAATGATCAAAAAGCAATTAATATATACCTTTTGAATCACTAAAACCACTCAGTACATGCCTTTGTGATACAGTCTGAATATGTCCTGTAAAATTCAAAAGTTGAAACTTAATATCAATATAATACTAGGAGTGATGCCTTTGAGAGGTGACTAAGTCATGAGAGCAGGTCCCTCATGGATAGGATTAGGGCCTTTATAAAAGGGTTTGAGGGAGTGGGTTTGCTCTCCTGATCTTGTGCCATTTGGAGGTGCAGCATGAAGGCCTTCACACAGTCTACCAGCACCTTGATTTTGAACTTCTCAACCTCCAGAATGGAAAGAAATAAATTTCTCCCCTTCATAAATAATCCAATCTGTGGTATTCTGTTATAGCAGCACAAATGGACTACGATATCTTGTAATTAAACTTATATTTCCATATAGTCTTCAAATGGGATGGACCATCAGGCACCTGACAAACATAACTGAACTTCTGACAACATAACTGACAAACAAAACTGAAATTCATTTTCCAGAACCTTCACAAAAGGTGAACCACCTGAAACTCTTTAATTCTTAACAATTTGTTTCACAGTATTCTTCCCTTTCTGAGAACTCTGAGCGTGTGGGTCCCAAGAGCACTGAGCCCATGAAACAATCTTTAGAGCTAAGGTACAGATCGGAATAGCCTAGATTTTACAAAGAGAAACAAAAAGAGAGCTGAAGGAACTTCTCAAGTGCTAAGAGGAATGTCTGGGTCTTAAAGAAAACCCAACACCACTTCCTCTTTATTATGTACAATACCTACCAAAGAAACAAATGCTGATAGTGCTATCATTGGTAAAGAAGAAAGCCAAGATACTCAGAAGAAAGATATCACTGTGGACACCTGAGATATGAAAATTCTGAAGACCTGCCGGCAGAGTTTCCTCTTAGGGGAGTCTGAACCTTCTTTATTTCCTCGCCTTTACTAGTGAGCAATGGGTTTATGGCGGTGGTGCTGGTGAGTAGGTGCTCCTGGGGCAAAGGCTGCTGTTTTCCCCACCTGCAGGCTCTCCTGTTCATGCTGAAGTCAGGACTTCAAACTGGGTGGGTTGCGATGGGGTGGAGATCTTTTCACCTGAGTCACTCTAGCTTGGAAATTCACCTGTCTTCTGATGCACAGCCTACCTCTCAACCTCTAGTGTTGAGCCAGACTTTTGGCTCTGATTTTATATTTCCTTGGGCAGAATACCTTGACAAACGTCAACTTTCTACGGCTGGTGACAGTAACTGGTTTGTGTGCAAATGTGACCCCTTTTCTCAGGGTTGTCCTTAATCTCTAAAACTACACTACTGATTAAAAAAAAAAAAAGAACCATATGGATTTTCCTGCTGAAAACTCTGAAATTTGGACTAGGTTTGTGTTTAAGCCTTTTATCTCTGCATTTGGTAGAGGGAGGACTCTGGGCCAATCACATAATGGACTGGACCTTTATTTTCCTTCATCTTCACAAAGATGAAGTTCCTTCACAGAACTGTAAGAATTTCACAAATGTTGGTGTGCTTGGAATGCACTCAGTGTCAATCAATGACCAATGAAGAGGTTATCAAGAAAAACTCACTTCCATTGTGTTTTAAATAATTTAGACTTTTCATGCCAGGAAAGTGCTGCAAGAAACTGCTCATCTTTTACTTCACTTTGTCAATGCAACCAGAACCTAAAATCTAATCCTTTCTAAACTAATTAGAGGGTGAGAAAAAGATGAGAGAGAAACCTTTCCTCCTTTCTCTAGACTGTCCTTTCTTTTTTCTTTTTTTTTGTACCAGGGATTGAACCCAGGGGTGCTTAACCTCTGAGCCACATCCCAGCCCTTTTCGTATTTTATTTTGAGACAGGATCTCTCTAACGTTCCTTAGGGCCTCGTTAAATTGCTAAGACTGACTTTGAACTTGTGATCCTCCTGCCTCAGCCTCCTGAGCTGCTGGGATTACAGGTGTGAGCCACCATACCAGGCTGGAGTTTCCTTCTTGTCCTATAGAAGTAGGAACCTCAGGCCTCTCTCCCATGTTTGGAACTGCTAAGAAGGGAGAGAGCTTTCTCTGCCTCATGATTGCTTTTCTTCAGGCAGACTGTGCCTGATATGACCAATCACATCTTCATATTCATTTATTACCTCTAGCAGTGACTGTACCTGGGTGGCAGGCTTGGTGGTAAATGAATGGTAGGAAAGTTTGACACATCTATTTGATTTAGCAGTGTATTCCTGGTGATTGGCATAGTGAAATATATATATAATTAAACTCAGAGAAGGACTTGCTGAGTGGCCACTCTTCTTGCATTAATAGGCCCCATCATTTACTATGTTGCAATGACTTTATTTTTAAACTGTTCTTGAATCTTCCCTGATCTACTGTTTGAATTCCAGAACCTATATAGGTCTTTTACCTTATGTGAACTCAAGGCGATATAAATAGAAAAATATGTTTTTAATGATAACTGCTTCCAATTTTCCTTTCCCTGATGGGTAGCTGCCAATAAATCCTGCTTTGCTATTTGAATTTCCAGTTGATTCCAATATAAATCCAGTAGCATAAGAAATTTCCTAATACTATACTATAATATATACTACCTGTATGTTGAACAGTTTTAGTTTTGTTTCCAACTAGAGTTTAAAACTAAAAAAGTGTAACTCAGGAAAGGGAGTTTGAGGTCAGATTCAGAAATCTAGAGAAAATAAATACCTGTTTTTCTCTGCTGATAGATGCCGATCACAAGGATGGGTCAATTATGTAATAGTGATTAAGATCTCAAAACACTTTAGAGGAAGAAAGGAGTGTGGTGTAATTCTATGCTCATGTAAATGACCATGCATATTATTCAAAACTGATTATAAAACTGTTTGCTCCCTGAAATAAGGTATAAGAATTAGACATTTTAAAGTCAACTCACGTTAACTATTCTCATAAAGGGAACTATTTACAAGTGAACATAAAAATACAATCTGTATTAAGCTATTAACTAGGCTAATATAAATTTAGTAATGTGGTTTTCTCTTTAGTTAAATAAAACAGAAATGTCTACCTTTCTAATGATGCTTTGCTACTTTATGTAAAACATTAATTTTAATATTAAAACAGTATACTAAATTTCACCAGTAATGGAAGAACATCCTATAAGCCTTTTATCCTACAATTTCACTTCTTACACTTTATTCCAAAGTAGTCTTAGACATGCATAATTATATCTACAGGGCTGTCTGTCATTGTGCTATTTATAATGACCAAAAACAGAAAAAGAAATAATAATCTGAAATAACAAGAATTGATTAAATGGCATTTCATTTAGACACTGGAACACAATACAACAAAAATAATGAAAAATAGTTAATAATGTAGACAAGGTGGCTATATTAAGCATAGAACATCAAAATCACAGTTTCAGTTTTATGGAAAAAAATGCACTATTGCAAGAAACAAATGAAAAATACACTCCACAAGTATAAACTTTAATTTTATGTAGGTGAGAGAATAAATTCTCCAGAATTTATTCATTAGAATATAAGTTACCTGAGGGCAGGTCTTTGGGTCAGTTTTGGTCACTGTCTTGTTCAGCAGTGGAACATGATCTGATGCCCATTAAGGACTCAACAAATGTGTTCAAAGACTTTATTTTTCTATTTTTATGTATTTATGATTTCTGACTATCTTTCCTTGTTTTAAAATAAAAAATTTCATTTTTAGGGACCTGAAGAATTCATCAGCTTTAGGGCCCACCATTCTCTTTACCCTCTCCACACACACTCCACTGTCATTTTAGAGTTTTCATAAAGAAGCTGATTGTTAATAAATTCTGCTATGTCTTTAAGTATTTCAGTTAAAATGAAAAGTTCAGGGCAAAAGCTAAGCCAAATAGGGTGTTGGAACAATGAGTATACATTAGTTCTCTTCTGGAGCATGTGATCAAGTAATCCTTGCCCCCACAAAGCCAAAGTTTAAGAACCAGAATATGTGCTGACAAGGTTAAAATAAGATCACATTTTAGTTAGTTAATTGTTTTAGCCATGGTTGTAGCTTACACATTTTTTTTCAAAGTTTGAAATGAAGTTTCTCTTGGATGATGATGCTATACATCAGACCTTTTCCCCAGTAAAAGAATTAAGAAGGACAGAAATATTATTACATTTCCTTTGATAATGCTTTCTTGGGAGCACAAATAAACAGCATCCATAATAATTTCCTATATTTGATTATCCATGAAAGACCCAGAAAGACAAATACTGTTATTAAAATTTGCTAAACACATTAGTTATGAAATTAAAGGCTGATTTTTCCCATCTTTTTCCCAAAAGATAACATCAAAGGTTATCTTTTTCAAAAAAGAACCTAGATAAGCAGAAAACAGATTTGCTCAATAAGATGGCATTTGTCAAGAAACTAGTGAAGTTCTATTAAAATTTGAATGCATTTCCAACTCATATCAAATTTTAAAGTTCTTTCACAATTCAGAAAGAAGCAAAAATCAGTACCATATAAAACTGATTTGATCATTAAATGTACAGAAATCTATCTTAAAATTTAAAAATGGAAAAATAAAAAAATAAATAAAAATGGAAAAATAACCAGATGATCATGTACTGAAGACAGAAACCAGCAGTCATTGCTCATTCAAAATAAAAATAAATGGAAATAAACAAATTTGGCAACTCATTACTAAAAGACAAAACTAAATATTATTCTAAAATGTATGAGGTTAAACTATTTTCAATTAAAATGAGGAACTAGACAGGAACATTTCCCACCGTTATTATTAGCCTTGAAGATTTTAGTTTATATGATTAAGGAATAAAATAATTGCATAGGCATCAAAAAAGAAAATATCAAACTCTCTCCTATTGCTGGTGACACTAATTTATACTGAGCCAAACCAAGTGATTCTAGCTAAAAATACATCTGAAGGTATTGAAAGAAGAATTTACATGCATTTCAGGTAAATGTTTTTTAAAACATTTGTTTTCTGTACTCTAGCAACAAGTAGAAAGGGGAATGGGAAAAATTATTTACATAATTTGAAAAGCTATAATGTTGCAGCACAACTCAGATGAAGATGACTGCAAAATCTGATCAGAAGACCTTTGTTCTGAAGTGAACCACATAACAAAGATCTGGAAAGTACTGTCTGTGGCGAGGATAAACAGAGGACAGTGGTAGCTGAGCAGACTGAACTGAGAAGAATGAAGAGGGAAAAGACAAGGGAGAGTAGGAAAGGGGAGAGGAGGGGAAAGTGGCAGGAAAGAGAAGGAAGGGAAAAAATAACGAATTCAGAATCCAGACCCCTAGGTTTAAAAAAATAGTAAAATTTAAATGGAATGTCACAATCATGCTTTCAAATTCCTCTCACTGTAGAAGGATTTAATAGCATCACTTCAGTAAAACGAAGTCAAATAACAAATGCACGATGTTAAAAGAGAGACTGTAGAGTTAAGGAAATTGACAAACTAGGTAGCAGCCCTTTGCAGAACTACATTTAGAGACAGCAACGAGCAGAGGGAAGTGAAAGTACCAGAAGAAAGCTAAAAGCATAGCAGAGACGATAATAGATCTAGAGACTCGACAACAGTGATCCAAATAAATAATATTGCTGGAAAAATAAATAATCAGAGTACACAACATTCTTTGTACAAGAATTTTGTACCCAGGAAAATTCTCTGAAATAAGGAATAGCAGCTGTGCTCCTAGAAAAATGAGTGCAGAACAATTTCTTCCCCTCAAAGGACCCTGTGTTGAAGGCTTAATTCCCCGCTTGGTGCTATTAGGAGGTGACGGACCCTTTAAGAGGTGGAGCCTAGTGGGAGGTCTCTGGGTCTTTGGGGGCTGGCTCTCAGGGGGTTCCTGGGACTCTGGTTTCTCCCTCTTCCTTTGTCTTTTGCTTCCTGGCCAAGAAGTGAGTGGGTTTTGCTCTCCCACAAGTGACTCCAGGCCCAAAGCAATGGGTGAACTGATCCTGGACTGATACCTCCGAAACTGTGAGCCAAAATCAAACTTTTCTCTTCATAAGCTGATTATCTCAGGTATTTGCTATAGTGATGGAAAGCTATCTAGCACATTTTTTCAGTTTTTGGGAGAAATTACTACATAGTTGCTACGATGATTTTATCAATAAAGTTATAGCCACACTGTTGATTTCCCTATAGAAAAAGTCAGGCAACCACAGTGGTAGCATCCAAGAGGTTTGTACATCAGATCTACCATCTGTTCTCAATGTGAGCATCAGCTCTTCCATACCTGTCCTGGGCTTATCTTGGGAATGACAGCAACAGAGGGGAAAATAAAAAAAAAAAAAAAGAAAAAAAAAAAAAGAAATCAACACGCTCAGGCAATATTGCTGGCAAAGAAGGGGCTATTTAACCAAAGAGAACTTGTAGATATTCAAAACTAGTTCCCTGGCTCCTTCTTTAAAACTATTTGTAAGTAGTCTTTGTTTGTATTTTTGAGTAGTTTTGATGGACTGTTGTGGATGAGTAAATCAACAAAACATGTTATGTTACCTAGATAACCAGAGAGTACAGTAAAATTTCACTCTAACTCTTTCTCATTCCTGCCTTTGATATAAGACATAGCAACCCTGGGCACCTGCTGAATAAATCAGCATTTTAGGGAGAGCCAAGAACATAATGAAAGTCTAACTGAGTACGGAAGTGTCTTGGGCCACCCGCTCTGCTCAGGGTTTTGTCTTAACCAAGATCACCTCCATACACACTGACCTCATGCATCTTACGATGTCACCTCCATTGCCAATGACCTTTCAAAAGATTAGCAATTCCTAGTTTATTCCTGAAGGTCTCTTTAGGCATCCCATATAATCACAAATAAACTCAAATGAAAAAGAACTGACCAGGTATTTTTATAACCTCTCATCGGGTTCGACAAAGTTTTTAGGAAAGAAGAAAATATACAATAATATATAAATGCACTTGAACACTTGGCTCTTTGTTTAGGATTTTTCTAGAACATCCTTGGCATCTTTGTAGAGAAGAAAAAGGTAGCGTGCTGAATGCCAAATCGTGCTTTGCACCCACCCACTCCATTTTCCATTGCACTCTTCAGAGATATCTTTTTAGAAAAAAAAAAAAAGAGGATATGTTCTTATTTGTAGAAGCATCCATAAAGTAAATAATGCTAGATTTTAAAACTTTTTTCCATTTGATGTCTAGGTACCACTTTCTCACCATGGCATTAAACATTCTTTCTCTTGTGAGTTACTATTTTCCTTAGTAAATCACAGGTAAGTTGGTCATAAACAAATGTTTACAAGCAAACAGCAAGTTCATGGGCAAAGATGAAAAGTTATGAACTGACTGAAAAAGCATTTATGCTTAGGACTTGCTCTGCATGTCTGCATGTTTAAAATCCCCTGCTAGAAACTGTTTTGAAAGGAAATGGGGTGGGACAGCCCAGGGCTCTGAGGACCACCATCTGAGGTTATGCTATTAATGTGGTGTGATCTGGTTCACCTCTGCCATCCACTGCTCAGGCCAGATCTGGGACATGGAATTCAGCCTGGGAAGCACCTGTTGAAAGGGAATTGGCACATCCGTAACAAAGAAAGGACAGCCGTGCCAGGGCTGGGGCTTGTGCCACTTCCAGGAAGACTGAAGAGATCTGAAGAGATCTGAGTCATTCAGCTGGGAGCAAACTCAGCGTGTCAACAAGGGACATCACCACCTTCTTCGAATATTTGACAGAACTGCCCTTTAACATGACTTGCATATTGTTCTGTTTGCCCTAAAGGGCTTAAATTAAATCCAATGCTTAGAAATGGCAAAGAGACACATTTCAACTCAGTAAAAGGAGGACTCTTCCATGTGGTCTGAAGATAGAATGGACTGCCTTGAGAGTGTCTGCTGTTTTGTAAAGAAAGCTGGACATGTGTCAGGAGAGAGGCAGGAGAGACATTCAAAGATCAAGGAGCTGGAAGGAGAAAAGGGTCTCTGAGTCCAGGAACCAAAGCTTGACTGTTGAGCTAGGTGGTAGACACACCCACCCACAGAGCAAACAGGGAAGGGGAAACAGGCTACATTTCCTCTAGTGGTGGACTGGAGAGAAGAGAAGGGGCTCTCTCTATACTGAGGAAGTCTTGGAGCAAGCCAAATTACAGTGTTGGAAGAAATACACTTCCCTCTTTAAGATGATTCTGAAACTTTCATAAAGATCTGGTTGTTTGATGTGCTAAAAAAAACCTATGGTTTATAATAAGTACCCCTGAACATCAGGAAAGAGAAACCACCACTTCTGGGTGATCCCACACCGCTGTCTTTGTTTTTTAATAGTTTGACACTATAAATTTGTACTGTGAAGTGTGCAGATCGAGTGGATTAAAGACTATGTGTTCTGTTAAAAATATTTGTTTGCAAGAGGCTTGAAATATGCTGTGTTTTTATATTCCAGCAAAATGAGCTCCTGTAGCCCAAGTTAAACAAGATGCCAGAGGTCTCACACAGCAAACCAGATTTTTGCAAGATTCTGGAAAGCCTGAGGGGTGGGAGCATGCTCCTACTATAGGAAACTGTTCTTCAATTATTTGCAATTACTGTTATTAGCATCATTTCCTGGAGGGTTATTCTGATGTGGTTGCTGACCTGCTGAACAAGTTATCTTATTATGCATTTGTAATGCATAATAATTTGTAATTTTATTCCTCAAAATTTTCATCCTTAAGATGTTGTTGGAGAGAAATAGTTGCTTTTGTTTATTTACTAAATTATTATGCCTTAATAACACAGTATATATACATGCATACATTGAATTGCTGTACATTTTCTTATAATTCAAATAAACACAAACTGTATGAAACCTGAAATTTTTCATTTCATTTGCTTTCCAGCATCCAGTATATTACCCCATTATAATTAATTCATTCTGAGTTCTCACTGCAATTGTAGTCTCTGAAGTACTTGTGCTGGTAATGGTTCCCAAAGGTAAAACCATGTACTAATCCCCAGAACCTTTGAATTTTATCTTATTTGGAAAAAGGGTTTTTTCAGAATGTGATTTTCCTGGGTTATCTGGATTGCCCCTAAATGCAATCACATGTATCCTTGCAAAACAGAGGCAGAGGAGTTCTGAAACACATAGAGCAGAAGGTGACATGAAGATGGAGGCAGAGATGAGAGTGATGTGTCTACAAGGCAAGGAATTCTAGTAGCCACCAGAAGCCAAATGAAGGAATAGATTCTTCCCTAGAGCCTGCAGAGGGAGTGTGATCCCGGCAAAACCTTGATTTTGGCCTCCAAAACTGTGCAAGAATAAATTTCTGTTACTTTATGTCGTGGAGTTGGTGGTGATTTGTTACAGCATCCATTAGAAACTAATACAGTGCTCTTTACTTGTGAAGTATGCTTTGCTGCCTTTCCCTGACTCTTAAAAATTGCTCTCATAATGTTCCGAAATTCTCTTCCCCATCCTTTGGTATTAAAATCCTGCTAATGCTCCAAGGCTTAGCTCCATCCCGGGTGGCCTAAGCAGCCTCCTGTCTCCACCCAACCAGCATAATGAGGGAAACACCGAGCTGCATGACAGAATTCTGAACACAGAGAAAGCCTTCACTCCCTACTGACCACCCTGAGTCTTAGTTGCCTCATTTGAAAACTCTGGTGACCATAGATTGCAAGAGATAAATTAAAAGTATTTAGCACAGTACCCAGAGAAGACAAGGTGCCAACCAACCTACTCCCTTTCTGCATTGCTAGTGCATGGCTGGCATTCCTTGGGCAGCACTGATGTACCACCCACTGTCATGGTGCCCTGTGTAGAGAATGAGACTGAGTGAGCTTCTTGGATTTTCCTCTTGTTCTAGCCATTTTCTCCTTTGGGGAAACAACACTACTCTCTCTCTCTCTCTCTCTCTCTCTCTCTCTCTCTGTATCTTCTACCATGCTCAAAAACATAAGGAGGACCATGATGTTTAAATAAAGAAAATCCAACAGCTCCCTGTTATCTACCACCTTACTTAATCGTCTTCCACTGTCATTTCTTAAAGACCTCTTCCAGTGTTTCATGATTGACACACCATAAATCATTTCAAATCTGATGCCCAGGCTTACCATCTGCCATTCTTTCAAATTCACTAGTGATGTCATAGTTACAAATCCCAGTGACTGCTTCTTGGACCTCCTCATGTCCAACTTGTCTTCTCTTCTTGTCTCTTAAGTTCAAAATGTTTAAATATCACCATCTCTGTCCCCAGTTTATCTTTCAATGTCCCAGTGTTAGTCATCTTTTTTGTCACTGTGACCAAAATACCTGACAAGAATAACTTAAGAGGAGGGAGAGTTTATTTTGAGCTCATGGTTACAGAGATTTAGTGGGCCTACTCCATTGCTCTGGGTCTGAGGTGAGGCAGAACATCATGGTGGAAGGGTGTGGTGAGGAGTCCTACTCATGGTGCCCCGAAACACAGAGAAGGAGGAGCCGCCTCTGGGAAGATGAACCATTCCAGGACACTTCCCCAATGTTCCATCTCCCACAGCCACATTAATCACCCAGTTAATCCATTTAAAGTAGGATGGACTGATTAGCTTACAGATCTCATAGTCCCATCATTTTACCTCTGAATATTCCTGCATTAACATTGGAACTTGTGAGCAACATGTAATATCCAAACCATAATAGTTCCTCAGTCTCTAATCAAGGGGTTAAATATTCAGCTTTGGTAGGTTCCCCCTTCCTCCCACCATACCCGATCTGTTCCTCTCTCCTCCCCCTCCCACCTGTCAATTTTACCTCCTGAACATCTATATAATTGGTTGGTTAATACTGCCACTCCCTTGGAATTAATGAGGTGATTCCTGTGTGTCACTTGGGCAGGTGACAATTACCTCCTAATGTATACACCCCCACTTCGTTCAGTCCAAGCTTGCCTATGCAATTCTGCCAGATTAATTTTTTAAATGTGTTTATAAAATATCTTTTTCTAGTATAAAATCTTCTAATGGTGATTTTCTTTCTATTGAATTAATCCTGTTCAATTCAATTCTCCTCAAAAACTGATACTGAGACGTTCTTTGAAATGCACAAGTTGTCACCATGGCTAGCACTCACAGAGCTCTGCTGTGTCCCACGTGCTGTGGAAGCACTTCTCAGCTATCATTTTCTTTACCCTCCTCACAGGAGTCTTGGGGGTGGGTCGGGCCCTTCACCACTGGGGTTTCTGAAGTGTAGTCAGGACTAGAACCAGTGCCTTCCATCTCTGCAGCCTGACAAGGGAAGCCATGAGAGAGACAGTCTTCTAAGCCCTCCTCCACACACAGCTCTTTCTATGTCCCCAAGAAAACCTTCCCCTTTCCTGCCTTCACGCCTTGGTCATGTCCCCCACAATCTTCTCACCTCTGCCTCCTGAGTGCACGTACATCCTTTGAGCCCTGCCACAAGTAGTAGCTCTCTCAGGAAGATCCATCCTCTCACCTCCTGTGGAGGATCCATCCCCTCACCTCCTCCAAGCCTCCGCTTACCCGCAGAGCCTCACCTAGGCCTCCAAACAGCACATTGTGTGTGTGTCATGCCATGTTGTTGGCTTGATGACCTGGATGTTTGCTTTCATTCTCCCTCTCTATCTTCTTCAGTATTGAGCACATTGGCTACTGAATTTCAATGCCTGAATTTTCTGCCTGACTATAAAAATGGGAACAAAACTATAAGGGATTTTTGTATTTTACATTATTAAACACAGCACAATAGTCTGAGTTAACACTTGATAAGTACAGAATGAATGAGTAGAATGAAAGGAATACATCATATAAGTTGCATGGGGTTCTTCACTCTTTAACTGTAAAATAAAGGAGTAGGATAGACCAGCCCTAAGATTCCTTCCAGATCTCAAATATCACAGGCTTATGATTCTGTATATTCTGATATTTCCCTCTTTGTACCAATAAACAAAAATAAGTGAACTTCTATATTTGCCAAAGTGAAATCTGAGAAACTATTTTAACTACTTTTATATTTTATTTTGTTAGACAAGTTCATTTTCTTACTCTTGTTTTTATGTGAAAAATCCTAAAGCAGCAACATAAATTACAATGTTTTGATTGCTTTCAGAAACTAACCTGAGTTTACAGAAAAAATAATGATTTTAAAGAAAATATAGAGCTGTGAATGAACTTTGAAGTGGTAAATATTTTAGAATTGTGTCATGTACCCTTAAGGAACAAAGGTCAGACATAATCTGAAATATCCAAATATCTCTGTAGCATTTCCGTTTTACAAACACCAAGAAATCAATGTTAGCTATTTCTCAGGGCAATGTCAACATTCCAAAGTGTTTTTTTTTTTAAAGAAGGACTTTGTACACTAATGTTCATAGCAGCATTGTTTCTAATCATTAAAAGATGGAAGCAACTCAAGAGTCCACTGACAGATGGATGGATTGAATGGGCTAATATAATACGGTACACATAGATACAATGGAATATTATACAGCCTTAAAAAGGGAGTAAATTCTGGCATATGCTACAACATGAATGAACCTTAAAGAAATTATGCAAAGTGATAAATCAGTCACAGAACAACAAATATTTATGATTCCAGTTATAGGAGGTGCCTATAGTCTTCAAATTCATAGGGACAGAAAGTAGAATGGTGGTTTTCACAGGATGGGAAGAGGCAGTAATGGTAGCTAATTTTGAACAGGTATAGATTTTTAGGTTGGAAAGTTGAAATATTTCTGGCGATGGATGAGGGTGATTAAGTGCAATATAGATGTACTTAATGCTACTGAACTGTACACTTAAAAATAGGATAAATTCTATGTTATTTATATTTTGCTACAAGTAAAAAAAAGAGAAGGATTTTACATAGGTAAAAAGACATGATAGTGTCGAAGCAAGAATGAAAAATACGGAATACATTTCACTCTGGTTCAAATATTCTGACTTATTAGTATTTAGCACTAAAGCAATAACTCATGAAGCTGCAAGGGTGCTAGAGAAGGAGCAGGAATGAGAGGCCACAGAGCATGGCGCAGGGGAAGATGGGGTGATTTCTATGCTGTGAATGAGGAGGAAGCATGAAGGGAGCTATTAAATAGGACATGAACTGCTTTGTGCTGCCCTCTGCTTAAATAAATGTGCTAAGAGGATTTGGTATGAGGTCCTGACATCTGCACACTTCAGCCTGGTAGACGCAGGATGGACAGGCTGAACTACACTAGAGACAGTGCTCACAGTCACGTGGAGAGTGGGATTTGGTGTTGGAATGCATCCACGGTATTTTATTCAGTTATTTTGCTGCTGTGACTAAGTGATCTGACCAGCACAATTGTAGAGGAGGAAGGGTTTATTTGAGGGCTCACGGTTTCAGAGGTCTCAGTCCATAGAAGGCTGGCTCCATTCCTCCGGGATTAAGGTGAGGCTGAACATCATGGTGGAAGAGTGTGGCAGAGGAAGCAGCTGCATCATCAGGAAGTAGAGCGAGTGGAAAAAGTTTCCACTCTCCAGATACAAAACATACACCCCAAAGCCATGCCCCAATTCCAATCTCCTCCAGCCACACCCTACCACTTCAATTAATCCCATCAGGGATTAATTCACTGATTGGATTAAAACTCTTACAACCAATCATTTCTCCTCTGAACCTTCCTGCATTGTCTCACAGGTGAGCTCTTGGGGACACCTCACCTCCAAACCATAACATATGGAAAGAGCTTACATTCATAAAACTTCATCACTCTCTATGATAATGGGAAACCCGAGCCCCTCAGCTCCACGTTGATGGAGGTAACAAAAGTCCGCCATGGGCAGTCATAAAAACATGCATCTTCTTAAACAGTAAAAACGTGTGGGGATATATTAGAGCAGAAATGTGAACAAGAACAGAGCAAAAGGATGGAATGCAGAAGAAAATATTGCCAGGAGGTATTGGGGAAAAGTGGGAGTAAAACATGCCACACGCTTCCAGGCCCTGTTGTGTTTGCACAGCATTTAGATTTTCCCTAATTTTCCAACAAATTACTTGGCATCAGAAGTAAGAAATATCAAGAGATGGTCATTTTGGCTATTGGAAGTCTTCAGAAATGAGAAATAGATTTGAAATTTTCTGCGTCTTCATTCAGTTCCACAGAGTCTCCAACTCTGTTTAAGAATGGCCCTCATCCCGGGTATTTCTGTCCACACCAATTAAACCACATGTTCCAGTAAAGACCTGACCAAAGCCCTCACAGCCCTGCAGATGTCTTACCTCTCAAGGCACCAATTTCCCCCTTTAATTGTTTCCCTGTCAGAATCAATCTCTCTCTGGGGTCTGCTTTGGAGACTCAGCCAGTTAGCGGCATTGTGCTGACACAGCTCAGCTGATGCCAAATAGATCTGCTGCCTCCATCCCCATTAGAGGAACAAAACCCACAGCCATCCCAGACATGGCACCCCATCGCTAGGCAAACATCACTGTGACTCGAAAATCACAGACTGTCAGAGATTGCAGGGGGGCTGGAGACGGCCTCCTCCCAGCCTGAGGAAGAGACAGGAGGGGACTGATCACATGGTGAGCTAGTGACAGCATCTAGACCCCTTCTTGCCTTCTGATCCCCAGGCTGGCTCTGTTTCCACAGTGCCATCGCATCTGCTTCTAAACAATCCCTTCATCTGATCACATTGCTTTGCACAGTTACTTTAATTTGAGATTTGATAAGATGTGATTTACTCATTGTGAGCTTCCAAGAATTCAAGATACAGAAAAGAAAGAAGATTGAATTTGGGCCACAGGCTCCCTGCGGAGACTAAAGTTCCTAGATCCTAAAATGAGTGCTTGGGATTAACAAAGCAAGTTACAACATTTCTAAAGCAAAGACAATCCACTATATCCAGGTGGAAGTACAGTGGGCATTCTTTGGGCAGCGCAGCATCTTCTGAATTCAATGCTTATGTCTGAGCGATTCCTTATGCATAAACCCCTGCAGCACTAAACCATTCCAACACAGGATCTAGGAGGGCGAGGCAGAATCGTCCCCATAACCAAGGCTCGGTCTAGGTTCCAATCTTAGAATTTCAAAGTGAATAACCCAAAGTGGTGGTTGTGGCATGCACATTCATTCTCCAGGCCGCAGTGGCCATGGTGCAGGGTGGTATCCACGTTGCAAGGGGGCAGAACCACACCAAGAGCAACCCTAGAAATCTGGTCCTAGTGTCTGGCTGTTTTCCTGCTCAGTGACCAGGTTTCAGCATTCATGGCCCCTGACCGTACCTGCAGTTTGACTGGCCCAGAAGGACTAGGGTTCTACTCTGAGAACTGTGCCTAAACAATGAGAAACCTGAATTAATAGTGACTTCGGCACTCTGTACTATTAACAACTAGTTTCCAAAGAAGTAAAATTTAGGCAGATAACAGATTTTAAGTGTGTGTGTGTGTGTGTGTGTGTGTGTGTGTGTGTGTGTGTGTATGTGTACATATAAACTTTAAAATAGTTCTGGCCAATCCCTTAATTTTTTCTTTTAAAAATATTATTATTAGCCAGACACCATGGTGCATGCCTATAATCTGAGAGGCTCAGGAGGCTGAGGCAGGAAGATTGCAAGTTCAAAACCAGCCTCAGCCAAAGTGCAGTGCTAAGCACCTCAGTGAGACCCTGTCTCTAAATAAAATACAAGGACTGGGGATGTGACTCAGTGGTTGAGTGCCTCTGAGTTCAATCCCCAGTAACCAACAAATAAATAAATAAATATATATATATATATATATATAATTGAAAAGTTTGACCACATATTCACAGCACAACATTTCATTTGGATTAAAATTAACCAGAGAGAACAATCAGTAAGGATCAACTCTATTAGAATGATGGAGTTTGAAATTTCAATGAATAGATATGAGCAGAACTATTCCTCTGTGAAGAAAGATCATCGGCCAAATGATCTCATTTAAAGATGAGTAAACCAAATATGTCAAAGAATCCTGGAGTGGTTTTATTATGGACTTTGTTATTGGAAAGAGGTGGAAAAGATAGATTGCAATGGATTCCTGCCCTCTAAGAAGATGGTTAATTTTACGGGTTGATGCATTCTGCACTCAATATAAACTCCCCAAGAAAAGACTTAGAAATTTGTCTCCATTAGTATATTGGACATGTGTCAAGAATAAATATGCTGTTGGATTGAAAGAGTAATTTAGTGTAGTAGTAGTAGTAGTAGTAGTAGTAGTAGTAGTAGTGAAAGCAATAGTCCATGCTGATTATATGGAAAACCTCCCAGAGAGCACGGATTACATTTTAAAGTAGATCTCAGAGCTAGAGCTGGCTATCAGGGGTGCTGACCTCTGTGGGCTGGAAACAGATGCGAGAAAAGGCAATGCCATTTCATTCAACCATGTATACTAACATCGAAAGCTAATTTTGAATGCAAAGGGAAAGTTGTGGAAATGGTGAAAGAGCAGACCTTTATACCTTGAATACTGCAAGAAGGAGAAAAAGGAGAACAGGGAAAAGGGAAGAAAGAAATATCTGAGAGATTATTTACACTGAGCTTAGCTAGAATCTTAACATGCTGATGAGGCAAGACTCCAAAGAGTGGAATTTTCCTAAACTGGTACTTTTGGATATACAAGTGCAATTCAATTTTCAGGATAATATTTTATGTTAGCTGTACCAAGGCTGCAAATAGTAATATAATAATTTTCTTTGAAACAGCTAATAACTGGTTTTTGACATATGGTAATTCCTTGTTTTCTGTTTCAATTTACTGCTCTTTTCTAAACACTCAACAACTGTGGGGTGTAACAAAATGATTGACAGGAGTGTTCTGTGAGCCTAGCAAGGTGATCTCTGTACCCCTCTCTTAGATGTGTGTGTCTGCCTATTAACAACAAGCCAAATCTTCTGAAAATGCTATAGTGACCAGATTCTTATTTAAAGGGTGGGATCACTGGGAATTGGAGCACCTTATTGGTGCATGGCACTCAGTATTTCCTACGTGCTGCAATGGTACCTGTCTTTCATTACAAATGCTGCTTACCTATAAGAAAAACATTTACCACATGTCAGCGATGACTGTTGCACTGAACCACTGGGAAAAGTGCAGTCATCTGCAGCAACCATAAATATGGAAGGTTGAAAAGGATACTTCTGCAACCTACTGGATGTGGCCATGAGAAACTAAAGCAACAGAACATAAATGAGTTGTTTCAGGCCAAGATATATGTTCAAAACACTGAAGAACATGACAGTCCATAGAAGGGTTAACTATCCAAGCAAGGTGGACATACACATAAACTTTGGGTCTTTACTTACTATTTTCTTGTTGACATTCCATTCTCGCCTGAAAACAGAACAAAGCTGATAAGGCAAGATTCTCATAATACTTCTACATCAGTGATATACAAAGACATTTCTTCATATCTTAAGCCACTGAAGGTTTTAGGATTTGTATTCCAAATAGATCATTCTAGCAACTAAACATAGGATAAATGAAAGTGGGGGAATATGAGAAGGAAAATAGGAAAATATTTCAGTGGTTTACCTCAAAGATTAGAAAGTCATGAGCTAGTAATGTACCTATAAGGAAGGAAAGAGGTAAAAAATTTGGAAGTTAAATTAACTATACTCAATGATTCATTGGATGATTGAAAGACTGAGGGGAGAAAAATTAAAGCATCAAGAATAATTCCTGAATGTTTCAGAGACAATATTGCTTCAGGTTCATCAGAGTAAACGGGTGGCTAAATAAGAACAAAACAATAACCACACAAGAAAAATTAATCTAACTTGCAAATATATTGTTTTGTAGACCAGTCTTATGACCTTGACCTTATCCTTGAGAAAAGATCATAGATGTAGTGGGAATGAAATAGGGAGAGATGTGGTAAGGGCATCAGTTCAGCATGGGATGAGACCCAAGTCTTCAGGAGAAACAAAGAGAATGTTATTTCAATGCTCTAGGCTTTGTGATAGAGGCCAGCTCATTGTAAAATTCAATACAGGTACATTGAACACAAATCCAAAAACTTAGTACACCAGCATAATTGCACAATATTGTGCCCGATGTGTTTAATGAGAGTGCCCCAATCCACTCCTGCCTAGATGTTTAATGGTATAACACAAAAAGTATCATACTTTGCTTAGAGAAGGGATTCCTTTTAGCTCACACTTCAAGCAGGAAGATGCTCTTCCAGGTAAAAAGAGCTAAAATCTCTCCCATCAATACAGGGCACAGAGATTATGCCAAGTGTCCAGAGCACCCTGCTGTGGAACAAAGGAGACGGGGACCAGAGAAGACTGACACACAGAGATCACATTAGAAAGAGATGGTGTGGGACTGCACAACCAATCCTGAGATGCACAAGCAATGGTCAGAGTAAGAAATAGCCCATCCAGTGTAGATAGGATCATTTGAGACACACTGAAGATGATCCAAGATGGACCATGCAGAAACTATTCCCCAGTCAGATGGCTAAGGGTTGTCAATGGTTCCCTGGTGAAAACGAATTGGCTGCTGGTGTCAGAGCCTATTCTGTATTTTCATTCACTGGATTTAAGTAGGTACCATGATATGGTCATATTTTTCATTTCAGAGTGTAGGTTCAGTCATTCTTGAGAATCCTTTTTCTATTTGGTGAAACACTGAGATTAAAACCCATCTAGTAACTAACCAACCAAATTATACCGTCAGAAATTTCCAGTCAAGATTGTGTCTAGGTGAGTCAATCGTGCAGTTGGAAAAAGCCATTCTTAACACATTCTGTTTTGATAAGTAGATTGTGTTTGTATGAACAAAGTATTAAATAACAGTCCCAAAGTATTACACCTTGAAAGTTTAACAGTCTTTACAACAAAATGAATTAATTTGTTCACGCCATATGCATTCAACTAATGGTAATTATGCTGGACACTATGAAAAACTTGTAAGAAAGAAGTGAATTTGGAAATATAAACAGTAGTTAACATCTGCTCTACTCGGAGGAAAAGAGATGGAGGGCTGAAAGAGGCAAGGTCATTAGAAGGGAAAAGACAGAGTTAATAGAAATTTAGAGGTAGACAATGGTTCATAAGTACCAATCTAGTATATAGGACAATAAATTACTATACTTGACAGTAAAAAATTAAATTGGATAGATCCTCACTTGTATCATTTCATTTCAGAGCATAGGTTCAGTCATTCTTGATAATCATCAACCTACCCATAATATACTGAAACCCCAGCAAATAACCACAGAGCCTCTAGAACAACAGTGCACTTTCTTCAGCCAGGTACAGGTCTCAGTTCTCTTATCAAACAAAACTCAGCCTGGATTTATATGGTGGTCACAGGAGTCAGCCTTGTAAGTCTCACCTGAGAACCATTCCAGACGTGAAATGAGTAGTCGGTGAGCTATAGATACAATTATTTGTAAAATGACATAAATGTCATTCCTCAATAATTTTGAAGTGATTAATCAGAACAAAGGAGCAGATGAAGATGGGTCACATGTAGAGATAATAATAAAATCAGCATAAAATACAGTAAAGGCAGTGATACCTGAATAAATGTGAATTACATAGCCAATATTTTTTCTATTTGCAAACTACGTGATGAGTTGAGAGACAGAAATTGCTTACAAATTTGCTGCAGTACTCTATGCATATCCAGGAGAGAGAGAGAGAGAGAGAGAGAGAGAGAGAGAGAGAGAGAGAGAGAATGGGAATATGGGAATGAATGTGGGCATGATAGAAAGAGGAGAAAGAAAAGAAAATTAAAACATTTCAGATCAAGAACTGAATTCACTACAATTAGCACAACAATCACCTTACACTTTTATCCTTTATGGTGAAGACATAATATATTAATATATATTAAGTATAAACATACACTATTTATGAATTAAAATGTCACATTGTACTTCATAACTATGTACAAATGTCAATAAAAATACTAAAAAATAAAAATCTAATTCAGTAACTAAAAATACATTCTATATTTAGTCTAGAGACAAGAATAGTCCAAAAAGCAGTGCAATTAGCAAGTTGTCTAAAACACTTTTTGTGAAAAACTATCTTTTGGGGGGTAAACTGTGATGTCATTCTTCTCAAATTCAATATCTTCAAATTCCACTTAGATGAAATGAGGTAAACAAATTAGGTTGCATTTACTTATTTTCCTAAAGAATTATTCCTACAATTTCATTAGTCAGTCCAAAATTATGATGCCATTTTGTAAAATTTAATTTATGCCTATTTTTTAGATTGCATAAACTATATAAACTAGTTTAACTAAAACTAGTTTGTCTGTCCTGCCCAAAATGTTGAAGGGAAATTTTCTGGTAAAATAAAATTATGGAAGAAATATGTGTTTTAAGTATCAAGGGATGAGCAAGAGTTAAATACAGCTAAAGATGATTGGGTCTAAATTATTAAAGACAATAGAAAATACAATCTTTGGGAAAGCTGAGATTTAAAAGGAAAGAATTCCAATTCTGCAGCTCTAAAGTAAATGGTTTGTGAAAGAAGTGAATCAATTTATTGACATTTTAAGGCCAGGTCATTTTCAAATTTTATAAGATCTTTATTATGAAATAAGAGTTTCATTATGTGAATTTTTTGACTGGTTATCTTCTTGGGGAGGCTAGCTTCAATGATTAGTCCCGAGAGTTGATAGTGCTCATGTGGAGAGCTTAGCTAAAACCTTTCTGCGTGAGGAAGAGGTTCAGAGACAGGAATGGCGTTTTTTTAAAAAAGAAAAAAAAATTACAACGTCCATGTTCAATGCCAATTATTTTTTGTATTTTGCTAAAGCTGCCATAACGTCTCCTGTTATTGATTTTGTATATATTTCAATTCAACTCTCTTGAGAGCAAATGGTTTAGCTGTTCTGGGATTTACGCAGTATTCTCAACTCTGATGTTTATTCTTTGAAAAAGGAATGAAAAGCTCCTGTTCTGAAGTCATAATTGCTGGGCTGAGATCAGGTTGTGCCATTCGCTAGTTCCTCATTTGTGAACTGAGAATAACAACAGCATCAGTTCCATGGGGCACTGTATTAAAGCCATTGAAGGTTCTCAGTGGGCTGGCTGCGTGCAGCATAACACACCCACAACAAGTATCAGCCACCCTCTTACTACTAAAGAACTTAAATTTAACTACAGGAGCGAAAAAGAAAGGAACATGACTTTTTATTTTATACTGATATTTTGGGGAGAATGCTATTGCTAATGATTTAGTAGCTCTGGAAATTAAATTCAAAATCCTTACGCTTTAAAGAAAAAACTTGGGTTCCTTCATATTATTGGGAAGTTCAGAGATAAAAAAATGTAAAGTACACAGCATCATTCCCGACAGCAACTCAGTAAACCGCTGGGGTGCTGTTATTCCTATCATTATTGTGATTTTCCAAATGCATTTCCAGTTCACTTTGGCTGGACACGTGGATTCTGGAGGTCAGTAGGCAGAAGCTACCCATGGCCATCTGGGACAGCATTGTGGAGAAGGCCAAGTTTGTTCAGTACACAGCCTAAAATATATTCAATATATCTAAATATAGATATATTCTGGTCTTCCCTTCCCCTCTGCCAAATAAGTTCTGGAAAAGCATTAACAAAATAATTCAAACAACTGCATTCTGTATGTTTTGTTCAGGTTAAATTTCACATTTTGACTGATAATTCACTAATCCAGAGTAATGACAGAATGTCCCCCATGAGTAGTAGTAAGGTCCTTGTGAACCTCTTTCTCAGTCTCTCAAACTGTACTTCATAACCTTGAAACTTACATTGCTGGCTTTGGTTATATGGGAATCAGGTCCAAGGGAATTGCTCAATGGACTATCAGAAGTATTAAAATCAACAGCACATGCAGAGAACTATTGGATAATTACAAAGCTGAACAGTCAAGACCAAACTTGATTTAGAGAATTACTGGCCCATATTACTTTGTCCTTTTTACCATCTAGGAATACTTCTTGAGCAGTAACAGTCCATTCTTCTGGAAAGTAATTCCCTTGGCAATAGTAGGATGTATTTTTTTTTTTTAAATCTAGCAACCACCATGCATTCTTTCAAAACTACTTTGAGATGGAAATTTCATTTGCCTAAGAATTGTGGCCTCCTATTTTGACCTTGATTTTCTAAATTCAAGTTTTGAGCATATAACCTTATTAGTTAACTATGAGCATGATTTCAGAGGGGAAAAAGATCTGCCTAACTATCTACTGGCTAGTCAACATGCAGGGGATTATGACTCTAGATTGGAAATCTATACTTCTGTGCTTTAAAAATGAGGGAAAAGGTGAAGAGGGCATCTCAGTTTACTGAAGTAAGTGTGCTCCACCCCATTATATCAGTGTAGAACACACATGAGTGTTGTCCAAGGAAACAGTCTTCCTGGATGACAGTGGCGGCTTCAGTGGAGAGATATCCGCCTCTGTGAGGACAGTACAAAGCCTCCCCTTGTGAGACTTTTCCTGTACACAATACCCCAAAGGCAGTTAAGGATGAAGAAAAACATCCCTCTGTTTTGGGATTTTCCTGAAATTACTGGTTAAATAACATTACATGCAGCACTAGGTCAGAAGCAACTTGCAGACATCAAATGTTATGTGAAGCAACCTTGAATCTGATTTTGGTATTGCGGAGTGAACTTGAGGTTTCAGGAAACCAAGAGGAAGAGAGAGCACAAAAATAAGTAATTCTTCATTTGGTTGTGTCTCTGTTTGAAGAACTGAGCACATCAAATGAAGAATGTCATCACCTTCAACAGGCAAAGAACTGATGCCAACCATTAAAGAATTTAAAGTAAATTATTACCCCAGTGAATCAACTGCCCCCCATCTGTGCGCTACAATGCCCTGGGGCACTGAAGTGTAATGTTAAAGGGTCCATAAAATAATATTTAAAACAATCTTGCATTACATACAAATATACATATTTACATATGTAATAATATTTTAATGTATGCAGGAGCCCCTTAAATATGTTATTTATTTTATAATATTTTCTCAAGAGATACTAAAAATTATATTTATACAGAGATCTACTAAATCTTTGAGTTCTGAAAAAAAAAAATTACTTTTATGTGACATGCTGGAACCCAGAGCCAAACAGTATTCCATTCCTAAAACCTAAGTGTATTCCATTTCTGAAGCATAATAACATATCTACCAAAATTGTTATTGTTTGAGTTCTAATTGTGTTTTAATTCTTCTTTCGATCTTTCTGTATGTATATGTGTACCCTAAAAGTGATGCTATATAAATTTCTGGGTCAAAGGCCATAATCACAAGACAAATAGGGTAGTCAGGGCCCTTTAAACAAAAACGAAGGTTCTCTGCTATCATAAGAATCAACACAACCTCTACTGCACCCCTCAGAGAAGGCAGAATCCTTTGCTCCTCTCCTGTATTCTGTGGGAGCCCCAGGTGGCCATCCATACTATTGTACAGAAGTGATAATTTGGGGCACATCACACTGCGCTCTGCAGTCCCACCTTAATTCAGATAAAAAGCAGAGCAAAGTAAATATCAAAGCCATTCTAGAAGAAAACTGGAGAAATGATTAAAACTGTTCCAGCATCTCCAGGTCAGTAAGGGAGTGGAAAGGGTCCTGAAGCCCTGTTCTCTGCACTGGTGACAGCCACGCCATGGCCTATGGGCATCATCCTCAAGCAAACACTGTGGAGGCAGTGGGTACCGCAGGCAGATAGGAAAAATCCACCCAGGTTTACTTGCAGTGTTCAAATTCAGAATGTACAATCTATACCAGTTGTATAGACACTGGAAATTATTTCTGTTTATTTTTGTAAGCCTTGATTTTAGAAATCTTCAGATTTCATGTGCCACTCTATTAAAAAGAGAATTATTTTATTGTTAACTTATCAAAGTTTATTTGCGCAAATACTTTGCAGACACTGGGATATTAGAGATACTTTGTTAAGATATTTGGGTCCAAATTAAAAAAATCATATCATTTTTAGGACTATCCTTTGGTATGAGATATATGTTAAATATATATTGGAGTTACCTTTAAAATTGTTATTCATTAGATGATTCCTTAAGAAAACTACCTAATGTAGCTTTGTATAAATAAATAATCATAACTAAATAAATGAAATTTGCCCATTCTTCCTAAGATTCTAATACATACCCATCTAGGGCACTTTAATATAAAATTCCATGAGAAACTAATTTCAGAGCTGGAAGGCAGAAAATGCTTGGGGTCTCCTGAAGAGTTATTTATGGTCACTTTTTGTTTGTTTCTGGAGATTGAACACAGGACACATGTTAGGCAAGTACTCTATCATTGAACTACATCCCTAACTGCCCCCTGCCTTTTTTAAATTTTTTTTTTTAATTTTGAGGAAAAGTCTTGTTGAATTGCTGAGATCAGCCTTGAATTTATAATCCTCCCTCCTCAGTCTCCCAAGTACCTGGGCTTCAGGCATGCGCCACTGCACCTAGCTTTCTTACAGTCTTTATAATGTAATTGCCCTGTTTTCATTTTAGCTTTGGCCATTAAGAAACAAATGTCGTGGCCTGAATGTTTAGACTTTGCTCTTTTTCTGGATTTTTGTTTGTTTTTTCAGTCTTACTTTGTTTCTTGATGGTTGATATTTATTTAAGATCACATACTATCCTTTCATAGAACATTTTAGTTTGGGGGATTTTGTCAGTCTGATAAGTTAGCTCAGTTCTTTGGTGGGGAAATGCAGGAACATGGATGAAGACATTTGTATAGATATAGAGACATAGATATAGGGGCTGGGGTTATGGCTCACTGGTAGAGTGCTTGCCTCGCACATGTGAGGCACTGGGTTCAATTCTCAGCACCACATAAAAATAAATAAGTAAATAAAGGTACTGTGTCCATCAACAACTAAAAAATATTTTTTAAAAAAGACATTGATATAGATAAAGAACTCTAGTTAAGTTCTCTCTCTCTACTTCTCCTTCCCTTCCTCCTTGTGGGTATTTCAATTAAACTGCACAGTTCAATTTCACTAATTTTGAATCTTTTCCTCACATTAAATTGCTTTGGTATTCAAAGATTCCTTAGGCCTATGCTTTCTCTTGGTAAGCATAACCATATACCACTGTTTGCCTTGAAGGGAATGGCAATAATCTTGGAACTGCTTTCTCGAGGTAGCTGACTATAAAGTATAATTAAACATTTAAGGACTGAGAGGTAATAATGGAAAATTCACCTCGAGAGGTCATCAGGCAGAGAAATGTTTGGCTCTTCACACATTTCCACAACCAGTCTCCTGAAACAAATGCCTTCTCAATGTATCCCTTTTGCTTTTTTTCTGCTTGAGGAACTACTTCACATTCACTCTGCTCTTAAGGACCATATTCCTAAATGATATGGCTCCCATGTCACTTAATATAAATAGAAAATCCACTAATTTTAAAATCTTATTTTACAAGATACACTAAATAAACCCCAAGTTAGGGCTGGATGTAAAGAATATCATGCTTGTAAATGGCCATTTGAGGTATTGACAGGCATCCAATGCCATTAAAAACTATTTGAGCCAGGCAGGTAGCGCACACCTATAATCCCAGTAGCTCTGGAGCTGAGGCAGGAGGATTGCGAGTTCAAAGCCAGTCTCAGCAAAAGCAAGGCACTAAGCAATTCAATGAGACCCTGTGGGGTCAGGGGAGTTGAGATTAATGGAGGAACTGTGGATTGGGCAGAGGGGAGTGAAGGGAAGGAAGGGGACAGGGGAATGGGAAAAACGGTGGAATAAGATTGACACATGATCACATGAATGGTCTGACTCTACATCATGTACAACCAGAGAAATGAATAGTTGTGCTCCATCTGTGTACAATGAATCTAAATGCATTCTGCTGTCATGTATAACTCGAACAAATAAAATAAATTTTAAAAACAATAAATTAATAAATTAATAAAATGCAAAATAGGTTGAGTGCCCCTGAGTTCAATCCCCAGTACCCCTCCCCACCCCCAACTCCAAAAAAGAACTCTAAACCAGAGAAAGACTCAGGCAAGTGTGAACTCAGCAGTCCCTCGGTCGGTTTTCTGTGGCCTTTCTGTTAGTCCACAGTCATGGCCTCCACATTACGCCTGGCTGTGTGTCTGACACTGCTCAAGGTACAATGGCAGGAAGTTTTAAGACACACCCAGTTTCAATTTCAGCCTCTGAATTGGAATCAACTTTTGCAAATTACAGTTTGGCTCTGTAATGGTGCTCTTCGCCACTCCTGACCTGTTTTCAGCAGCATGAGTGACACTACAAATAATAGCCTTAACTGATTATTTATAAAATGCTGGGGTAGGGACAGGAAGATAAGGGCCTGGCCACTCCCATCCCATTTTCAGTGCCTCTTGTGTGTTTTCCATCTTTTGCTGAAAAGAAATGCTGATTATGTATTAAGGAAGCCCAGTTAATTATTTGAAAATGCTTTAAAATTTTCTCATTCCATTTGATACTCTCCAGTGGTGCAATGACTCCACACTCTGGTGTCTTTTCACTTCCCAGGCCTCTATTGTCCTTCCCCAGGATGCCTCCCCGTCCCTTGACCCTTGTATTCTGGAACACAAAGCTTAAAAATCATGGTGGCTGCATGAAACTTTCATTATATAACCCAAATCCTATGTGTGTATTTATATATAAAGATACAGATAGGGACCACAGAAAATAGTATATTAAAATAAAATGTTCATGAATAATTCCCCTTTGTCGTAAATCAAAGTTTAACATTATCCCAATTCCCTTCTAGGCTTTTTTTTCAGATGTATGGTTTTACTTAGGAAGATCGCTTCTTATATTCAATGTAGTATTTGATTTTCAAAACAAATTTCCCCTTGGAAAATACCAAAGCTATTATATAGTAAATCATCTAATATTCAGAATAACTCCACACAGCAGGTATTAATGCCTTCCATTTTGCTCGTTAGAAAATAGGCTCCAGAGAAATTAGTTAAGTAGCTTGTCCAAGTTTATAAGCACCATGGAGCATATAAAGGATTCAGACTCAAGTTTGTGACCTTTCTGCTAAGCTGCATTTCCTTTCTTGTGTGTCATAACATAAGCTTATCTCATAACTCTGATAAAAATTGCTTAAGATGCTGCACAGCTGTGATAATTTTCTTCATAAATCTATAAGTTTTCCTCTTGGTGGATCACTTAACTGTATTTTAATGGTTCTAAGATGCACATTTAAGAAATGTTTTAGCATTTCTTGAATGAGGATATATCTTTCAATCAAGGCACCAGACACTGTGGGCCTGGTGGCAGTGAATGCAAGAGCTACCATGGCCAAAAACAATGTTACAGTCTCAGCGACACAACCAGGCAACCTTACCTCACTGTCAGGTCCACAGATGACAGGACCACCTGAGGAAAGAATAGGAGTACTGGCTGTGTTCTAAACCCTTTTGTTGACACCTGCTTGTGAGACTACGAAACGTCAGCATCAAAACTTACAGCGTGACTGTGAGCACCTTGGAAGAGAATCCCAGAGACAACAGAGCACCAACAAGAAATGTCACGTCGGTGGGCTCTTGAAGGCACAGGGAATATTCATGGGAAAAATGTGGATTTTATGACATAGAGTTGAAAAGGGATTGGGAGTGGTGGACTTGTGTGAGAGAAGTTTTAGGAGTAACAACCAGTATTTCACATTATTTGTTCCCACGTATGCACAAAATGCTATGAAACATGTCAAAATAACTTACATCTTTCTGTAAATGTTATTTTAATTTAGTAGTGCTTCTTTCTTTTCTCAGTGGTGTGCAGATGGCATCTTTGAGGTGTAAGATCTGGGTAATTTATTTAAGGTATCTCTTATTGTTAGACTTTCTTTTTTAAAAAAAAAAAATTCTTTTAGTTGTCAATGGACCTTTCTTTAATTTACTTATATATGATGCTGAGAATTGAACCCAGTGCCTCACACATGCTAGGATAGTGCTCTACCACTGAGCCACAACCCCAGCCTCATTGTTAGACATTCTTATTGCATCTAAATGTTTGCAATTAAATAGAAAGTGCTTTAACAAATTTCATATATTTATAGCTTCTCTACTTTGTGCTATAGAGGAAAAATACACAGGCGAGGATTATAGGATCAGAAGAAATATTTTTGTAGGTTTTTTGTTAATAAATTTAATTTCTGCTGCTATCATCATAGTAGTCTGGTTTTACAACTAAATTAACATGTTGTTAACATTTAAAATTTTTTAAAATTTCAAATATTAGAATACATGATTGTTTAACATTACTCTGGTGGTAAATAGCATGAACTGAATATTTGTGTTCTTCCCCAATTTATGTTGAAATTCTTATTCCCATTGTGATAGTATTGGGGGGGTGTGTGTAATTAGGCCAAGAGGGTAAAGACTTTTAGTGCCTTTATAGGTTTTCCTTATCTGACGCATAAAATATAAATACGGAATTAAAAAAAAGAAAATATGGGAGAAAGCTTGCTTCTTTATTCTCTATGCCATGTGAAGATACTAATGGGAAGATTATCTCTGCAAACTAGAAAGAGGGTCCTCTCCAGGAATGAAATGGACTGACTCCTTAATCTTGAACCTCCTACCTTCCAAGAATGAGAAATAAACGTGTCTAAGATATCCATTCTTTGGTACTTTGTTTTGGAGCCTGAATTGAGCAAGGCAGTGAAGTTTGTAACTCTCATTTTCTCTATTAAAATCATTTTTTTAAAATTTATATGTAGGATATGAAATTGTATACATTGGCAATTTGTATGCTTCTTTATGTCATTAATAAATCTTTTTTTGGCGGGGAGGGTGTACCAGGAATTGAACTCAGGGCACTTTACCACTGAGCCACATCCCTATTCCTATTTTGTATTTTATTTAGAGACAGGGTCTCACTGAATTGTTAGCACCTTGCTTTTGCTGAGGCTGGCTTTGAACTAGTGATCCTCCTGCCTCAGCCTCTGGAGCCACTGGAATTACAAGCATGGACCACAGCACCCGACAGAAATCTTCATCATATTTTTATAAATATTTCCTAGTCTATTTTTATTTTCTATTTTGTTTATATTCCCATGGCATAGAAGTTCTAAATTTTTTAGATAATTAAATATCTTCCCAATTTCTACTGTTTTACAAAGTTTGATTAATTAAATTTTGTTTTTAACTCTGGTCAACTGGAACATGATAATAAAATAAGTACCTAAGCTATTCGTTTTCAAATAGCCAATTTGCTATTTATTAAATAGCTTTATTAAGTAGATTTTTCTCCCAAATTGTTTTGGTTGTGACCATATATTGCACATAATCATATTTTCTATTCTGGGATTTTTAAATTTGATACAAAATAGATCCTGTTTTTTTAAATAAAGGATTTCACATATTAAAAATGTGTCACAAGAACATGAGATTGAAATGAGTTTAAGGAAATGGAAAATATGACAAATAAACAAAATATAAACAAACCACAAGCAAGAAAAAAATAAAGCCAAGACAGCAGCTAACCAAATATATCATAATGTCTTGCATGGGTGCTGGGGACAGGTTACAAAGTCAACTCAGCTTTTCTAATAGCCTGTGCAGAAAAGGTCCATTTCCATAACATAATTCCTAGTGCTCTTGAGATGGAAACAGAACAACTATTAAGAATTTCATGCGAATAGTCTCTGTACTGAGTTCCAGAGGGATTTCTATAATAAATACACTCTGGGATCTAATAGATATGTAACTTGATGATACCCTTACAAATGATGTAATGATGCATGGGATTCAATATGTTACTGCCTCCCCTAAAAATAAAGAATTAAGTTAAAGTGATGCTTGCAGGCAGTCTTATTTATCCTGTTCATTATTGTATCCTCATCTCCTGGAACACTCTAAGCACATAGTAGAGGCTTAATAAACATTTACTAATGAAGGTAGGAGTAAAATTCTGAGCAGCAGCACCTGCAATGTCTACTTTCTATGAAATGCTTACAGTATGGCTGCACAATACAGTTTTCAGTGCAGTGCCCAAGGTCTCAACATTTAATTGACCTGGGAATTAGTTTAGAAACTCTTAGTGGAAGTTATGGTGGTCAATATGCCCTAACACCACACTGTTACTCTATTGTGCATGTTTTAAAAATCTGATTGGTCTAGTCATCTTTCATTTTGATCCTCTCCTTAAAATATTTTTTCCTATTACTTTATCTCACCTTTTTAAGTTCATTTGATCACTAAAATGGTCTATTCTGTTATCTCTCAGTAGGGCTCCCTGCAGTCCTGCTTTCCCCAGGACTGTCTAATTTATACTTGCTGTCCCAGAGATTACTGCATTCTCCAAAGTGTCCAGATTTGCATGCTTCTTTATGCAGTCATTCTACTTACACACTCTGTCCATTTTATTCATTCCCATAGCTATGGCCATAGTCTGAATTTGCTTTTCTCTTCTTTGGCCATACAACCACACTACCTATACATCCCATTCTCCTGCTTCTGGCCTTGCTTAGTGCCAACCAGTTCTCTATCTCTCAAACCAAAGGGAAGTTCCTTCCCTGCTTTAAATACTTTAAAACATGGGTACTAGATAAACTAATAATTTTTCATAGACATTCCCCAAATGTGTTTTGTATGTATACTTTTTTTTCAACCTTCAAGAAAAATCTCTTGCAATTTTGTGCTTAATTTCTCTGAATGTTAGTATACTTGTCATGTCGTTCTCAGTTATTAAATGATTCTTATTTGTTGAGGAGCTGTTTCCTTCCCATGGATACTGCAAAATAAATAAATATAAGCATAACTAATAAAATAAATAGAGAGCCTGGACTAAACTTCACTCCTGATGTGCTGCTTTTACACTTCAGGATAAAGCTAATATAGTATAATACATTTGTTCTTGAAAGTCTTCCACCTAGATTCATATTTCCATTCTCATAGCATACCTAAGGCAGATATTTGATCCTGAATAAACAAATGAGGAAAATGAAGTGTGTGGGTTTCTATCAAAGAGGAAAACAATAATAAAAGTGATTCTAGAAGATTTTGTCTTGATTCCTAGTCCTATTCATTTAATTTCTTTGTGAGATCAAACAAGTTAATAAGAAAGTCAAATCTGACATCAGTGATATTTACTTGTCTTCTTCTTGTCTTCTTAATACTTGAAAACATCTCTGTTGCTTTTATAAAGAAATTGTTTTAATTTGGTTGGAGCTTAAGCATTATCAATTTAGGAAAATTGACAATTGATAACATGGATATGAAAATACTTGGTATTATTTTCTCATTCTCAATTGGGGGTAAGGAAGAAAATGATTTAAATAGGACAAAACCTCTAGATCGTGCACAAGTAGGGTGCTGGAATGCAGCTCCCATCCATGAGTCCTAAGAGCCAAGGACAGAGTGCACTGTTACAGATTGTCAGTGTTCTGCAATGCGGTTTAGTTGATATACTGCTATGGCACTTGGAGACGAATACTTGCCATCTCGAAGAGTTTCTCCTTGGTCACTGCAGGAGAAAACAGAAGCTGTCCCTAGACAGAAAAAACATGACTACCTTTGATATCTTGGCAGCTTCTTTTTAAAAAGCTTTCCATCTCACCATGCTGATTACAAAGAAAAATAAACGTATAGATTTTTGTCCTGGAGAATATCAAGAAAAAGTTTGATTCACTGTCTAAGCACTTCACAGTATGAACAATTTTAAATGTTAGACAACAAATAGAAATGGTAGGCACTAACATTTTTGTGTTGAATGTTACCTAATAAACAGCCAGATACTGCTACCATCAACACCTATGATTGTGCTGCATTACTTTTATAGATATAATAAGCTCTCCTGGATGATGAACATTTTGTGATTCAAAGGATGACTCATGGAAAATATAGTTTTTCATTTGCTGAAGTGCTGTGGGAATGAATTTGGAAATGTCTTGCTGAGTTGAAATGAATTCAATTTGAATGAAAACCCAAAAGCTACAATAAACATTAAAAATGTTCAGGGACATTTTGCTTCTTTCGTTGATTTGGGAAAACAGAAGCAAACAAATAAAATCATGTTCCTGGGACCCACTGCACAGCTACATCCTATTATATAAACTAGCATTATATAAAACAAAGTCATGATTATCATATCTATTTATGAAACAAACTAAATAAAGCCAGTTTTCTCAAGATGCTAGACGACATTCAATAAAGTATTACAATTGAGGTTCATTGTACCCCAAACTTGAAAACACTTATATATCTTGATTTGGACTGACTTAACAAATCAACATTTGATTGGTTTGTTTGTTTGTTTGTTTTTTGTTTGTTTTTTAGGTGCATGTTAAAACTTTACCTAAGGATTTATCAAGTTGATCTTTTAAGACTAATCTAAACCAAAAAAATTAACTAAGAATTCAGTTTAAGCTTGCAATTTGTATTCTGCTTTTCTCTCTTCTCAACTATTGTGTTAAAAGGTAAACCTTAAGAAGTCATATAACACTAATGGTTTTCTCATTTTATTTCTTTTTTAGGATCTGATGAAATGAATTCTGAAGAAGATAGAGATTAGATGTTCATTTTTAGCAAGGCAGCAATTAGAGGAAATTTCTTAAAAGCAAAACTAGTGTAGATTCTTATCATTCTGGGTTTTAGGATATATAAATGACTTTTCAAAGACCCATTCTTTACAAGGGTTTACTTTGAATATCTTCCCAGTAAAACATTTTTTTTTTTGAGCTTTGAAGGTCAAGTTTAAAACAATGTTCATATAGAAAACAAAATTTAATCTTTATAATAGCTCTGCATGGGAGATGGCTAACTCAGTCACACTGAATTGAATTCAACAACAGTACCTTGTAAAACTATTTGCCTTTCTTAAGGTTTTCAACACACAGACCTTCAAATAGCTACAACTGTTGACATTAAAAGGTTAGAAATAAGAAATTTTGGAGTACCAAAATAAATATGTTTTAAAGTACCCCCTTTCCATTCTGAAATTCCATGATTCTGTAACCAGGTTATTTTTACTACAGACAATAATAAGCTTGATCTAGCTTTGCCAAAGTTGCAACATCCAGTTGTAAACATGTAATCATAAAAAACCAGAAAGGTAAGAAACAACAGGAAAGCATCTATGTTTCTCTAGGCAAGTTAACATATTTCCTTTCAGAAATCGAAAGATTTCCGAAAAAGAAAACTAATCTTGCATAATTGTGCTACTTATTGTTTCAATAAATCTAATTTTCAAATTGTGTTACGGTTTCATTTCCCCATTCCAGTTTAATTTATATACAGAATGTTTTCTTGCTCCACCTTTTCTTAAAAATATGCCTTTATGCTCTGGTCTGCAGAGTTGCTACTCTGCTCTGTTACCTTAGAAAAATCAGGCAAGTTCCCTGTTTTATAACAAGCTACACAGGCCAACACTGGAATGTTATTCAACAGCTGTTTTAGAAATTGATAGTTTATTGATGGGCAAATATCTGAAATTTGGGGATGAAAGGTACTATTATGTTATTACCATGAATGCGGGGTTACTGTAAATACTGCGGTAACCCAGGCCTGAAAGAATCTATTAAGCTAACATTATGCATTCTTTGGGTTTTGAGGTTTCTGAAATTCATCCATCATTCAGTACCAATTGACATTTACAAATATCACTAAGCTCCACTATCGGCAGCTGTGTTTCCTTTTCCTGCCCCTTCCTTCCCCTCTTCCTGTCCCACCATCTTTATCTAACCTCTGTAATCAATCATGACGAGTTTATTATCATTTGAAAAATAGTCCTGAAGTGTTTATATACAATCACTTTGTAATTAGTAGGAAATGACTGTAAGGGGCTGTTGGATCCCCGCTGGTAGGAGAGGCCTGGGGTGTGTCCAGTGGATTTTTCCACCTCCTTCAGTAGTGATGTGTGGCAAATGGATTGTAAGGGAATAGATGCTGTGTAATGAATTATGGCATCAAAGATTGATGCAAAGAGCCGGTAAGGAAAACAAAAGGCATTCATCTGAAAGGATGCCCTGTGGACCAAGGTCTCAGATACAACGTTCCATTTTTCTCATTATTTTAAAATATCTTTTGACCTTTATGCTGCTTTCAACAACATTTGCAAGTAATCAAATGAATGGTGACCTTGAGGGATCTGAATGGATCTGAATGGAGTGTTGGTTCTGAAGCAGTTTCTTCTGCTCTCAATTCCATCTTACATGAGTCTCCCTCTAAGGACATGACCGTAGACTCACTCAGTTTACCTAACACCTTGAAAAGCATTTTCCTACAATGTAAGCCTTGGAAATGCTTTGCCTGTTGGCATAAAGCCTAAATGAGGATTAACTTAAAAGATCATTTTTACAGCATGGAAAAAAAGAAAAGCTAACCACTGAGGAAGAAAAGAAAAGCCAACCAAGAAGTTAGACTGTGTAGGCTCACAGGAGAATATAGATGAGCATCTTTGATTGCAGTCTCACTCTGACTTTAGAATCTTCTTTCTTTCCTTTCTAAGTTTATCCGATTTCCCTTCTTCCCTTTATTTCTTTTGCCCCTTCTTCCTTCCTTCTAGAAATATTTACTGAGAATTTTCTGTGCACTGATGAGAAAACAAAAACAAGTCCTGCCTCCATGGAGCATTAGGTTGAATGAAGGAGAGAGACTAATCAAATAGTCACTCTATTGAAGGTATAATGGCAAAGCAAGATAAATACTGAAATGGGAGGGTTAAACAGACAAAAAATCTCAACCTAGATAATTTGAAAGCTTTGACTTGTGCAACCAGGAAGGCTGGTGTGGGAGGAGCCCTTGAACTGGAATCTGAAGAATGTGGAGATTGTAGACAAAAGTAGATAGGTGGCTGAAGTCGAATATGCAAAGCCCTGTGGTCAAGGTTTACCTGAAAGCAGAGTGAAATGGCAGGTGGTTTAAAAGTTTGGGAAAGCAAGGACTGATCAGGTCATATCAGGTCTTCTGGGTCAGGAAGGTACCTAAGCTCTTCAACTATGGAGTCACAAGATTCCATTTTCATTTTTAAATAGCCACTAAAACTATGAATAATGGACTGGAAAGAAACAAGAATGAATGTAGGAAGTTGAAATTAGGAGGTAATTTCAGAGTCCAGGCAGATGGTGAACTTTTCATCCATCTTCTCATTGGAAGCAAATTAGAAAAACAGGGCCATCAAGATGTTCTTTGGTGTGTTTCCATCTAGAAAATGTTTGCATAGATGTGGTTTTCACTCTAGGCAGTGTTCAGAAGTTATAGCTGGGAGGGAGAATGGCTTGCAGGGTTAGTCTGAACTCAGTCTCAGTGGCCATTCTGCCCAAGGTCACTTTTGAGTTAAAGCCACCTCGTCACCCATTAGGGGAAGCATAGTGAGGCAGTTTATTATTACTGATTATTACAGAATTGATCAGTTTAGTCATCTGATTTAATAGTTCTTTTCAAAGGCTGATTCTTGAAGTGGCTTAGTGTAGAGACAGGCCTGGGGGATGAATGAAGAATTTGATACCCAAGATATGACAATCCCAGTACATTCCATTTGCAATAGTGGATCTCAAAGGTGGGGATTTTACTTCTCAGGGGAGATTTCAATGTTTGGAGACATTTTTAGTCATCACACTTTGGGAGATGAGTGGTACTGGCACCTTGTGTGAAGAGGACAGGGAGCATCCACAAAGCAGAGAGCAGCCTTCCCCCAACAAAGAATGATCTGGCCCAAAATGTCAGTTACATAAAAGTTGAGAATCTCTGACTTTTGAGAACAGCAGTGATCGTGTATCATGAACAAGGCAGACAAAGGCAGACAAAAGAGAATGTTTAGCTTTAGTAATGGAAACTACGTGAGAAATGTCATGTTGAAGGAAAGCAATTGAGACATGTCCTGACAATACAGTTTATTTGCAATACCTGGGGTATTAATTCAACCAGTATTTACTAAGCATAAAATAAACTCAAAATGCTTTTTTAGAAAAGAAGACAATACCTAGTAAGGTGCTTTTAGGTTTACTAATCTCCAACATTTCCTTGGCAAACACTATAAGGCATTCCTGTTGAAATTGTATTTGTCATTTCTCAAAGGTGCATTATATTTGGTTCTGTTAGCAGATGATGCAATTTATTTTCTAGTTTATGTATTTTCATGGTTGTAGAGTTGGGGGAAAAAAAACACATTATACATGAAAAACTGACTTTGCAGCCTAACATCTAATAATTTTGGTTTCAGTTCTGTTTGTAAGTCATTTAAAAAATACTTATGTGCAGGGAAGCTTCTGTTTGTCCCTCCAGAGACACTCTCCACCTTCTCCTCCTGCACTCTGCTGAGCACTCTTTATAGTCTGCTTCAACAGATTCATACACTCTCTGGCTTCAAGATGGCTTGGCCAAGGAGGGTTAACAAGGAAAGCACAGTGGGGGGTCTTTATTTTCCCAGTCCTTCTTTGTGGCATCCTCCATAGATCGTCTTAGCCCTTTGCATAGCTCTATTTGTCTCCATTCACCTCTACCAGGCTTATGTTGGAAAGAGAACCCTGAATGTGACAAATTCTGTTGTACTGACCATATACCACGGTCACACCAAAGAAAATAGCCTCATTAGTAAGCTCTCATTGAAGAATTCTGATGAAATTGTACTGTTTGGGGCCAACAGCCTGATGAATACAATTGATATTATTATGGTATACATATTCTTAATGATTTATGAAGACTGCATATATGGTCAAAAAGTTCCTTGAAATTGATGCATAAATGTTATGCGTAATCCTTCTATGTAAATTAGAACTAATTTACAGATGCAGCATTTCATGTGCAAGAATTTTCATAAAATTCAAAGTGAGGCCAGAAGAAAACTTTTGTAACTTTTCAGGTAATAGATGATTTTTGATGTGGGTAGAGCATTTGCATAGCTGTCTTAGAACAAGGGTCATTGGAAGACCCATGAAGAACTAAATCTCCCATGCTTTTCTGTATTATAAACAAGTCCGTTCTCTTATGAACCAGCAGAGTTAATTCAGCTCTCAAAGTACTAATTTATTCTCATTTAATCTCCAGTTTACTTGAATATTTAAAAAAATCTCAGATATTTTATTACATGAGTGTTGTGTACATAAATCTGTCTCGAACCTTCTTCTTTCTACAGTTATCAGATGCAGTGCTGAAAGAACAGTCAACCCTAAGTATCCTTGGAGGATTGGTTTCAGGTCCTGCATATAAAGTGACACAATGTTTGTATATAACCTGTGCATATTTGTATTTTTTAAATAAGCTCTACTTGTCATGCCTAATGCAATGTAATGCTGTGTAAATACTTGTTATGATGTATTGTTTAGGGAATAATGATAAGAAAAAATTCTGAACATGTTTAGTATAGAAGCAATTTTTTGATTTTTAAAAATTTTTTATTTGTTCTTTTTAGATATAAATGATAGCAGAATGTATATGGACATATTATACATACATGCAATATAACTTCCCATTCTTGTGGTTGTACATGATGTGGAGTTAACTGGTGGTGTATTCGCATATGAACATAAGAAAGTTATGTCTGATTCATTCCACTGTCTTTCCTTTTCCCATCCCTCTTCCTTCTCTTCTTTCTCTTTTGTCTAATCCAATGAAATTCTATTATAGAAGTATTTTTTTTCCAAATATTTCAGTCTGCCATTCATGGATACCAAACCCATATACATGGAGGGTTGACGGTACATGGGACATATAGTTTGGCAGATCTGTGTCACGAGATGAACACGGGGTCTTCACAACACAAACAGATTCAAATCTCAGCCACTTACTTGATCTGTGATTATGAATAAACTTAAATTTTCTGAGTTTTAGTTTCAAGATCTATGCAATGAGGTTCATATTACCTATTACCAAGTACTTGGTAATCATTAAATGATACAGTACAACTGTATAGACTGACACTTGCAGCTAGGCAGCCTTCCTACCTGCCTGCCTGCCTTCCTTCCCCTCCCTCCCTCCTTCCTTCCTTTCTTTCTCTCTCCCTTGTCTCCCCCTTTCTCTCTCCCTCTCTTTCCTTCCTTCCATCATTCCTTCCTTCATTTGTTCTTTCTTCCTTCCTTCCTTCCTTCCTTCCTTCCTTCCTTCCTTCCTTCCTTCTTTCTTTCTTTCTTTCTTTCTTTCTTTCTTTCTTTCTTTCTTTCTTTTTTTCTTTCTTTTCTTTCTTGCCTTTCTTTTCTTTCTTTCCCTGCTTTAAATTCTGCCTTGGAAAATCATCCCAAATGAAACAAGTGAAAATAACTGTTTGGACACATATAATCTATGAAGCCACTTCTCCAAGACATGTCATTAGACTGACATAAGTAGAAACAGCTAATGCAATGGGCTTGCTCCACTATTTATTAGTAATTTTCTCTTTATTTTCCTTTCATTTCTGTTTCGGGCCAATCTTATTTTTTGCTGTCCTCTTTTCATGTCATGTATTCTGGGACACCTGTCCAAGATGACACATGATATATGATGATGACAAAAGTAAAGTACTGGCTTTGTTTCCCACATGTCTTCCTTTCTTATGTCACAATGACTTCCGCTACTTACACTGCAGCATTTCTAGGGGAACCTCAAATTCCTTAATAATATACATAATACAATTCCCAATTAGTTTCTTAACTTAGAAAATATAGTGATTCAGATCATACTACAATACAAAAAAAATCTGTTATTCTGAGTTCTCATTGATCTTCAAATTTACTAACAATCTCAATATTTCTGAGAAAAATGTAAACTGTATGTCATTTACATCAGATAAAAAGTAATTCTAAGAGGAAACATCAGAAAATCAGTTAAAAATAGTAGTAAGCACATTAGATTACAATGACAGTCAGTTTCAAATATGAAAGTAGCATAATCTTAGAGTCATAATTCTAAATTCAGGATATTTGGGATATTGAAATGGTCTTCGTAGCTTCTACAAAAGAGGACTGTTAAATTCACTCTTTTTACAGATTTTGAATAGCCAGATAAAAATCAGAACTCCAACCAATTCCCACCATCTCTGATGTGAGCTCCATTTTGTGTGCCGGATGACTTAATGGAAGCCTGGAGCAGATCAATTTACTGTAGCACAAGGTGTCTCTGTCCCAGGATTTGTGTACCTGCATTCGTAGCAAGTCCAGTCATATATTACACACCTACTTTGCCTGTAACTGGAGACAGCTGATGTACAATAGTGCTGAAAGAAGTGTACTTTTTCAGCCAGGGAACTTGTAACAGATCCTGCTTCGTCTAGAATTGCCACACAAAGTACCTCCATTCCACCCTAAAAGTACTTGAGTGACAGAAAGTGGAAAAAGTAGAGCAGGATGAAGGGTGTTGTGTCAGACAGGGTCCAGCCACTTCGCATTCCAAATGCAAAGTAATTTAAATCTTGAGTGTTTTTATTTTTTAAAAACTTGGCAACTTGGAAGCAATGAATGAGAAAATTGCGTATTTGTGAGTTTTCATTAGTTTCCCTCAAAAGGTAGTTCATAGACTCCATACACTAAGTCTTGAAATTTAATGAAATTCATCTGGATGATACAAAGGAAAAGTGAGAGAACAAGTGAGAGAAAATATTACTATTCTTTCACTGATAAGACAATGATAACAAAGGTCACTAGCATAAATTCACGGAGTATGATAATCGTAATGATGGGTTGTCAAAATGCTTTTCAGAGATCCATTCAATGAAACTTCCTTTCCTGAGGATCTGATTATTAAATATGAAAGAGAGAGTTATGGGGCTTCCACCTTTGATAGGAGCCCCTTAGCAGGAGAGGCAGAGGACTTTGGCTGAAAATCTGACACCTTCCTTGGCAATTACCAGCCTGTCTTCTTCAGCAAGGGTACAGCAGATCAAGGAGGGGAAAGAAGGTAAACCAGATAGCGCTGGGCTTAAGTCGTATTTCTGTGTTATGTGTGGCTTTCAATTTTCCATGGTTCTTGTTCTCAAAGACATTAGACAGCTACCCTTTATCTTTTACTTGGCAGCTTTAATCTCTTTGCACTCAGCCATTTCTAAATTGAGGCTAACACCAATACCAGGAGGATTAGCTAAGCATATTTGTAAGTACTTGACAATCATTGTAGGTTGTTTTTTTTCATAATGTCACTTCAAAACCAAAAATGTTATGGAGCTGCTCAAGTTAATGATCTCCTGATAGGAAGTTGTTGATGAAAATGAAGGAATGCAACTCCATTGCTTTGCAAGAGTGGCCTAAGAAACATGTCTATTACGTGGTTCCTTATCATTCTGGAAGTAAACGTAGCACAATAAAATTTGGAAAGGAAAGAAAAAAGGAATGGGATATTTTTTAATTGGCATAGTATGAAGTTGAGAGCAATCCAATGGAAGAGACAGGTTTATAGAGGTCCTGAGTTCACTGGCTACACATTTGCTTTTCCAGGGTACAACCCTATCAGTCTACCACCAAGTCTGTTGCTAATTTTAGCCAGTTCTTATGTAGGATGTCTTTAAGCCCCTCAGGATTTCCAGGGGATGCTTCCAGTCCTTAAAAAAGAGTAGTCCTGCATTCCTCAACACTTGGGGAATTCTTCAGACATTCTTCAGACATTCTTCAGACATTCTTCAGAGCCTTTACTCCCAGAGGTTGGTCTATTCAGAAAGCTCAGCTACTGGAACGTTACCCAAATGGGTTAAGCCACACAACTGTTGAAACACTAGCTAACATTAGGAAACTAGGAGTTGTTCATTTCATGGAAAGCATTCCTCATCTTATGAATGGACTCAGTGAGTCCTTGGTTCAGTCACAGTCCTAACCAGGCACAGGACGGCTGCATATAGTGAAGTTTACCTAGAGTACTGGCTCTCTGACGGTAATGCACTTAGCCTTAAAGATCACGATTAGCATTTCTGTGTGGTTATTATTCACTGTAAAAACAAACACATAATCTAAGACTAATTTAATTCTTTTCTAGTGGATTGTTGGTAATGGTGGATTTTATCTATCCCTCTCTCTGTCCTCAGCCTCATCACAACATATTACTTGAAATGATGTATACTGTACTAACAGCTGTGGGGGGTTGGGGAGACTAAACCAGGGAAGAACAGCTGGGGGTCTTGGTTCTGCCCCTGGAACTGGGCAAACTGCCAAACTCTCTAAGTCCCAATTCCCTCATTGATAGTTTCTTCTAGCACTTACATGTCTAATTCACAGGACCGAACTGTGGAATTTAGTCCCAGAAGTAACTAATATCTAGGAGATTTTTCTCATTTTTTTTCTAGAAACTGTCAGGTTTGTACAACGTTTTTGCTGTGTGTATGTGTGTGAGTGATACGATATTTCTGCTGATTTCCTTATTTTATCTTTTGTAATTAAAAGCAGCTGTTGTCTCCTTTTTTCTTCTGTGAAATGTGTTACCATTCCTGTTCATTTCCTTAGAAAATCTTTTGTAGGCTTTCCATATTTCTTAACTTCTAGTAATTATTATAGTCCCCAGAGTACTTTATGGATGATAAAATGATTTAATAGAACTTTTCCTTTATAAATTGACATCTTGGTGTGACATGGATATTATTAGTCTTATTTTCAGTTGAGGAAAGAAAAGTCTAGGAAGTATGAAAATCCACTTACAGTTACGTGCTGGTAAATGGAAGAAATTGATATTTTAAATTCATAGAATTTGACTCCTAATTTAAGGAGTTAGGACTTTGAAGTTAGATACCCTGTTTGAAGCTTTCTAAGAGACCTTTGAGGAAATCATTAAATCTCTCCAAGCTTCAGATTTCTTCTCTCTCTAATGGCAATAATACAGGCTAACCTTCAATGAGGTTGTGAGGATTAAAGGTGATAATCTTTAGGTTGAGTGGTTAACAAAGAGTTCAGCAGACTATAAGCAGACACAGTAAAATCTTATGTCCTTTACTCTTCCATCTTCTTCCTTGTCACTGTCTGGTCAAGCTTGGGTCTATACTGCCTTTGTTCCAGCAGTACACCCTGCATCTTTTTCTGAGTCTCTTATTCTCATATCAGTCCTGGGATTTGATAAGCCCTTTTATAATAAATTTATGAAACTGCAGTTGAGGCCTGATTGGCAATGAATATTCATTGTCATAGCAATGGCTCTCAGGAATGTAGGCTCAATAACTCTTTTTTATAAGTCTTAAAAAATTTATAAATTTTATACATTTTAAAATAAATTTTAAAAATAAATTTGATAAATAATTTTTAAAATTTATAAACTTTTAAAAAAGCACAAAAAGAGGGAAACACCTCCCTACTACCTCCTTCATTAAGTATGGCATCAGGGTTCAAAAATTAACTTTTTAAGTTAAAAAAATCTAAAATTTTCTTAAAAGAACTAAAAGTGAAAAAATTATCTTTAAATTTTTTTTTCGTTATAGATGGACACACTTTATTTATTTATTTATTTATTTATTTATTTATTTATTTTTATGTGGTGCTAAGGATCGAACCAAGTGCCTCACACATGCAAGGCAAGTGCTCTACCACTGAGCTACACCCCCAGCCCAAAATTTTCAGTCTTTATAGGTACTTTCATAAATCCTAAAAGCAATTGACTCTCAACACAAGAATTTCCAACAGACGATCAACAAATCCCCAGATATGGATCCATTCCTCTGTGATGCATATTACTCCACTAGAATGGGAAGCAGCATGAAAGCAGGGAACTGGTCTGTTCTTTATTTCACTTTATCTCCAGAGCCTGCAGCACAGCTGTGAACCTAGTAGATACTTCAATAAATATTGATGACAGGAATGAATGAATGAAATGAACACGTGGATGGGTTCAGTGCACCATGTGAGTGAAGATCTCAATAAAGAGGTATGGAAGAGGCTATTCTGCCCTCCCGGAGCTTGCAGTCTACTCAGGAGACACAGCTTAGCAATAGAGAGGAGGGTTTCCTATCAGCATGTATGGGTGCGGTGTCAATGAGTGGACAGGGAAGGGCCTCAGGAGTTCAGGGAAGCAAAGGTTCACTGGAGCAAGGTTTCTGCCCCAATAGTCACCTGACCATGCTTTCAAATGGCTGCTCAAAACAATAAAACAATGGCCTTCCTCATTAAAAATATGCCACCACTTAAGTAGCATAAACCATAACACACACACACACACACACACACACACACACACACAATTTGTCATGATAGAAGAACATGGTTGTGTTTGTATCTTGGCATTCTGACATTATTTAATAACTATGACATTATTGAATAACTATGACATTATTTAATTTTCTGGGAAGTTTTGTGATTTGTTGAGGCCCTTTAAGACTTTTTTTTCCCCAAAAGTGTTTTAAGAATTCACACTTCCAAAGTCATGGTCTTAGACTATGTAAATGTTCAGTGGGTTCGAAATTGGTTCAACACATCATCTTTGAGTTCTAAGAGCAAGAGCACAGGATAGAGAGGGTGGTCAAAACCCTGATCAGGGCAATACGGGGCCATGCTTTAACAAAATGGTACATCTTTTTCCTCATTTTAAAAATAAAATTATTTAATGGACAACTAGAAAATACAGAGATACAGAAAAAAGCACTATAATTCTTGTTTATTATGTTCTTAAAGTCATAGTCACATATTCAGAATGGGTATATTTAGTGTATATATATATATTTTTTATATACATATATATAAGTATATTTCCTAATGTATATTTGGAAAACCACATTTTGGCTATAGTTTATAATGATTAAATATCAAACACTATTTATTCATTCTTCACAGTTTACTGTGTCCAGCTCTCTACTGTATCTTCAGGTATAGGGTAGATAGGGAGGAAAGCAGACATGATTCCAACCTTGTAGGGTTACCAACCCATGGGTGAAACTGATATTAAATGCCAATGGAATTTTATTTATAGGTTACAACACCATATTGAGTCTGAATGCAAGGCCATAGGCAAGAACTATAAGAAAGAACAAATTGGGCCTCATCCTTATCCCAGAGCACAGAAGGGTCCTCTGACTGGAGAGCAGGATTTAAGCTGAGAAGTCAGGGTTAGGAAGGTAATTGCTTGGTAGAAGGGAGAAGTGGTGTATGGGAGAGAAACATTCAGACAAGACAAGGGATCAGTGTGTCCCAGGACCATGGGGAACAACACAGTCCTTCCTGGAGGGCAGAGCATCAGATGTGAAGTGGTCTGAAGTGGAACTGAGAGTGAGGCAAGGCCTGTACTGCATGGGGTGTGTATCATGTCAGGGATTTTATGTGAAGCAAATGGAAGACCACTGCTGGATTTCAAGCATAGGAATAGACATGGTCTGTATTACATGTTAAAAATTACTATCCTGGCTACAATGCCAAGAGAGCATTGGTAAAAGGCTACATCATAGTTTCCAGGTAAGAAGTCAGTGTCTTGGACTAGGATGGAGGCAGTGGATAAAGGGGGTGAGCTTAGGATAAATCTTGGGGGTGGTGCCTTGCTGCCTACAAGACATGCAGCTGTACTCAGTACAGGAGATGGAAAATGAGAGAGGAAGAGTAATACAGGACAATTTTTAGCTTTCTGCCATGAAATCTCAGGGGTGGAGGAAACACTGACTCATGTGCCAATGATGGGAGATTTGGTTGGAAGGAATTTAGTTTTAGACATGTTGAGTTGAAAAATTGTCAATGACAGATCTGTTTTTCAAAACAAGTCTAGTCTACCAGTTTGGGAACATATTTCATTTCCAATTTAAATGAGTTTATTTAAGATATTGCTCTGATGAGCATCCTCACAGATCTTCCTTTGCCAGTGAAATGTAGGTTCCTCTAAAATCTCCATGCAAAAATATATTTGCCCCATTGAAATTGATAATTTCATTAACAGCAAAGCTAGAGATACTGATTAAATGAAGAAAACACATAAATGTATTTAAAGTGATAAAAAGATCTTCACTCATTATGATATAATTCCATCAATTCTATGTAAAATTACATAATTTATGATCATATGAAAGAATGCATAAATGTGACTTTTCATTTTTACTCAAAACAGAGGAGAAAAATGGAAGAAAGACAATGAGAAGTGAATGGGAGAAATCAGGAAAGGAGAAAAGAATCAATCTGGTAACAAATGTTTGTTGACCAACAACTTTATACTAACCCTTTCAGGAGCTAAGGAGAAAAGCTTTATCTTGGAAAACCTTACAGACTGATTATGGTAGTTATGATTTTACTGCTAAAGAAAAAATTATTCAGGATATTTATTAAAGATGGTTAGGCAGACTTTATTCAAGGGAACTACTAAAATGTGATTTTGTAGTAGGAAAAGAGCAATATTCTAAACACAAGGACAAACAGATTTATAGCCCAGAAGAAAGTGGGGGTCAGTGGATAGAAAATTACAAAGAGGAAATATCAAGGTTAGGGGTCTTTTATTAGGCTGACTCCATAAATATTCTTGCTGAAGGCAGGACAGAGCGATAAGGTATCAGCTCAGGGGGAATAAGGAATTTGGTCAGATCTCAAGGATGATCAGATAGTGAGAGTAGGAGATTTTCACTAAACTGACTCAGCAGAATTCTTGATAAAAGTTGACTAAGTGGGCCAGGACAGAGGCCAAGGCTGGGGCCTTAAGTGTGCAGAGAGTCCCATCAAGAAGAATGTTTGTCAATATGAAATATAAAGAGAGCGAGAAGAAAAACAAGAAGGATGTGTAAGTCAACTGTCCAGTGTGGACGATCACAAGTGTTAAGAGAATGTAAATTAAACTGGGTGAAAACCACTGATCTGAGATTGCCCCAGAGCACCCCTTAGGAAGGAGGGTGCTTTATATGTTAACACACACACATCTTAGAAAACCTCTTGGAGAACGGGGCGCCAAGACCACAAAGAAGAAGGTTATTTAACAGCAGCTGAACCACTGCTTCAAGGATGAGAGAAATCTGAGCAGCAAATGGTTACAGGAGGGAAGAGAGAGTGGGTCCACTGAGAATCTGGAGAACTCTCCCAGAGGACGATAGCAGGTATAGAGTAGGATGTTAATTTTTCCTTTAGTGACCCACACCTGGCTTTTAGTGTCAGGTGCCACTTCCCAGAAAGTTGAAATGGCTGTGATTCCAAGATCTTCTTAATTCCAGATGGCAAGTTTGATGAAGTATACTTTGGCCAGTGACTACTGTTGCCATTAAAAAAAATAATCCTCACACATTAAAATACAAAAATAGACCTATACCAAATCAACACCTTCCCACCAAGGATCTAAGCCAACTGCATGGCCTTTTTTCTTTAGCCAGAGCCAAGTTTTTGTTAGAAAATGCAGAGAACAGAGTCACTTGAAGGTAAGGTCACCACTTTGCAGGGCTGCATTCATTGGCAAGGACCAGCTTCCATTCACTCCACAGTCAATGCCTGCCCTAGAGCAAATGCGGCCACCCTGACACACGGTCTTCTTGCCTACCATGAATCTTTTCTCTGAAGGGCACACAACTTTTTCTAACAGCTAATAAAACTTTTTCCCTAGATTTCTATCATCCACTATAAATGCAGATTTTAAGGATCCCTTGGTCAATTATCCTATGCTGTTTTCAACTCTCTATAACTGACTACTTAACACTCAGAGGAAAAATGAAATTCTTTTTTAAGTCTTCTGGTTCCAAATGCTTCTAAAAATGTCTTCCTCCGCTAATAAAGTGTTTTGTATCATTACAACATGGAGAAAACATGTGGATCTCAGGGAGTCGAGCTATGATGAATATTTTCAGCTTTTCAGAAAGACAAAGTTGACTCAACAACACTCTGACTACTAATGACCACTTTCCTCCAGGAAGGTCTGAATCACCAGACCCGCAGTCTTCAAAGGCAGTGCACGGAGCTTGTGGATAATTATATTTTCATGCATTGGTAAAAACACCACCCACCCAATGATCTTATGTCTACTTGAACATTGCAGCACTTCAACAGTATCATTGTAGAATTATCGTGATCTGTGGCATTTAGCAGTAACCATTCAAGTAGGGCAGTCTTTGAATGACCTCTTTGGGCCTATTAGTTTGATTGGGCTGCCATAATAAATAACCACAAACCAGATGAACTGAACAACAAAAATTTATCCTCTTAAAGTTGGAAAGGTTGGAAATCTGAGATCAAGGTCATGACAGTGTTGGTTCTTTCCAAGGGCTGGGAGAGGGAATATGCTCTGCACCTCTGCCCTGGCTTCTAGTGATTTGCTGGAACTCTTTGGCATTTGCTTATAGATGTATCACCCCAATCTTGGTCTTGGTGTTCTCCCTGTGTGTGTGTCTATCTGTCCAAATTTCCTCTTTTTATAAGGATACCACTTATCTTGCCCACACTAATCCAGGAGAATATCATCTCAACTAATTCGTTAATTTAACCATGATCTATTGCCAAAAAAAGGACACATTCTGAGGTACTAGAAGTTACAGTTTCAAAATAGGGATTTAGAGGTAATAAACACAGTATAACCACTGTCTGTGGTGTTGTGGTGAAAGTAGGCCACCTGAAATTAGGATTCTTCTTGAAAAGATTGCAAAGCCGGGGGATGCAAACTTGACCTCCAGCTGGCTTTCAACCCTCTCTACATCTGACCTGCTCCGCTACAAGCTTTCCAGAGATTCTAGTTTTGTTCAAAATCAAAAGTCCTTTTTTTAAAGCGTTTTTCTCCATAGGAAAAAATAAAATCTTTAGGGAAGACACATTCTCAAACTTTTCCCACTAGGTTTCATTTAAGGCTCCCTCTCCAGCTGGCAAGCGAGCTGATTGATGTCACTTTTAACTTTCCTGTGTTTTCCCTTATCACTTCATTGGATAATACAGCAACTCAAAATTGTCTGAAAGAGACCCTGCAGGACAAGAGGCCTTTCCTGCTTTCATTGATTTGTTCATTCAACAAATGGCTCTGGTAGTCCTCTTCATGGCATGGCTTTTGTAAGCCTGTAAGGACAAAAGTATGCACAAGGCACTGTCCTTGCTACCCAAGGGCTTGTACTCTGCAGATAGAGCCAAATAAACCAGGATTCTCTTTAAAATAAGGGCATCCAAATTTAATATAGGAAATGTTGACACTTTCACAAAGCAATGTGAGATTTTTATATAAAAAGTACTTGAGAGAGAAAGCAAGGCAGTTATGAACATTCAATTCTGATCAGATACTCAACATTAGCTCCTCTTTATGAAAATTATTTTGTGGTTCCCTACACGCCTTCCTAGACTCCAGGGACAAGCTACTCAATCATGACTCTTTCAGATAGTTTGTTACTGAATCAAGCAGCTTTTGCATGATTTACATTTAAAAACTTTTTGGTCATGCCTTCTACATATTAGATATATTCTATTTGTCATTTCACATCAAATAGTCAAAGATATCAAAACAAACCAACAACCAAGACTAAAGTTGCTCATTCTCCAAATCTTGAGGAAAATCCAAAGAAAAATGATTCATACCCACAAACCAATGGGCAGTATATCAGTGGAATAAACTCAAGCCAACTTCAATAATGGAGATTTCTGGGTCTCAAAGGCACATCTATTTCCCTGGGCTTCACTCCTACCATAAAAGGCCTGGCTTTCAGCCGGGCGTGATGGCGCACGCCTATAATCCAAGCGACTTGGGAGGCTGAGGCAGGAGGATCGCGAGATCAAAGCCAGCCTCAGCAACTTAGCGAGGCCCTAAGCAACTCAGTGAAACCCTGTCTCTAAATAAAATACAAAATAGGGCTGGGGATGTGGCTCAGTGGTCAAGTGTCCCTGAGTTCAATCCCTGGTTCCAAAAAAAAAAAAAAAAAAAAAAAGGCCTGGCTCTCTGCTGTCCATATAAAACTTTCAATTTATTATTTTGTGCTTGTACATCCCTTGTCTCTAATGGGAGACTCAAATATAAGAAGTGGGAGATGATGCATTTAAGATTGTGCTTTGAACCAGTTTGCCCTGTCTTCACAAGCTTGTGAAAATCTACAATTCAACAGGCTCAAAAGAATATCAGGCTAATTGCTCTCACTTCATATCAGCAATATTCCAAGTACTGTAATGATGTAAGACATCAGATTCCCAAACCACAGAGACTTGCTATATTTTAGCACAGGCAATGGACGCAGCACAATGTTATGACATCAACATACATACGTAGATCTGAAAACTCAGGAAGAGGAGAGCTGGAAGGAAGTGGGTGGGCTTTCAAGACAGAATCAAATGTTCATAAGTGTGACATATTCAGAAATCTTAATTTTTAAAGTAAATTCCCTCAAACCTGATCTGAATTTTTAGACTTTCTCCCAGTTGACCCCTTCTACTAGTTACAATAGTATAATAATCATAAATCCCACCATTTTAGTGATAGTACTAATTTTGAATATTCTTTGTCTGATCACATGTCCTAATTTGGGGTTAGAAAAGATGGTAATAATGATGAACTTTCCTTCTTTCCCCCTATTCCTGTCTTCTGCTCTTACTGCCAATATCAATTTCTCTAAAAGCAAAAGATCCTCAGGAACATCTAATCAGATTGTTTTGAAAAAGTAAGTTTGACTTCTTAGAGTAAGAGTACTATATTCTGAAAGATTCCATAGCATTATCATTTTAATTATGAATTTAATTAAAATCCTACTCAGGATTATTTTCTTGAATGATAAGCCATTCTCTTCTCAAATAGCATTTGATTGATTTTAATTTTGTCAGTTTTCTGACAACTTGTTATTTTAATCCAATTTTAAGAAAAAGTCATTAGTCTTTTACTGGTTGTAAGAATGAGTTTCACGACAGAATTTAGTGAAAGTGCTTCGTAAGCCTATGAGAAATTTGTTATACGTCCTCCGGAGTGCCTTTTAATTAATTAATCTTTTTTTTTTTTTTTTTGGTACTGGGGGTCTAACCCAGAGCCTCCTGCATGCTAAGCATGCATGCTACCTCTGAGCTATACCTTCAGCCCTAAGTGCTCTTTTGGAAAGCATCCTAAACTCCACAGTTTATTAGCAGAGTTTGCTTAATTATGTGACTATGTTCATATATGAATAAAATCCTTTGTCTGTCTTTTTTTTTTTCTTTTTTCTTTTTCTTTTTTTTTTTTTTTTTTTTTGTACTAGGAATTGAACCCCAGGGGCACTTTTCCACTGAGATACATCTCTAGTCCTTTTTCTATTTTTGAGACAGAATCTCACTGAGTTCCTGAGACTGGCCTCAAACTTGAAATCCTCCTTCCTCGACCTCCGAGTCGCTGGGATTACAGGTGTGCAACACCACACCTGGCCCCTTTTGCTCTTTCTACACATCATAAGGTCCACATCTCAAGGCTGATGGGCCCTTAGTAGTTAACTTTAGAGTGAAGAACCTTGTAGCTCTTGAGCACAAAGAATTGCTGCTCTAAATCCTTTATTGAAAAGTACCTCTAGGTCTGTCCTCCTGCCGCAAACTAGTAAGAGGTGCATTCTGAAGGCCTTTACGTATTTGGGCATGCTCTCTTACAGACTCCCTATAAAAAAGCTCATCAAGTGATGTTCAAATAAAACCATTAAACATAAACCACCACTTCACTCCACTAAGCCATGGATGGCAATGGCATGTGATGTGAAGGGGGCTGAAGCCCCAGAGGGCAGTGGAACTCAGTCCCAGAGGTGTCCTTCTGCAGCCAGCCCCTCGCCTATTCCTTTCTGTACAATGTAACTGAAGAAGTTTCCATTTTTTCTTTCTTACAGTATCTCCTCTTTTGAAGCAGTTTTATTTTTCTAAATAGCAGGTCCACTATACTACTCCTCTTCAGATACTTTCCATGACTTCCCACTTCCTAGATTATAGAGAAATAGTTTTCAACATTTCATAGTTCAGATATTCTTTGGATAATCTGAGGGAACCTAGGATCCACCCACCCAGGAAAATACAAACACACTCTTTCTCGTCCTTGTATTCTAGCCTCAGTGCGTGGACATCTATCCATGAACTTCAGGTTATTCAACTTGTTCAAGAAGATAAAGACCCTAACTTTTGACCCTGTTCTCTATAATTTCACCATCCATTGTCTGTGATGTGTCTGTTTCTGAACTCCCAGTTGTAAGTATCCACTCTGATAATTACCTCTTACCATCCCATGCTGCTTATTCTATCCTTCTCCTCCAAATGTTATTTTTATGTATCTGAGAATTCCAGTGCATTTGGCACTACTGAGTTCCTACCACCCATCAGCACCGATTGCCATGGGCACTTTTCTAAACTGCAATATGGATTCCATGACCTATTGGCATAATCACCCCTTGTACTTTTCCTTAATTCCCCTGCTCCTTGCTTGTCCAACCGTACACGCATCTACTGATGTACCAGTGTGGTTCGACGCAACTTTTGAACAACTTTGTTTCAAGCATGCATGTGACTTAAAAAAAGCACACAAACATGTTAATGGACTCACTTCAAACATATAACTATACATTTCAAATAGATATCTAGTATTGCCTGGCCATTCTCACAGATTTCCTTATAAATATTCTTGTTCACCATCCTAAAGAACTACTTGACACCTTTTAAAACTATTCTTCAATCTCTGAACCTCTTTATGTTATCAACTGATGGTTTTCCTTTATATTTTACTTTGCTAAGAAAACAGAAGTATTACTTTCCTTTCTGCACCTGACACATCGCTTTACCTAAATTTTTCTTCTCTCACATTTTATTAAACTGTCCCTCCTTCTCTGTAGATGACAAACTCATCCATTGTCTACTTCACGGTTCACCTCTTCCATTACTCAATAAACTCTCCTATGCAATTATTTATACTCTCTCCCAGAATGATCTGTCTCTTCCTCTTTGCTGGAATAGTTCCATCAGCATTCAAATGGACTGTGATGTTTCCATCTTAGCAAAGATAGTGCTGTCTTTGGCTTACATACCCCTCTGACTGTTACTCCATTTCTTCCTTCTACTTCCCAGGAAAATTTCTCAAAAGAAGTACCTGTACTCTATGACCTCCCTTTCTCTCCATGGTTCACTCCAGTGAGGCTGTCATCCTCATGACTCCAATGAAACCAAGGGTAGTCACCAACACCCTCGTCCTCATCAAATCCAAATGCATGGTCAGAGCCCTCTCCTTACTTCACTTTTGGGTAGCTATTGACTAGAATGACCACATGTTCCTTGTTGAAGCTTTTCTTTATTTTCTAAGACAGCATCCTCTCTGGATTTTACTCCTACATCCTTATGCATTTTTAAACTATGCACATCCATGCAGAATGAGGGAATGCATCAGAATCAGTCCTTGGCCTTCTACCCAACTCTCTCTCCTTTGGTGATCTTAGATGACCCCATGGTTTACATACCATATGTTATAGCTTGGATGTGAGGTGTCCCCCAAAAGCTCACGTGTGTGACAGTGCAAGAAGGTTCAGAGGAGAAACAATTGGGTTGTGGAAGTATTAACTTAATCAGTGAATTGATCCCTGGTGGGATTAACTGAGTGGTAGCTGGAGGCAGGTAGGGTGTGGCTGGAGGGAGTATATATTTTGGGACATGGTTTGGGAGTCTCTCTCACTCTCTCTCTACTTCCTGATGATGCAAGCTGCTTCCCTCTGCCTTGCTGTTCCGCCATGATGTTCTGCCTCACCTCCAGTCCTGAGGAATGGAGCCAGCCTTCTATGGACCGAGACCTCTGAAACTGAGAGCCCTCAAATAAACCTATCCTTCTCTATAATTGTGCTGGCCAGATCATTTAGTCACAACAGCAAAAAAACTCACTAAAACAGAAATATAAACACAAAGACATGCAAACATTTATTTCTAATATCAGTTTCTCACCTGACCACTGGAATAGTATGGCCAACAACCCTGGTTACCTCTTGGAAGACTCATGGGCTATACAGAATTTTTTTTTTTTTTTTTTTTTTGTGGTATGGGGGTTGAACCCAAAGGCACTGAGCCACATCCCCAGCCCTCAGAATTATTTTGATTAAACTTCCCCATAAACTGACTCACTTCTCATCTACCTTTTATTCCCCACACAGTTGACTTATTCTACATAGTTGTTCTACCACAATATGTTGGGATCCTATCATGTCTTACCATATCCACACTTAGGATCTCTTACTACACTTGTTCAAGTTCCTCATCTCTCCATTGGCCTTTCTGCTTCCAGTTCCAACTTTGCAGTCCAAGAGTAAACTTTATAAGCCAGAAACCAATTTAGAACTTTCTCCTAATTAAAATCCTCAAATCTTGCCTCAGCTCGTAGCAATAAGAACCAAATTTATTACCACTGTCTTTACTGACCTTTGTACTCTGACCCAATCTACTTCTCTGATATTATCTTCCCTCTGTTTCAGCCAAGTTGGCAACATTCATCTATTCCTGCCTCAGGGTCTTCATACCTGGTGTTGTCTCTACCTGAATACTCTCCCCAGGTTTTTGCTTGACTGCCTCTTTTTTATCACTCAGTGTCTCTTCCTGTCTCCCTTCAAAGAGTTCTTTCTGTATCACTCTATCTATATATGCTGCACCTGTTTATTCTCCAATCTAGTGGTTTGCAATCAGAGAAGACTTTGCCTCCCAGGACGTATTTCACAATGTCTAGACACATTTTGGGTTGTTACCACTAAGAAATGCTATTGGCATCTACTAAGTAGAGGCTAAGGATGCTGCTAAACAACCCACAATGCACATAACAGCCCTCTACAACAACTAATTATCTGGCTCCCACAAATGTCAACAGTGCTGAGGTTGAAAAACCACGCCATGGCTGTGCTGTATTATTATCACATCACTTATCAGCATAATAATAATAGCCAACATTGATTTCAGACTTATCATATGTCAGAGACTCTTCACAAGTTTTTGCATTTTTCTTATTGATCCTCCATCAATCATGTAAGGTAGATTCTGTCATTATCTTTGTTATACACATGAATTAGTGAGGCATGAAAAGGTTAACTATCTTGCTCAAGGTCAAGTTGGGGATCTGGGATTTGCATCCAGACTACCTGACTCCTTTAACCACCCCCATTATAGGGACATGACATTACATTTTTGATTATATATTTATTGTCTGCCTGTTCCTGCTAGTACATTATCTCTGTGAGAAGAGGGGTGCCATCTAGTTTATCCCTGGATACTCTCCATCTAGACAGATCAATAATCAAAAACCTTGAATGGGGCTGGGGTATAGCTCAGTTGGTAAAGTGCATGCCTTACATACACAGGCCCTGGGTTCAATTCCAAGCACCATAAAAAAATGAAAAAAGAAAGAAAGAAAAAAAAACCTTGAATGAATGGAGTTCAGTATCTGTCCGCCATTACACCCGCCATTGTATTTCATGATTTTCTCAAACAATACCTACTTCTTAATGAAATTCAGGTATTAGCTGGTAAATGATTGGAGTTAGAGAATATCATGGTAAGTGAAATAAGCCAAACCCCAAAAACCAAAGACCAAATGTTTTCTCTGATATGTGGAAAGTAATTCACAATAAGTGGGGGATAGGGAAGAATAGAGTTACTTTATATTAGGTAGAGAGGCATGAAGGGAGGGGTAGGGGTATGGGGGTAGGAATGATAGCAGAGTGAAACAGACATTATTACCTCAAGTACATATATGACTACATGACGATGTGATCCTGCAATATGCATAATCAGAGAAAATGAGAGATTACACTCTATTTATGTATGATCTATCAAAATGTATAAATGCATTCTACTGTCATGTACAACTAAATTAGAACAAATAAAAGTAAACAATTTTTTTAAAAAACCCTACTTCTCGTTAGTAATATCCTCTTTATCCTTGAGACATTTTACTTTCTAACTATCTTTATGAATTAGCTTGCAATCTTTCCCAGGTCTGATTTGCCCCCCTTATTTCTTTCCTCAATACCTGGACAACCATACTCATTTCTTCAGCCTGGCTTGATATCTTACATAGCGAATTTGAGGTCCATCAATTCATGTAGTTGTTCTGGTGGAGAGAACATTGGAGATCAAAAATTTTAAATTATTTATTTTATGTCTAAGAAAAATAAGACTCAGAGAAGCTAAGCAAAACAAGAACGGCAAGAGAGGAACAGTGGAATGAAATTAACCAAACTTTCTGATATACACAGGTGAATATATCTCAGTGAATTTCACTTTTATGTATATCTATAAAGCACTAATTTAAAAAAAAAAACCTCTATGTATGAATAGAAGGAAGACCAGTAGAGTAGAGGAAGAGGAACAAGGAAAAGGAGGAGGGACTGCAAAAGAGAAAATAAAACGAATGATTCTATGTACACATGTGAATATACCACGTGACTTTCACCTTTATGTATATCTATGAAGCACTAATTTAAAAAAACATAAATGGAAGACTACTAGAGGAAGAGAAACAGGGAGAGGGGAAAGGGAAGTCCTGGGGACTGAAATAGAGCAAATTATATTCCAGACTATATAATTATGTCAAAGCAAACCCCAATATTATGTGTAACTATAATGCACTAATAAAAATTCCATTTTTTCTTTCTTCTCTATTGAATTTTTCCTACAACTCTGAGATGCTAGTGGGAGAAGAGAATTAATAGGAGCTCTTGGGATAAGAGGTCCCTGGGGCTTCCTTAGCCAAGCACATTTTCCCTCCTTGGAATGGAGTATGTCTTCATTTAGGTGATGGAATTCCCCAGCTTTATATTTTCTTTACTCCTAACCCTCAGGAAGGACAATGTCCCCGTATTCTTATCTAGAAGAGTTTCTACCTTTCCCCCCTGTTTTATTCCAAAAGTATCAGAACTATGGTTCTTGCCATCAGTGAGTTTATAATGCAGATAGGGCAAGGGATAAAGTTTGTTATCCTTGAGGTCTTCCTTGACTGTGCAAACTGGCTGGAAGAGCAGGTCATTGCTCTGCAAATTGCACACTGCTTCTGGGAATATAATGGACGAAAAGTGGTGTACACCTAAATGATGATCAGAGAGGAGTTTACTTAATAACTAAGATAAAAGTTATTGCACAGTTCATCTGTAAGACATCATCTAGATTTTCTATAATGTAAGCGGTTGAATCCAATAGTAATTTTGAGGAGACTTTCTACATTTTTCCTGTTGGAGTGGCATTGGATTTAAGGAGTTTCTGGTAGAAATGACTCCTTTATAGAACGCTATACAGCATATTCAGAAAAGATATATCCAGGAGAACTCTGAAGGTTGTTTAAGCCACAATGTGATAAACTTCGTGGTTATTTGGTGAATCGGATATTCCACATAGTGACTAATTGCCATCCCTCATGTTACCTAGTGATTCCAAGGAAGAGATGCAAGCTTCATAATGGAAAGATGAGCTGTTACTGCCTTAACAAAACAATCAAAGGCAGTGAAGTCTGACATGGAATCATGTCCTTCCAGATGTGAGCTACATAAAACATCACTTAGGACATGCTCGTTGCCAGAAACATATAAACAATATTTCCTGGAGCTGCAAGAAGTAATTTCCATTTCATAGGGGAAGAAAAGGAAATGAGAGATAAGGTAAACATCACTGCAATGAAAGAACCACATAACTCCCTGTGTGGGACATTTTACAAGACAATGGGTTGGCTCTTCAAATAAGTCAGTGTCATGGGGAAAAGTAGTGGAGGAATATACTAGATTAAAAGAGACCAAATTCATGAGCCTCAAGTACAACGTGGCCAAAAATAATTCAAAAGAGACAGCTGAAAAAGATTAAAATGAACATTAGATGGTATTAGGAGACTACTAATTTGTTTAGTTATGCTGTGGAATTAAGGCTGTATAAATAAAGTCCTTATTCTTGGGGCACCTAACAGCTAGGAATGAAGTATCGTAATGTCTGAAACTTATTTTCAAATGCATCTTCAAACACAGGTGCCTGGGCATTCAGCAGTGTGGCAACATGTTACTTGTTAAATCTGGCTAGTGGGTATTTGATAAACCATTCTTTCAGTTTTGTATGTTTGAAATATTGAATGAGAATTTGAATGTTGAATGTAAAAATGTTAAAACAAAGCGAATGGTAGTGCTTTAGAACGTGACCTGCAAAGCTACATCAAAGCCACTTAGTTTATCATTCTACACTTAAAAAAAAAAAAAAATTTCTACAGTACCAGAGATTAAACCCAGGACCTCACATACACAAAACAAGCACTCTGTCACTGAGCTAGATCCCTAGCAATTTTATTTTATTTTATTTTATTTTATTTTAGACCTTGCACACACAAAGCAAGCACTCTAACACTGAGCTAAATTCCTAGCCTTTTATTATTTATTTATTTATTTATTTATGTATTTTTTTTATGGTGCTGGGGATTGAACCCAGTGCCTTGTACATGTGAGGCAAGCATTCTACCAACTGAGCTATATCCCCAGCCCATTTTATTTTATTTTATTTTATTTTATTTTGAGACAGAATCTTATTAAGTTGCCCATGCAGTTTTTGAACTTGTGATCCTCCTCAGCTTTCCCAAATTGCTGGAATTGCAGGTGTGTGCCACCATGCCCAACAAGAATTTTTCTAATTTTTTTTCTTTGTGATCCTGTGCATCTGGGATTTGAACCCAGGGCCTTCATTCTGCACTGTTTATAAGAAATTGTTTTATGAAAACTCCCTGTTCTAGAATAGCATTTTATTGTATGTGTTCCATATTGGAATGCCCTCAGATGGGCAGCAAATAATTTCACAGCCATCTACTTTCTTTTTTCAAATCTTCTACAACTATAAGTGACCAGCAAGAAATTAATTTGGGGTCCCAGTTGGAGAGCATAGGCACCAAATTAAAACCGCTGTGTGGATACTGGTTTGGTCCAAGATTTCAAATTTGCACTTCCATTAGCATCTGTACGATGTTGGTAAAGTCACTTAAGTACCTACGTAGATTGATTCACAACTTCATCTGAAGAGCTCTTGACTGCATGATAGGCGAGTTCTAACAACCGAGTCCAAATTATGACTCTCTATAACGACAGAGCATGTCCAAAATTTGGATTTGAAATGCCTGGTGCAGAAATCATACCACCTGTTTGGTACATTTTTACTCCTCACATTATTGAGAAATTTTCAATTTCTCAATGAAGCACAAAGTCTTTATAAATATTTACCAAGAAAATTCTAGCATAAGAAGAGTTCAGTAACTCTGAAGTAACTCTGTGTGCTAAGCTTCAAAGCTTCATGGAAGACACTCATTAGACAGACAGATCAAGTGGCTTTACATCCTGGAACATGAGGGGGGCATAAAGAACATGATTCTGTGAATTTCATGAAAGTCATCAGCAGCCCACAGGATATGATGGTGTGTACACATTCTTGAGAAAATGTGTTAACCCTTTAATCCCATCGCACAGGCAAATGCAGAGTTGGTACCACCACTCAGGGATGAAATATTTGGTGTCAAACATATGTTACAAATCACCTCTTACTGAATTCTTCAAATGCAGCTGCCAACAATGGATGGGAGAAAGGGCATTGATTTCAACACCCTTTCAGGACGCCTCGAACATAAAGCTGTGTGTGGGGGTGGGCACGACTCTGGAGTTTATGAATCGCATTAAACAAAGTGACCACATATGTCAATGCTGTCCTTGTTTTACTTCAAAGTCTATGATGACTTGGAAAGGGGCCCTGATCATGAAATAGAATATTTTCTATGAGCAATTACCACAAGAAATACCATAACACTGTAATCACGTGGAGGTTTAATCCACCTATTGATTCTGTCATCTTGTTGATGGAGACTACCTCAATGAGAAGTTGCCCATTTTGGGGTTGATGCACCTCATCAGCACTCTTCAACAGAATAATGTTGAATAAACGAGGAAGTCAAACCACATTGGTGGTATTCCCAACACATAGAAGGCATACCATATTTCTTAGCAAATTTCTTAACTATATTCTCAAATTTTTGAATGAGCTTAGGTTGAAGGGAAGCATATTTGATGGACAACATTTTACAGGAAGAATGAAAAATAATGACTCAAATCTAAGCTAATGCCCGGTACAGTGGCGCACACCTATAATCCCAGTGACTTGGGTGGCGGAGGCAGGAGGATCCCGAGTTCAAACCCAGCCTCAGCAATTTAGCAAGGCCCTAAACAACTCAGCAAGACCCTATCTCTAATCAAATATAAAAAAGAGCTAGGATGTGGCTTGGTGGTTAAGTGCCTCTGGGTTCATTCCCTGGCACCCTCCCCACTTCCCCCCTCAAAAAGAAGAAAGAAATTCTAAGCTACTTCCTGATCAGGGTACAATTTGGTAAATATTTTGGAAGATATATTTGATTTCATCCACAGATCCTCTTTTTAGTGTTCCATTCCTATATTTTAATTGGAAAAATGATTTACCACTTTCATTCCAGAAGATTTTCCTTCCTTCTACATTTACTGAGAACTAGGCATAGAAACATGAACAGGGTGGTAAATGAACTTGAGGAAGGACATCTAATCCATCCCGGGGAGTGTATGAGCTGTGGAAAGAATAACCAGACATTCGCTGTGAGATGCAACACACAACTGAAACCAAGGTGTGAGGGGGAGCAAGGCAGTGACAGGAAGGAGGAGGTACAGGCTCATGTCCAGGCAGAAGCGGCAGCATCCAGGAAGCTCTGGAGTGGTGAACAAGCAGGACATGCTTTCCGATTATGGGCGGTTTGAGATATATGCCATACTGAGCAGGGTGCAGAGATCCCCAGAGAGCCCACGCATGGAGATGACCGAAAAGGACTTTGAAATTAATCCATGGGGGAAGTTGGACTTGTTCTAAAGCAAAGAAAAGTTCTTAAAAGTTACTAACATGAGCAAGTGTGTTTTAAAAAGCAAATGCTGGCACTTATGCACACGCTGGAGGAGACAGGCCTAGAGATCCGTTACAAGGTCATTGCCATAATCCAAACCAAAATATGTGTGCAAATCAAGGCAGTGGTGAGACTGGAGGAAAAATGAGATGGGTTGAAAAAAGCAACAAACCCACAAATGGTTTGGTAAGTTTGCTATCTGAAGGAGTCTGAAAATACATGAGGCATAAAATTTTGAGAGGAGAGTTAGATATAGGTATGGGTTCCAGAAAAAAAAATCAATGTATGACATTTCTTGAGCAGTTATGTTTCCAAGCATTTTTATTTCCTAGTGTTCCAGTCAAAACATCAACAAAGGGAATACAAAGCAAATGAAAATTAAGTGAGGTTCCATCTCCTCACCCACTTTATTTGTTCTCTAAATAATACATCCATTCCTTCATGGCTACGTTGGTTCTAGAATAAACTCAACACATACTATACATCTGATCCTAATTTTGTGAGACATATTTTATAGCACACACCTTTGAAATATAAAGTGCCATACAGAACTTTTAACTACCTTTCCATTTTATCAATGAAATGTTTAATTACATAAAATGCAAGTTATGGCCTGTTGGATTGCTCTCGGACTCCAGCAATCATCTTTCACTAGTGACTATCTGTGCTGGGATCATAAAATCAGACACCGATTCCTGGACAGTAACCTGTAGATTAGCCCCCAGCATGTTACTTGGCACTGACACCCCCCAATTTCCACCCATCCCTTAATAGCCACGTTCCCAGGTTCAGAAAGGGGTCAGAGAAAAAGGAGAATTTTTGCTTCTAAAGCTTATGGCTCTGGTGCTTACAGCTTTTTCCTTTTCAGTTTTGTGGAATTCTTCTCCTGTCCTTTCCCTGGGCCTTTGTCCAGAAAAATGCCACCACGCATTATTTCAGTGGCCACAGCAACTCTCCTACTGCAGGAATGGACACCCAGGAGATCCACACTACAGACAGAGAAATCTCACAGTTCTCAATGACTCCAACATGGGATGGAAGACTTTATTTCTTCTGGTATCCTAATATCCTTAGCTTCCAATTTCTTGATTTTCCTCTAGTTTCAAACTTTGGAGGTGATGTCTTTTTTTCTTTTTTCCACAAAGTAGTTCATGCCCCATTTTCTAGCCCAAGCCATCTCTCACAGTTGTAAAGAGGCAGAACAGCAGCATAATGAAGGGTAAGAGGATTAATGTTAGGCAAACCCGGGTTCAGGTCCAAGTTCTTCAGTTTCCAGTTCCAAGTTGCAGACAAGTCTACTTACACTTCTGTTATTGCATCTATAAAACAGGGATTACAAAATCTCTTTTCTCTTGAGGTTTTAAAAGTAAGTATAAATGAGACAATTTATGTGCTCAACATATGGCTCAGTCCTAAAGAAGTGATAATCAAACACTGTTTTATTAATTCTGAAAGAGACTTTTTTTTTTAAATGTAGGTTACTCTGGCTAGCTTTTTTGGGAACTGAAACCCATCCTTAATATAATCCTAGTCTCTTCGATCATGAATTCCCTGATGTACATAGCTTCTCCTCTGTTATTATTTTTAATGTTTCTTGTTAGACCTTCTATATTTGCTGGAAACTCTTCATCTCTTCAGATGTATCTTCATCTCATCAGAGTATTTGGTTTACAAGTTTTGTGGGTTTTTGGGGGGTTTTGGTAAATTTTTTTTGCTTTGTTTACACCCCCCTTTTCTAAAATTCCTGGATTTCATTTATAATTTACCCCTTAAAATATTGACCATCTCAGGAAACAGTTTCACATTCCCTAATACACATTAGTCTTTCCCTGTCCTTCTATTCATTCATTCATTCATTCAAGCTATGATAATCATCTTTTTCTACTCTCCAATAGTTCACAAATGAAGTAGAAAAGGTGGGCAATATATTGTGATGCACAGAATAATGAATTTTGATATTAAATTAGAAAAATACCTAAAAAGCCACCAGGCACATGGTAAGAAATATCAAGTCTCAGATTACCATAAATTATAAAGAATATCACTGAGAAGCAGCATGTGATTCTTGATCTACGTGTACAACTGTGAACAAGAATTTCTAGAAATAGGGGAAGGTACTCCGGAAAATGCTGCCTTCTGTATCAAGGTAGTAACACATACAATTGCAAGCACAGAGGAATGCAGACTAAGAGAGTGTACAATGTTTGAGAACTCCAAGTAGTGCTCAAGGAAAATACTGGAGGAGGGAGTAGTGGGATCTGGGCAGGAAATGAGGCAGCTAGGTAGGCAGATGTCAGATAATGAATATCTCTTTCATGCTATGCCAGTATTGAGTCTCAACTTGACTCTGGAGCCCAAAGAATTGTTTCCAAATTATTAAATGTCTACTCTGCCTCAGATGGCATCCTAGATACTTAACATTCATTATCCTATTAAACTTCAAATGAAATACAATGTAGATAGATATCAGTTCCATTGACATGCAAATCAAAGTTGTCAACTATGAAAATGGTGCAATCAGGATTTTTTTTGGGGGGGTTGTATACCGGAAGTTGGACTCAGGGGCACTCGACCACTGAGCCATATCCCTAGCCCTATTGTATATTTTATTTAGACACAGGGTCTGAGTTGCTTAGCACCTTTCTTTGACTACCTGTGAGCTCCTGATCCTCACATCTCAGCCTTCTGAGCTGCTGGGATTATAGGCATGCACCACTGCACCCAGTATGCGGTCAGGATTTGAACTGAGGTCCACTTGATTGCAAAGTTTCTCCTGTTATTCCATATTTTGGGAGGGATTGGACTAAGCTGGAGGTGGGCAGGAAGTGGCACTCTGACATATTTGAAATAAAGGAGTAATGTGAAACTTCTCTGATTTATCCAAACTGAACCCTGCAGCAGTGTGAAGAACAGATTGAAGAAGGAAGACTCTAGGCATGGAAAACCCAACAAGATCTAAAGCAGTCTTCTGGTGAGAGATGTAGGAGTCCAAACAAAGACACCGTGGAATTCAAAGAAAATACTAGATTTGAACCCTCTTTGGGAATTTAACTTGACAACATCAGTGTTCTCCAAACCAACATTTTATGCCATGAAGTTCTAGGGTTCTTCAACTCACCATAGTGACTGGAGGACAAGAGGAGGGGAAGGAAGAAGCATTTCCCACAACTGGTAATGGGTCTCAACCCATTTTGAGAATGCTGTTTTAAAAGTAACATCAGGCTACAGCTCCAAACCCAACCTATTTTTGATAATGAGTTAGGAAGCAATTGTAGACCTGATGAAGAAAATGAAATTAGGGAGAGGTAAAATACAAATTTTTAGAGAAGGGGCAGGTTATGCTTTTGCCATAGCTAGCAGAAGGGGCCACCAGAGTGGATGAGAGAAGCTCTACATTTGTGCTCTATATTTGTGAAGGTTTAAAGGCAATTTTTATTTCACCTCTCAGAGATTCTTTATTTAATTCAAATATTTACCTAGTGCTCAGTCGTGCCCAGCAATGATCCCAGTATTGACAAATGTCCCATTCAAGATGCCAGCATTATTTTTAATTTAGTATTTAGAATCATAAGAAATACAAGGCTATGGTAGGAAGAATATTTTAAAAATTTAATCTGCATTATGACTGTTAAGAGTCTGGTTTTTTTATTAACATTGCCTGTTTTTCCTCTATGAACAGGCTGAGAGGGCTTTTGAAAGACACTTCAGAAATTGTACCATGACTTGTACCAACAGTGAATATCCAATCTTGTGATGCTGGGGTCAGGGGTGAAGGAGCTTGAATACCCATGTGAGCAAATATAGATGAAATAGAGTCCCAGATGTTTGAAGAGAAGACCTGAATGCCCACAAAAGAACCCATATAACTGTCTCCCTTCTGTCTGTTGGTAGAAAACAATAATAATGATGGAGTTTAAAGTGGAAAGAGAAGAGTGGAATCTTAGACTGACTGGTTCATATGTCATAAACCCAGATTTGACCTTCAAATGACATCATACTGAACAAAACCAGACAAACTTTTTTAGTAGCATTCCTGTAGAATAGTTTCCTTTTTTCCATTACCTGCCTTAAAGGGAGCTTATAATCACACAGTCCTGGTTATCAATAGGCATGTGCCCTCTTGTCGCTACTCTAAGCATATTGGAGAAAAACATGCACTTGGTTGCCTACAAGGAACTTGAAAAGAAATGAGTAGAGTTTACAGCTTTGTAAGGGATGCAAAAGAACTACTACTCAGACAATGCCTGACAATGACTTTATATGCCTCTGAGGACTAAGGGGGCTTGATCGTCTGTTCTCACACCAGAAGTCTTTTACTTGACTTCTGAGACCCAGCTCACTACCCAGTCAGTGCCAAAGTCCTATGGTCTGTGTCCTTCAACTTCAACCCTCTTAGAAACCAACCTCCACCTCTCAGATGGCAGATGTTTCCAGTGTGCCTTTGTGTGATTGTTCTCAACAGCCCTCCCTGATATTGCACATTTTGAATTTGACCCCTACACTAATGAGAGTGACCTATTGCCTTATCAGTGTGTATTTATCAGACTTGATGGACATAAACACAATTCCCTGGTATCAGCAGTACCAAGAAGGCGCCAGGAGGCAGTGACCTAAGGTTTCTGAGAGATGCTGAAAAGGATACATTTTTCCTTACTCCCAGATTTGATTATCAAGTCAAATATGGGCTGTCAACTTGGCCATTTATCCTTCATGTAACTTTGATAGTTCAATGTGAGTACATCCATGTTCTTGGGAAAGAAATTATGTTAATAAGTTAAATACTTATGTAACGTTTTTCAATGTCACAGGGGTAACTTGAGGTCAGACTTTTCTTTTCCTGGAAGAACTCCAACCTGGCAAACAAACAAAAGCTGTAAAAAAGAAGGCAGAGGATTGGTGTACCTGTGACCCCAGCTACTCAGGAGACTGAGGTAGGAAGATTGCAAGTTCAAGGCCAACCTGGATAACCAGAAGGCAGAATATGACAAGTGATAGAAGAAAGTTAAAATGGTTTTCTGTAGTGTTCCTTCATCCAGAGGTGTTTGCACTTCAGTGGCATTAAAGGTCACATTTAGACACTGGCCAGTGAGGGGGATGACCTTGGGAACATCAGAATCCCCCCAACCCATGTGCCTGAGCACTGCCCTATGTATTTGCTCTTCAAGTAGGATGCAATCATCTCTGAATATAATCACTCCTAAACAGGTGGGAGCAAATGGAACTAATATCAAGTTGGAGAAAGTCAAGGAGGGGCAGCTGATATACCCTGAACAAGAAGAGTTTAGAGGCCTACACAAATCTGAGGATCATTCTTGTTTAGGGACTACACACTTATTCTTTGTTGAGACAGAAATGTTGCTTGTATGAAGCCAGTTAGTAAGCAGGAAAGCCATTCTTCACATAATCTCCTCACATGCACCCTGGCAAAAATTATAGATCAGAAAAATCCAAATTCTGCTCTGTCCCTTAGCTTTCATTTCCTTTTCAACTTGTTTATTCACCTTCAAACAGTAAATAGGTTCTTCCTAAAAAAGAGTAGAAAGTCACTGCTTATAAATGACCAAGAAAACATTTTATGCATCATATTCTTTTCAAGATTGCTGCCTATCTAGCTTTTTAACTTTATTTTGGACCCATAACCCAATTATTGTATGTTGCTAGTTTACCTGGTCTCTCTGTAGGCATTTAATAAGTTATGTCATGTATGTATTATAGGATATGTTTCTCAGACTCCAAAGTTTCCAATCAGTCTGTTACTCTCTCAAGAGCATCTTTTTTAGTTTTTTTCCTGGTCCTTTGTTGTTAAAAAGCTTTCCCTACTCAGCATTACCCTATGAGCATCTGTTCTCAGGTCCTGCCAGGATGACAAAGGCTAATAATATCTTAAAGTATTCTTCCCAAGGCTATTTGCATTTAAATAGGATCCAAAGCAGTAAACTGAAGGTAATGGTCTCAAAAGGCAGAAGTTTAGGATTTGAGAAATGAAAGAGAATGGGGAGAGTGAGAACAGAAATGAAGATGCAAATAAGGACCTTTCTACTGCTTCCACTGGAGTCAATCCCTCTTCCAGGAGTAGTCTCCTTTACCCAATCAGTCCCAAGGAGGTGAGAGTCTAGTTTGCTCTCTTAATTTTATAATTACATCCTTCCTATATTTGTGCAAACTACTTATAATTATGTGACTTCTTATAACTCTCATGAACCAGCCAGGTAGGTCTAATCCACCTGGTTTACACAGGAGTAGGTGGCAGTGCTGGAACAGAAGCCAATCTCCGTCTATTATTTCATTCCTATAATGCGTCTCAGGGAGATGTCTCTTCTTTTGCTTTAATCTACTCCCTAAGTCAAACCATCTCTTGCTGCCCTAAAATGCTTTATTGACAGTTAACCTCATTTTCTTAGATTACATGCTGCCTCTTCTTTTTAGTCTTCCTTTAGTAGAAATAGATTTCACATCAACTCAGGCATAAGGACTCTTCTTCTAATCCAAGTACAAGATAGTACTCTTCTGTATTCTCTTCTGTGAGATAATACCAGCACCTATAGCCCCATGACCAATCATCAAAGTTGCTTCTGGGCTCCCTATGGCCATCCAGTTAACTGGTTAATTCACCTCCTCAAAAGCAACAACTTTTAAACACAGACACACAGACAAGGCAATAATTTCACTATATGAAGGATACTATTATTTTATGTTAGTGTTGATTTTTAAATCTTAAAATTAGAATTTCAATTTTTATGTAATTTATTATAATGACTTATAAATTACCCATAACCAATGATTTTTAAATGTTAGCTGAACATATTAGTTTTACTTGCTTAAGATACTTGATAAATAAAATCACACACATGAGGAATATTTACAGAAACTGAAAATCTCCAAGTGTAGCACAATAGCGTAACTGATACTACTACAAAGGCAGGGTGTACTGAGTTTCACAGACAATAATTTTAAAATGAGTTAAAAAGAATAAAAATACCACTGGGCTCTCCCTTTAGATACTGTATCAATGCCTTAATATTTCCCCTCTTTTTGAAAATAACTGCACACAGAATCTGCATTAATTATGAGAGCTTTCAGAGATGTGTCATAAAAATGACAGCCCTGACAATTTGCTATGAAGATTAAAATTTCTCTGGGTCGTGCTCTATGAAGATAACTAGAAAATGAGGCAGAGTACTGGCTGCATTCATGCCTGTTCCCAGAGAAAAAAGATTCTCCCCACTTCTCTCAGGCCCCCATTCATAACCCACTGATGTGTGACTTCAAATGTCCCACGGAGGATAATGAATAACTCACCAATGAAACCATCCCATATGCCTTCACCTTCTAGTGTCTTAGACATAAATTAAATCTTGCCTAATGCATAGCATAAATAACTGCTTTCATTTAAATGTGTGGGACATGATGGAAGTCCCTGCTTTATCCACCAATAACACATCATTGATGGGGATGAGAGACAAAAGAAGGGACTGACTCTCAAACATAAATGCTCCACAGAGCAATCTCATGCCTCACCTAATGCAATATGTTTCTCATGGGTCTTTTGTTACTCTGTAACATATTAAATTATCCTTCCAATTACCTTGGCAACTAAAACAACAGCGCCTAATATGCTGACGACTTTTAGATGATTACACTAGCTGTCAGTAATAAATGATAATGAAGGCAACTTAATTATTAAGCATACTGAAAAAAATGCAAAGCGTTCATTTTTCTATATATAAAAAACTTGCGTTTGAAGCACAGAATAATCCAAATACTGGCCACATTCTCTCGCTTTACCTTTGATCAGCAGTTTAGACCTTTTTTCTTTCTAAAGCTGATAGCTAGCTACATAAATTGAAGCAACCTTTAAGATAGTAGGCACACGCCCCCTGATCCTTTCGGGTCTTCTTAGTTATGAATGTAGCAGAATGTGATGATTTGAAACTGCATTTTAAACCAGCTTACCTTCAGAACAATGGCAACATTAACAAAGAGTCTGCCTGATTAAAGGTCTGGGCACAATTCGTTTAAGCAATGTAAAGTGTTCCTTTATTCTGCTCAGTGCGGTCCCCCCCACCAGAGGTTAACCGTTTCAAAGCTGGCATGTAGACTGAGAACAGGAACAAAGCGTTACTAGAAAGCAGAGATCCTCCTCCAGCACCAGCCTCTCTGCTTTCGGTAATTCTTAAGAAATAAAGAAACTCAAATGAAAAAGAACTAATACCTTCGAATGAGAACATTCCAGCACAAGAGTACGGTTCCTCGTCTTGTCGGCAGTTGTGTAGAATGAGTTGCTTGGGCATGTATCCCTCTCTTGGCTACGGGTCTGTTTGCGGGCTGCAGCCTACAGAAGGAGCATTTACGACATATATGTGGTGTTCATCCGCAATCAAAGGAGACTAACCAGCTCAGCTTGGTGCTGCTTGCCTGCAGGCATCAGATCTTTAGACCCTCTGCGTCCGATTGGCTGCTGCCTAGCCTCGCTGTACTCCTCTGCCTACCCTTTGACGGTGTTCAATACATGCTCCCTAGGGATCTAGTCAGAGAATTGCTGGTTAGGGAATCAGTGGAAGGTTAGATTGAGCTAGTTTTAAAAACCAGTGACATAATTTTCTGTGAATATGTCTAATGGTTGATTTTCCAATGTTGTAGGTAATCTATTCAGGAGAAATCTAATAAAATGGATATAATTTAACAGTAGCAGTTTTATGTTTCCTCTCTGAAAATACCTTGAATTTAATGTATGCATAACACACCACTGAAGTGATCAGGTGGCTTTTTGCAGAACGGCAAGTCTGTATAATCAACCTTAAATCAAAACAGATGGGGATGACAGAATACATTAAAAAGGTTATTAAAAATGCCAGGAGATGCAGTTGAATAATTCTACTGAAGCCAGCTCAAGAAAGCGTTATAAATCATTTACACAGAATGTTCATACAATATTTATGGTTTATTTAATATAGCTATGATCCCCAAAACATAAAAATCAATGACAAATGATAAAGGCTTTATTAGTATGTTCTATAAGAAAAATAACAAATGAAAAATAGATTTTTATTCTATGAAGTAGTCAAAATGGGAAAAGAACAATAAAGTCCACCTTTATCATCTTTCCATATATTGGATTCAATGCAATGAAGAATTCACAATAAGATACTTAAAGTACCTGTTGGGTCGTGTGTGCGCGCGTGTGTGTGTGTGTATTTCAAAATGAGAAACTGCAAATTAAAAATTGCTAATTGATTACATGCACTAAACTTTTTGTCCCTCATAAAACCCTACAAAAATGACAATGCATTTTTTTTATTTTAAAAAGTCACAAACAAAGAAGTATGGGAAAAGAGCAACCAAACTTAGGAAAGTACAAAACAAATGGGTGGAAAGTCAGCAGAGAGATGAATCCTCAACTAGCAATGGGCAAAGTCAAGAAGCAGGGATGTTGAAAACCCACCAGCCCTGATAAGCTCTGGAGTTGGTGGCACATGGACCTGTGGAGGAGAAGACAAAGATGGAGCTAACAACAGGTGGTCTGACTGAGCATCCTTCACAGAACAGAACATGGAAGGTTCATTCAGCGGGAACTGAAACAGAGCATCTCTGAATATGGTGGGTTGAGAATAAACCTACTGAACTGGAAAACTGGACAGTTAATGGGAAACTGATACAAAGTACCAGGCTTTCTTTTCCCACTCACCTTCCAGGAGACAGGTGATAAATTGTTTACTTCCCAGAAAATGTTCTCTGAGGAATGTGAACATCCCAGAAGATAAGACTTAAATATAATGTACTTTTTAAGAAATGGTCCAGCCAGATCACCCACACTCAATGCCATATTCATAAGCTCTCTTCCTGACTTTTAGTGCCCCATTCTTAGAAACAGATGAGATAAATATCTAACATCAAAGCAGAGAAGGGAACAAAAACTATACAAACCAACCAGGCAAATAAAATACAGATAAGAAAATATGGGGGAAAGTGAATAGGAGGGAACAATGTGTACCCAAGGAGAAGAGCAGCTTAAATATTATTAATGATGTGCATGTCAAATAAGAGATGCCTCACTTTGCATAGTGTCTTTGTTTTTTGTTGCTAGTAACACAACACCATAGATTAGGTAACATATCAAAAACAAGAAATGCTCAGTTGGTAGAGAGCTTGCCTTGCAAGAATAAGGCCATGGGTTCAATCCCCAGCACCGCAAACAAACAAACAAAAAAACAAACAACAAAAAAACCCCAGAAAAATAAGAAATGTATTTTGGCTCATGGGTGTGACCCAAGGTCAAGGGGCTGCATATACTTATGGTCTTCTTGTGTGACAGTCCTAAGGTGGCATAGGGCATTGCATGGTGAGAGAAAGGGAGTACTAGAGGAACCTACCAAATACTGTCAAGATAACCTAGTAACCTGTTACTCCCTTAATCATACGAATAGGTTAATTCATCATGAGGGCAGAGATCAAATCACCTCTCAAAGATCACACCTGGTCCCACTTCTTAATATCTCATAATGAGGATGAAATGTCTACATGAGATTTGGAGAGGACAGACTGTAGTTTTACCCTAGCACATGGTTCCAATATTCACAAATATCAGTTGCACAGTTTATAGCACCAGTCCTCCAGAAATACAGCTCAAATTTCAATGACCATAGTATATTAACTGTGAATACTTATGGAGTGTGCAAATAGAGTCAGTAATAGGTGAGCATCATGACCAGGGACCTATTATGTCATTCTTTTCAGAGTCCATCATAACTGAGTTTTTGCAGATGTGTTAGGCAGTTCTGCACAGACCATGGAGAGTGTAGAACCCTATGTGACACCTTACAAGAATGATAATAATAAGACAGAATTAGCTATTAGTTCAGCAAAGGAGGGAAAATTTCCATGGAAAATGATACTGGATATGATTAGAAGGTTTGAAAATGGTTAAACCAAAGAAAGGACTCAAAGGCCCCTGTACCTGAATGAACCATGAAGTCCATGGGGGTGGGGGAAGGAAGATGAAGTTGCATTCACATTTTTTTAGCTTAAATTGCATTAGGAATAAAAAACACTTATACTTGGATTGAAGACCAGTAATAGAAAAAATTAATTTGGGAACTAGTCACTAGTCAGGTCAACATTAATGTTAGTCACCACATGCAAAAAAAAAAAATGCTAATTCCAAGAGAATAGAAGAAGAAAATTTTATTACCAGAAAGAATCAGCATGAATTGATTAAACTTGTCAAGTTGCTAGAACAAAAAAAAAGGATACTATTTTGAAATTTGCACCTAGATTCCACAGATTAGTTAAGACAAGTAGATATGATAATGTCAAATATTTTATGTGGATGAGAATGTGCTGAGCAAGATGAAGATGTCTCAGAGGAAGTGATACTGGCAAAATAATTCACAATAAAGAATGCTGAGAGACATTCCATAATGTCGAAAACACAAGGGTAAAGGGCAAGAAACTGATCCAAACTTAGGAGGATGATGATTTGCCAAGATATAGAAAAGATGCTCCATTAGTGTTGGAAGTCATACCATGAGAAGGTTCAAACTCTGCTCCAAGAAAGAAATCATTTTACTTTTCAATGTTCTGAGTTACAATGTACTAAATAAATATTTGCTATTTTATTTCCCTATGCACTTACCAACTAATAATATAAAAGTTTTTAGTATTATGAAGAAAGGGTTAAAGTTCAAAGAACAATCATCATTTTCCCAGTAATTGTTAATATTGTTTGCATGACTTCAAGTTGCATGGTCATATTTATAGTCCTGCATTGACCACTTAAAGTGAAGCTGATTGTGCTGTATCTCTGTAATAAGAAAAGGCTGTGGTAAGAAAAAAATACATGGAACATGAAAAGCTCTTGGAAAACCAAATAGAAAGATGGGAAGATAAAGTTAAGGAAATATACTTGAAGGTTGAGAGAAAGGATAAAAGTGGAAATTGTTGATAAAGGTAATAAAATGATAGTTTTGGTATTCAACATCTGGATAACAGGAGTTCTAACAAGACAGAATAAGAAAACAAAAGGAGGGAAACCATTAAAAAATATTTCAAAAAGTTCTCATGAGTTTCTGGAATGGAAGTGTGATATTAAGGCACATGATTGACTCATGATTAAGATGTTCCAGAAAACTTGGGATGAAGGTTTTATAAATGTTAAGAAATTATTTATATGTATTTTACACAAATAATTGAGAATTAAGATGGAATGAATTCCTTTCAATATTAGAAGCTGATGATAATGGAACAATATCTTTAAAATTCTAAGGGAAATTGATTGCAAATTTAGAATTTCATACCCAGCAAAATTATCTCTGAGTTCAGTAGAAGAACTTTTTTGGGATATGAAATGTCTTAAAAATTTCCATTTCAAGAGCCAGGAGTGGAGGTGCATGCCTATAATCCAGTGATTCAGGAAGCTAAGATAGGAGGCTTGCAAGTTCAAGACCAGCCTCAGCAACTTAGCAAGGGCCTGAGCACCTTAGTGAGACCCTGTATCAAAATAAAAACTAAAATGGACTGGGATGTGGCTCAGTGGCTAAGTTCCTCTAGATTCAATCCTGGTACAAAGAAAAAGAAAAAAAGAAAAAGTCCATCTCAAGAACCTTTCCTCAGGAATCTGTTGTAAAATGTCCTTCACCAAAAATGATAGAATAAGATAAAGAAAAGACAGAATTCAGAAAACTGGTATCTAACAAATGAAAAGGGTCAAGGAGTCTCTAACTCATTCAGAACAGTTTTGTTAGAGTAAAATTTCAAAATAAAGACTATATAGCAAATGTAGGAGGCTATCTGTCCAGACTGGAACTGACCAAAAGATTCCAGGAGAGAGAGAGAGAGTTTCTGGAGGATAATATTGATATACATAATAGCTTTGCTATTTTAAGAGAAGTTTTATATAATTGGGGGATTGATAGTAAGCTGTATTGATAGTAAGCATATGAACAACTGAGTAACAGAAAAGAAAATTTTGAGTAAGAAAAGTAATCATCATACACTTCATAATTCAGACTTGAGTTGTTTTTACAAAGCTGTAGTAATATCCATATTCATATAAACAAAAGTTTGATATTTGTAGGAAGCTGACCACAAGTGTGGGGGTGTTGTGGGTAGAAGATCTGGGGGTAAAAGAAATAAATCCTCATCTTCCAAAGAGAGAAGTCAATATAAAATTCCTAAAGATAAATCATCAAGATGAATATATAAACATGTTATTTAGTAACAAGGGAAGAAATAATAGAATAATTACCTACAAATGTTTAATGTGATTAACTCTGGCAAACAAGAAATGGTAGGAATTGATATATTTTTTTTAATCATGGAATCTAACTCTATATGTGAAAATGAAAATAATAACAGAATATTAAAACCTGAGTTGGATTTGGAAGTATTTAAATACTGATGGTAAGCTGAAAAATTCAAGATTAATAACAATGTGGAAAGAAGGAACCTGTTTGTGTTTAAAAGAAAGAAGAAAAAATCTTTATACTTCTTAGAAAGATGCACAAGAAAGTAATCCATGGATGATAATTGCCTGTGAGGATCAAAAGTGAAGGGTTTATAGTGGGGAGGGGAAATTTATCTTTTCTACATAGGAAATATATAAACATTTTAAAAAATTAAGTAATTTTTAAAGGATAAAATGTTTAATTGAGAAAAAAATATATACTTGTTATTTGATTGTGTGTATTGTTACAATAAAAAAAATTTATGAAAACAAATGAAATTTGTTTTCTAGCTTTTAAAAATAAGACTTTGAAAGCAATGAAAATTGAAGTAATATGCCAGTGTAATGTCACAAAAATAATGTATTTCAATAATATATATTAATTGTCCTTCAGAGTTCTTCCATGGCTGTGGCTGAGCTGCACTGGCAGGCAATTCCTTGGAAACTCTCCACAGAGCTCACTATAAACAGAATCTGTTGGGGCAGGGAATGCAATTTGGCTCTTGCCTGTGTAGGTGGAAGAAGAGATGAAGGATTCAGAGACAGATAGTAGTGAGATGGCAAACCAATTTTATAGAGGGGTGAAGAGGTTAATTTCTGATGTCACTATTATGGGAGCAATAGAAATGTGTCATATACCGTAGAGGCAGAGAAAAGAAGTGTAGGGACTGAAGGTGTGATGTTTTCCTCCCCCACCACAAAGGTCATGGCTCACATTCTTCTAACAAAGTTTAACAAGAGAAAAACATAAAAAATGCACTTAATCAATGTTTTTTACATGATACGGGGACCTTCAGAAATGAAGATTCGAAACCCAGGAAAAAACTGTCTATTTTTATGCATAGGTTCGAGGGAGCTTGGACCTGTACAGATATTGGACAAAACGGCATGATGTAATGGTAACAGAACGAGCAGGGAGCTCAGCAAGGGATCTCAGGATTCTTCTTGGCCTCTCCATGTAGCATCCCTTCCTCCCGAGTATGAGGCAGAAGCCCTCTTGAATAAGGCAATTCAAGGGAGAAGTGGGTGAGTAAACTTTCTAGATTTTAAGGCTTGCCTTGGAAAGAGGGTCTGGTTTCTATCACCCACTTTGGGGAACAGGAAATCTGATTTCTATAATTCCATTTGGGGGACCAATCAGAGTGGAAGAAGGTCAAAGAACTTTTACATCTGAGGCCTTCTGGGCACCTTTAGTTCAGAGTACAGTCATGCAGTGGGGATGCATTCTGAGAAATGAGTCACTAGGTGATTTGTCATCACAAGATGTACTGACACAAACCTAGAAGGAGCAGTTCACTGTGCTACAAACTTGCACTGCATGTTAGTGCTCTGAGTACTGTAGACAATTGTAACACAATGTGTGTAAACACAGAAAAGATACAGCAAAAGAGACTAAAATGGCACATTTATTCAGGACACTTGCCACGAGTGGAGAATTGCAGAATAGGAAGTTGCTCTGAATGTCCACAAGTCACAAGTAAATGCAAGGGCCTAGGACATTACTGCACACTACTGAAGACTTTATAAACACTGTACACTTAGGCCACACCAAATTTGTAAAAGAAAATATTTTCCTTCTTCAATAATAAGCTAGCTTTAGCTTCCTGTACCTTTTTTACTTTATAAACAGATTTTTTTAAACTTTTTGACTCTTGTAGTAACAGCTTAAATACATATTGTATAGTTGTACAAAGTATTTTCTTTATATTCTTGTTCAATAATCTTTTTTCTATTTTTATTTACTATTTTTTACACATTTTCTGTTAACAATTAAGACACATATACCTCAGTCTAGACCTACACAGGGCCAGGATTTTCAATTTCATTGTCTGTTTTCCCTACATCTTGTCCCACCAGAAGATCTTCAGGGATAAACACCTGCAAGGAGCTGTTTTCTCCGGTGGTAACAATACCTTCTTCTGGAAAACCTCCCGAGGGAACTGCCTGAGGCTATTCTGAGAAAGTACCACTCTTTTCAGAAATAAATCCTTGACACTTTGCTTGGTTTGTATATTTTTTCACCATAGATTTACTTTTAAACAGATAATGTAACATGAAAATTTCTCTCTACTAAAAAAATCTTTCAGTATTGGGGTCCATGTTTAAAAACTTTTTAAGGAGCTTGTTGAGATCTGCAAAAGCTTCTACCAAGCCCTTCACTGTGAATTTTCTTGAGGATGCTTCTTCTGTGTCTCCTGCGTTGCTTTTCTTTTTGCTTCTTCTTTTGCTATGTCTTCTGTTTCCAGTTCCAACAACTTATTAGTCAACTCTGCAGAAACCACTTCCAGGAGCTCCTCAATGTCATTCTCGGACACACCCAGGGTAAAGTTGTTTGCTATCTCAACCACAAACTTATTGGTTTCAACAACTACTTATCCTTGGTCAATCCTTTGAGGACATGGACAAAACTCCTTGCATGTCTTCTTCCAGATGCCATTCATACACTTTTGGTGACATCATCCCAAACCCAAGCAGATTTTTGGTGCAGTCATAGATATTGAATCCTTCCAGAATTGCTTCAGTGCCTTCTTCCTTAGTTGCAGCAAGAGCCTGGCCAAATTCCTTCTCAGAAAGCGGGCTTTAAAAACTGCTTTAAATCCTTGATCCACTGGTTGGATCAAAAAGGTGGTATGTGCAGGGAGAAATAGCAACTTGTTATTGGCATCAAGATCACCAATGAAAAGAGGATTTATAGGGGCATTATTAAACAAAATCTCAAAAGTCATGTTATTCTCCAAGCAGAACTTCTCCATTCCACTGGCATAGCAAGTCAGGAGGGTGTCTTGAAAGAGGAGATGGGTCATCAATGACTTCTTACTGATCTTGTAGTAGTACACTGGCATTGCTTGTTCATTGACACACACAAGGGCCTGGGGTTTTCACTGTGCTAGATCACAAAGGGTTTCAATCTGTAGCCTGCAACATTGGTCCCAGACAAGAATGTTCTCTTATCCTCAACAACCTTGAAACTGGCATTAGTTTGACTCCTTGTGGACGAATGTCATTTCAGGTATCCTTTTCCAGAATCAGGGGTTTTCATCCATATTGAAGATTTGCCTTGGCAAGTTATATCCCTTCACAATATGCTTATCTAGAGCTTCCAAAAATTCCCTAGTAGGCTTCACATCAGCACTTGGAGACTTAACATTCACTTTCACATTATGTAATGACTAATGATTCTTGAATCGTTTAAACTATCCAGAGCTAACAGGAAATCAACATCATAGACAGGTCCAACCTTTCCCTTTAACAATGCAAATACACTCTTTTCTTTGGCTATGATCCTGCTGATGCTGAGAGGAATATGCTTCTGTGTCTGATCCTTAATCCAGGTCACTAGATGTTCTCTGAATCTGATAGAGGCTCTTCTTAATTTTCATTAGTTCCATGGGTGTCCACAAAGCAGGTCCTTTATCAACTGCCATCACTTTGTTCTTGTTAAAGATTGAAGCTGTGGTGAAAGGGGACGTGCCTGATTGGCTAGCCATGACATCACTCATTTTCCACCTTTGTGATCCTTAATCATTTTTAATTTGGTTTCCAGGTCAATTACTTGACCTGGCCCCTTACTGTAAACTTTAGCCATGGAGTTTGCCCACTCTGGGGGAGACAAAATTCGACACAAAAGGATGTGAACCAATGAAGGGAATCAGTGAACACAAGCTGTGTGGCTGCTACTGGCGTAACAGCATTGATGGAGTTGGGGGATCAAGCCTGGGTTATTGATGCTATGCAAGCACTCTACTACTAAAATACCCCCAGCCCAGGTAACTTCTTTTTGCAGGTAGAAGAACACTTTAAAATAATAATAGAAGATATAGTATAGTAAATATAGATACCAGTAACATAGCTGTGTATTACCATTATCAAGAATTATGAACTATACCTAATCATATAAGCAATACTTCTCTATGATTAGCAGTACAGTAGGTTTGCTTACAGCACCATTACCACAAACATGTTGGTATTGCTTTGCACTCTAAAATTACCATGGTTATGACATCACTGGGTGATAGGAATTTTCCATCTCCATTTTACTTTTATGGGACTGCCATTGTACATATGGCCCCTTGTTGACTAAAACATTATGCAATGCCAGACCATACTTAAAGATAGCATTTTCTAAGCCTAACAGACACAGTAGAAATAAAAAAAAAAATCATGTGGAATGCTTTTGATGTTTACAGGTGGAACTGTAGTTATGATCAAGGGCTGCCCAATTTATAGTGAGCATAGAAGTGACGAGGTAGTACAGTTTAGGCAAACTGGGACATTAATTGCAATGTTTGTTTCACCATTTACCAAAGGAGCAACACTTGGGTGAGTCATGAACATTTAAAATCTCAATTTTCTCAATCCACTTACCACACTAGCAATACCATGATCATCAAATGTGTGTAGTAGACCCTTAGGATGTTTTATTGCTGAGAAAAATCTAAGGAAAATCTTATTAAGCTCTTTACAAAGAGCTTCATCATTCCTTCATTTCTCAACTACAGTCCCCTTGTGTATTTCCTTTTTATATTTCACGTAAATGTGATAGTTTGCTCTGTGATGTCTTTTTTCATAGGATACTTATAGTCAGTAATAAAAGTACCTAGTATCTGAGCATTTTATTACTCAGTTTCCACTTAGTTCTCAAGATCATTCCTGACTTTGATAGTAGAAAATGTGAATTCTCCTTGGACTCCTCCAGGGTATAATATGTTCGTTGGCACGCTCTTTAGACTCATCAATTTCAGTCACTTTCTTGTTAAAAGAACCCAAAGAAAATAATAGATCTTAAAATCAGCTCCAGAACATTCAAAAAGCACTGCTTGAACCTCTGACGTAATGGAAAAATAAAATAGCATTCAAGAGAAATACACGAATATATTCATCATATTTTTCTCCAAAATGTGTATACTTATTTTAAAACAAATTAAAAACTCACATATATAAATATGAAAGAACCAGTAAAATAAAATAACCTTATTACTTTGGCACCAGAAATGTTTTATAAAACTATAAAACAATTACAAGTTTTACCTTTAGTGAGTATGGAGCAAATGGAAATAAAGTTGATTAAAATTTAAAGCACTTATTTGATGTCTTTGAAACATTTTGAGAAGAACAAGAACTGCTGAATTCAATTGCAAGGATCTTCAAGGATTTGGCAGTTATAGAAAATACTTTGTAAATCATATTTTTGGGCTAAGAAATTTTTAAAAAACACTCTTTTGACATGTACTTTTAACTTTAGAATAAAATCTGTAGGATTAATTTCTTAGGAAAAAATGTTTTTCACAGCTGATATTTTCTGTTCAGTCATTACCAATTATTTATTCATCAAACATTGAATATTTCATGTTGAAACCCAAACTTGTGTTGAACTGTCAATTTTGAGGTATAGAAAGGGAAACTAGAAGGAATAAATATTAGGAAGAAAAATTGTTCCATGATGTAATACAATCCCCCGCCTACTGACACCCTCGACTTTATAAGGACATACCCAGAGGTGCTGAAGGGCTGTCCCTTTAAATTTACCTCTTCCGATGTCCTTTTTGTAGATCTAATTAGCCCTAACTTGGGTTTGCCAGGAATGATTACAGAGTTTTCTTCAATTTTTGCTTCTAGAAAGTAATTGAATATACTTTTTATGTAATATGAAAGTGTAACAACCATGGCAGATTGCCTATTTAATTAAATGTGCACATTTCTAACAGAACCTAGACTATAATGTAAGGAGATCTCTCAGGTTTTGAAATATAACTGTTAAAAGTTCCAATTCCAAAATACAGGGATGCAAAACACACCTTTGAGATTTGGCTGGAGGTACAGAGGGCAGCCCCTTCCTTCCTCAGCTACATTCCCACTGTTTACAGTAGCTTCCTTCTTTTCGTTGCTGCTTTTGTCTGTTCATTTCAAAGCCATATTCAGCTGCTGATCTCAAGCACAATACCATTGGCTGGTGTCTGCTTACTAGAGCTGAAATGCTTTGTTTCAGAATCGCCTTAACAGCTAAACTTATTGGGCTAGATTTACCACCTTGACCTACTTCATTCATTTATTTTCATGGAAATGGAGACTTCTGAGGCTGATTCCTATGAACATATCCATTAGAGAGAGTTCAGATAAAAATGTTTATTATCCTGACAAGTTGCCCTGTTTAAGTTAGCTCTTCTAAGCATCAAGCAGAGGAAATAAAATACTTACGTCTGTGTTAAGTGGACCTGGAGGAACATAGACATTTCTATTTTAAAATATTTTTCAAGTGCTAGTTTAATTCCTGATAAAAATAAATAAATCATCCCTCAACCTAAGTTCTGATTGTCTCCAACTCCTTCAGATGCATTTAATCATAGCTATCTCTTATTGACACTTGGCCTTGACTGAAATAAAGGAAGCTAGAGAAATAAAGGAAGAAATTGAACTAACAGCATTTTACTCCGAACATCTTCCTTCTATTTCCTTTTTCTGTGGCTCAAAAATAAGAGGATAGAGAGAAATTATTGTTGCTAGATAGCTTAAGGAAGGCTAAGTCATCAATGACAGACAAGAAAAAAATAAAGAAAACTCAGCAATGTGTATGTTCTAGAAAAAAGCTGAGTAAGACAAAAATCCACAAAATCTTTATTAAGGATCAATACTATCTTTATATCCACAGTTTCCACTTTCATTGTTTTCCTAGATTTACTCTACAATTTGATGATATGGATAAAAATTCATCCCTCTTTGTCTTGAATAGATCAAATATGAGTATAACCAATATACCATAAATCATCCTGACTTAGCTAGAGGCAGCTTGGTAAGCTGGCCTTGAAAATTTTTGTGCCTGTTTTTCCTGCTTCGTTCCAAAAAAACTACAACATTGGTTGTTAAAAAAAAAAAAAAAAAATTCAGTAATTTCAAGAAATTTAGTTTAAAGATTTAAACTAGTGGTTCATGAATTGGGCGGCCTCTAAAGGTTTAGAAAAGGTGCTCGAAAGGGCCCAAGAAAGTAGGTGGGCCAGGAAAGGCATGAGGAAGCAGAAATGGAACAAAAAGTGGAAGGGTCATCTCAAGGTTACTTCCCTTGTAGGGTTAACACAGACAGCACTTCCTTATCATGTTGACTGAGCCTATTATCATTGGTTGATGTGAATCTCCTAATTTTTGGAAAATTGGCTCCTTTCAAAGTTTAATTTGAGTATGTGGCACCTGGCCTGAGTAACTCCATTTTGTTTTTGTGGTGCACCTAGTGTAAGAACTTAGGTTGAAAACTTAGAATATGTAAACATTTATTTAATTCAGGGGCACTCAATTTAGATGTGGTTTCAGATGAGTAGAGCCCAGCTCCAGCCTGCAGGGCTTTGCCATCCTGACCAGAATTCACAGAATTGTCCCACCTTGAGGCAAGCAAGCTGAGGGCTCTTATTCCTGCATCAGCCACTGGATTTGGAGTGTGGTCACCTATAAGAGGAGAGGTGTAGCCAGCTAAGCATTTCCCAGTGAAGGGTCTACCAGTTGTTCAAGAACAAGACATCCTAGAAGGGTACACCTGGGAGCCGACAGGAGCCAGCACTCAGAAGGTGAAGAATGACTGCTTGCCCCAGGGGAGTGGCATCAGATGCCTAAGGAGGTCATGCAGATGAAGCCAGGAAAAACCAAGAGAAGGAAACATATGGAGGAGAAGTTAAAACACAACATGGATAAAGGAGAATATCCAAATTATTATCTAAGGGGGTTCCGGAAAAATTAGATTTATGAGAATGGGGGTCAACTGGGTAGGAAGCATACCCTGTTATTCTAGCAAATGATGAATTGCGCTGATGTGGAATCCTAGGCTGGAAAAAATGCACATTGAGGACAAGTCAAGTCTTTCCAGAAATAAAGACAGGCTCATTCAGACAGAAGCAGCACACTGAGTTCTGAGCAGGATAAATATGTCCATACTTCAGTCCTATTGAAACTACAGAAAAAATTAGAGTTAAAATAAACCCTCAAAATTAAATAGGGACCCACTGAGAGAAAACAACTAGGTAGCAGCCACTTCTCATTAGCAAAGAGAATGTAGAAAGGCAATAGAATAATATCTTCAAACTGATAAGGTGGGAAATTGTTAATTTGAAATTCTAAACACAGCTAAAACATTAATTAAATAGAAAGGATGAATACCAAAACAATCCCACGGAGCTCAAGGCAGAAGCTCCTACTAAATACTGTGGCTGCTAACATTAAAGGCAGTTCAGCCCTCAAGAAACTTTTAATTAACCATTTTAATATATGTTCATATGTTAATATGTTCATAAATAGTCCATGAAAATGTAATATATTAAATTCTTTTTGTTCATGCCATTTGTTGTTCTAAAGTACAATTTTATTGTAAAAGGAAAGAGATGAGCCCAGAGATGTCTTATTCGCCATTTTGTTCCCAGTCACTAATAAGTGGCTTGTCACCTTGCAGGAATTCAACAGCAGTAGGATAAATATGTGCATTAATAGTGTCTCTGAACCTTGACCTCTACCCATTTTTCATCTTCCAATCAATATTCTTCTGGAAGTTTAGAAAATGGTAATCTTTAATTCTTAATCTTTTACTCTTTTGCAAGTGATATGAAAATTGTTTAAAAACTGAGAAAAAAATGAAGTTTTTTTTTCTTTTGGAACAAAGGATAAGAAAATAAGGAATTATAGAGTTGGAATTATGAACTTCAAAATACATTTAAATAGAACAGGAATGTTTCCGCCTCCCAATGACAGCCAGAGTTCTAAAGTCAAACTCTTACAGGGATTAGAAGGATAAAGTTTTAATTTTTGAAAGGGGTAGAAACAAGAACATATTGTGACCTATGATAATTACAATAAAGATATATTGAAATTCTACTTCCCAAAACACCAATTAGGTATTCTGGAAAGTACCTCTTTAAAAAGCTTATTTTTAAATACTGGGGAAAAAATGAAATAAATATTGAAATGCTTGGTTGAATATTTAACTGAAGGACCTCCCTCTGAGATTACACAAGAGCAAACACAGAGAACCCCTGGAATTGCTGGCTGACAACAGAAAATTCTAGGTGTGAGGGATAAGAGGCAAGGTTTTAGATCAGCATACGTAGGAAGTTGGGACCAAGATTTCTTTAAAAATCTAAGGTCCTTCAAATGCTATCACCTTGATTTTTAAAAAATAGTTTAGAAAAAATCATTGTTGTTAAAGGGAAGGACTTGTCTTTTCCTGCATCAGTTCAGAGTTTGAAAAAAATTCTAATGTAAGTCTAAACAATTCTTCATAGGAGTTTGGGGTTCCCCAAGACCCACGAAATCCCAAAGTGAGAAATTAGCATCATGGTCTAGGAGTGATAGTGCACTCAGGTGTATGTTAGAAGCCAGTACTTTTGACATAGCCAAGGTCTTCTAGATGATTCACTAGATTTAGAAAGGGCACTCTTTTGCTTAAAGTTTTCTGGAGATTCCTGATCTGTAGAATATTTTTAAGTTCACTCTCACCAAATTCCTGATCTATCCTTTCTTACTTGTGCCCCATTAGATATTTTTGTAACTCATGCCACAGTAATCTCAAGCATTGGCAAATTCTAAGAAAATCTTCTGGATGTCTCTTGTTTTCCTATTACGTTGCAAATTATGTGACACTTGATACATTTGAATTGACATGATAGAAACATGAAAAACAGATACATTCAGTTAGCTCTAAGCAAAATAAGCAGATCCAGTTGGTAGCAATTAAAATCTTATCCTACTCAGAAGATGATCAAAACCAAAACTAATAACTAAAACGAACAACAACAAAATCAAAACAAAACAAAAAAAATAAAAAATAAAAAACCAGAACAACAACAACAAAACACCCCAAACTTGCCAGGCACAGTACCACACACCTTAATCCCAGAGACTCAGGAGGCTGAGGCAGGAGGATCGCAAGTTTAAGGACAGCATCAGCAATTTAATGAGACCCTAGTAACTTAATGACATCCTAGGTTAAAGTAATAAACAAACAAACAAATAAATAAATAAATAAATAAAGCTGAGGATGTAGCTCAGTGGTAAGGCATTTCTGGGTTCAATTCCCTGTATCAAAGGACAAACAAATAAAAGCCAAAACTAAAGAATTAGCAACCATATTATGATAAGATTTTATCTGGAACATTTTATGTCAGTCATCTGGTTCTCAATCCTGCAGAAAATGAGAGTAAACCTGTTTTGGAGGTTGGTTTGAATTGAACAGCACACACCTCTGATTTACCAGTTCTTGCCAGGTAGCTTAAGATAAAGTTAGGCCCAAAGTAAATGAAAAGAACCATACTCATTTGTGGGTTGGTTTGTTTGTTTGTTTTTGGTTGGTTGTTTTTAGTACTGGGGATTGAACCCAGGGCATTTTACTGCTAAGCAATATACTCAAACCTTTATTTAATAATTACACCTTTATTTAAATTTTTCTTCCTTTCTTCCTTCCTTCCTTCCTTCCTTCCTTCCTTCCTTCCTTCCTTCCTTCCTTCCTTCTTTCTTTCTTTTCTTCTTTCTTTCTTTCTTTCTTTCTTTCTTTCTTTCTTTCTTTCTTTCTTCTTTCTTTCTTTCTTCTTTCTTTTCTTCTTTCTTTCTTTCTTTCTTTCTTTCTTTCTTTCTTTCTTTTCTCTCTCTCTCTTTCTTTTCTTTTTTCTTTTTAAGACACAATCTTGCTAAGTTGCTTAGGGCCTTGCTAAGTTTCTGAGGTTGGCCTCAAATTTGTGATCCTCCTGCCTCAGCCTCTCGAGTTGCTGTGATTACACATACACATTTTTTTAAAAAATGAAAGACATGTGAAATTTGTAGGAACTCAAATCGAAAGAGGAAGAACCTGCATAGAGATAGCCATTTTTGTTTACTATTTTAGAAAAGAGTAGGATATCATTCTTAATTAATTGCTTTCAACTAAACAAGTCAGTCAGTTCCCCTGATTCATTTTTTATAAAACCACAGAACTCTATAATCCATCCCTGCTGGTACATTAAGGCGTGTTGCTTTGCCAGTTATATCATTCTCAACGTGCTCATTAGGTGGTAGAATGAAGTCAGGTCTCAAGCTTATTAAGGCCTTGGGAAGGGGCGGGAGTGTTTCAGGGCACCTAGGGAAAGAACCATTTCTTCCCATACTAAGACAATAGTCCGAGAAGGTTTGGTCAGCCAAATTAGGTTAAATTGAGCTGAGTTGAATTGAATGGAATTCAATCTAAATGAAACCATTGCAATAAGTCACACTGTTCATTTTTAAATGAACTTTCTTTGTTTTCTGAAAGAGTCCTTGAAACCTGTCCTTCAACAAAAGCTAATGACATCACTCTGCAATTTCTTTCTGAGAACAGTATTTTAAAAGATTTAATTTAGGAGCAGTTTCCTCAATATCTTTATTATGCAAGATTAGTTATCTTTTATATCCATTCTTTATGAAACCACAAATAAAATCGCACGTCTTGCTGCACATCTTGTTAACATCTGACTCCATCTCTGGACCGTAGCCACATCTGGTTTGTTCACCCTTCTATCCCAGGACTGGCTTAGTGCCGGGCATGTGATAGCTGCTTATTAACTATGATAAATGGATCATTTAATTAAAGAAAATAACAAAAGATAAGCTAATCCTAATTATGTAATTGCCATTGATTCTGAAAGAAAAAAACTTGGAGTAAGGAAAATGTTAACAGTGTATTTATATTTAATAAAGTTCTGCGGATGCTGCTTTGCTGTGGGAGCCCAGGGCCTCTAGCTTTAGGACTGTAAAGGTAGCTGATTCCTTTAAAGGGTTCCGTTCACTGTGGACACTGGTATTTACAATAGGCAAAACACAAATGAGAGAATTTGCTAAGAGAATATGGTATCAAATATCTGAAATGGAAAAAAAATGGGTTAGAACTGAGTTTATTTGGCCTTGACAACGGATTTTGACTTTGACTTTTAAAGTACATATTACGTATCTGTTTTACAATGAGGAAACTGAAGCTCAGTGCCGCTAAGAATTGTCTCAGGTTACATGACAGGGCTGCAGGGCAGGCAAACACATCTGTCCACATAGTGACCAGCAGCCATTCTGCTTTGTTTACACCCATGCCATCACTGAACTAAGATCCGGATGTTTCCCTGAACAGCAACAGGTTTCAAAGGAAAACGGGATTCCAAAGCCCATTGATTGCCTCTCATGATATTTTAAGTCAGGAAATCTGAATATAATTCAGGATCTCCTTCATACTAGTTATGTAATATTCCATAAGGCTTTTATTTCCTTTGAGTCAGTCCCCACTATTAGAGTATTGGGGTGTTAAATAAAAAAAAATTCTTTGTAAATGGTGTAAGAATGCCTGGCACTCATTAAACATTGTTTAAATATGAACCTGTTGAGAATTCCTTATGTTCTCCTGGTAGCCACAATTGCATCCATATTTTCCAACATCACCCCCTGAAATGCATTGTCGAACCCTTTCTTCAATATCAAAACACTTGAGATCTATAAAGTAAATATGCCTCATTTACTGTCCATCAGAGTTTGTTGGTTGGATTGAAACCCAGTTGCCCATAGCGGTAAGGGCTTGACAGCACCTGATTTGTTGACTTCCTAGTCTTCAAGGTCATACTTCCTTACCTTCCTATGCTGCCTCCTGGGATTCACACCTAAGTTATTTGCACGTATGCTACTTGTCTCAGGGTCTGGTTCCGAGGACTTCAACTAAAACAGGGTATCTGTTCACATATGTATTGACCAGAACACAGAATAACTAGGATGGATAAATAGATAGGCAGATAGGGAAAGAGAGAGAGAGAGAGAGATTGATTATGGGAATTGGTTTCAGTGCTTATAGAATATCCTAGAAGTTCCATGAACCATTATCTGCAGACTGCAGAACCAGGAAATCCAGTGGTGTGACTTAGTTTGAGCTTGAAGTTTCCAGAACTAGGGCAGCCCATAGTGTAGTTCCCAGGACAAGGCACAAGGCCTAAGAGCCATGGCAGCTGGTGGTGGAAGCCCTGGAGTCAGAACCAGGAACTTTGTTTTTGTTTTTGTTTTTTTGCGGTGCTGGGGATTGAACCCAGGGCCTTGTGCTTGCAAGACAAGCACTCTACCAACTGAGCTATGTCCCCAGCCCAGAACCAGGAACTTTGATGTCTGGAGAAAGAAGATGGATGTCCCAGCTCAAGAAAAGAGAGAATTTGTCTTTGATGTGTTTGTTTGATTATTTGTTTGTTGTTGTTCTATTCAAGCCCTCAAAGGATTGGATGATGCCCACCCACATTGGTGAAGGCAGATTATTAGTCTACTGACTCAAGTGCTGATTTTTTTTCCCAGAGACAGCCTCACAGACACAACTAGAAATACATTTTTCCATCTATGTGAGCATTACTTAGCCCAGTCCAGTTGGCATAAAATAACCATCATGATCTATTACCATCTCCCTTCTTCCCCAGCTGGTTCAAGCTTCTCTCTTCCACAGCAGCCTCACAACTCTGTGAACCCCAAGGCGACAGAAGTACTAGGCAGGAAGCATGTTGGAAACCTGTGTTTGGGTCTCTGTAGTGCCTCCATTGGTGACTTATGTCACTGTTGCTGAACATTAATCTGATGGCCATATGTCCTCACATAAAAAATATATATCTGCTCTATGATTTTTGTGTTACCACCTGTTATGGCTTGGATGTGGGTTGTCCCCCAAAAGCTCACATGTGAGACAATGTAAGAAGCTTCAGAGGAGAAATGATGGGGTTATGAGAGCCTTAACCCAATCAGTGAATTAATCACCTGATGGAATTAAGTGGTAACTGAAGACAGGTGGGTGTGGTAGGAAGAGGTGGGCATTAGGAGAGTGTCTTGGGGTATATATTCATATCTGGTGAGTGGAGTTTCTCCATCTGCTTTCTGATCATCATATGAGCTGCTTCCCTCCACCATACTCTCCACCACGATGTTCACCCTCACCCTGAGGTCTAAGGAATAGAACAGGCTGTCTAGGGACTGAGACCTCTGAAACTGAGAGTCCCCACATAAATTTACCTCTTCTAAAATTGTTCTGGTCACATGTTTCAGTCATAGCAGCAAAAAGAAAAAGAAAAGAAAAGAATAAAAAAGCTAACTAAAACACCACCCTTCTTATGATTCTGCCATCTCCTTTGATCTTTCTGGTCCCCATTCTCATGGCCCTGGCCCCTGCCTAGAGATGCCTAATTTGCTACTACCCAAAGTTCCAGGCACTGACTCAGATATTACTCAAAGGAGTACTGAAATTTTGTCCTACAGAAATTTTACACTACAGCAACAATCCAAAGTGAAAAAAAAAAAAAGAAAACATAGGGGACAATTCAGACTCTAGATGTAGCATGTCAGGAAGTCCTGAAGAACTGCCTGGGAAGCAAGTCCTGAAGGTTCCAGAAGTAAGTTAGAGACACAGCAGCAGCAGATTGTGGATGAGATGAGAATCCAGAGGAGTGGTCTCCTCAACTTTCCTAATGACTGCAAATTTCCAAGAAGATGCATCCGGTGACTTGAGTCATTTGTTCAGCATTACCTTACAAGAGAATCATGACCCTGAAAGGTACACTAAGAACCAACATTTACAATAATGAAAAGTGACATAATCCTCACATTAGCACTGCTGCACATAATACAGTGATACACTCACCTCTCCTCCATTCATTCAGCAAAGTATGATAATTAATATTACAAGTTTGTGGGGTTTTGTTTGTTTTAAATCCATAACTGTGCTAGACGCTGGGAAGTTAAGATGATAAATTAAAATGAACAGCTTTGGCCTTAAAGAGTTTATAATCTGTTGGGGGGAGCGTGTGCAGATAATCTAATGAATTACACAAAGAAAGTATAATATGCACGTCAAGTAAGTGCCTGGAAGAAAGGTTTTGTGAGGTCATAAGAAAAAAATTTTATTAAGATAGGATTACAACACAAACTCACCTAAGGAAGAGGCACTTGGGAAAAATGAATCAGAACAAACTACAAGTAAGTAGAAGTTAGCCAGATAGAACTAGTGCTGTAGGTACCAAGGACAGGGTCCCAAAGACAGAGCAGCTTGCTCCCTGGTTTTGAAAACAACTTTAAGGAGGAAAAGTTTATTTGGGGGCTCACAGTTTCAGAGGTCTTAGTCCATGGGAAGCTGGCTCCATTCCTTGGGTCTTGAGGTGTTGGTAGAAGAGTGTGGCAGAGGACAGCAGCTCACATGATGATCAGGAAGCAGAGAGAGAGAGAATCTTCTCATCAGATAGAAAATATATACCCCAAAGCCACGCCCCAAAATGCCCACCTCCTCCAGCCACACCTACCTGCCTTCAGTTGCCACTCAGTTAATCCCACCAGGGGATTAATTTGCTGATACATGAGCTTTTGGGGGACTCCTCACATTCAAACCTTAATAGCAGGACACTCCTGGCAAGAGGGTAAAACTCTTGATTTCACTGGACTATAAGCTCCATGAGGTAGAGCACTTGCTTCTAACGTTTGCTTTTGTTCCTTCTAGCAGTAGCTCAGTGCCTCACCTGCAGGATGTGCTCCAGCCCTGGTCTATGAGCAACACAGAGGCAGGCTCCTGGACTTGGATGCTGACTCAAGGGTTTTCTACAGTGCCTGGAACATAATAGCTGCTCAATAAATATTTGCTAAGCAACTCAATGAATGACAGTCTCTAGAACAAGTATCTATACCTTCAAATTAGGAAATTATTCTCTTGGGGTTTTTTTTTTCTGTTTGCTACTAGTGAAGTTGGGAGCCATCTGTATATCATTTATTGTAAAGTAAACTTTCTTCTAATTTATAAAAAGCTGCCTCCTTACTTTCCCCTCCTAAGGAAATAAACAGTCTACAATAAGATTTTCAGTAACCAGGGGGAATTTACAAAGATGACTCAATGAATATATTTTTATATTTTTAAAAAAATTAATGCAATTTTTTTACAAGGTATAATATTTGCCAAGACATGAAAAGATGCATTGGATCCCCATATCCATTGCTGTCATGGAATCCTGGAGTTCTAAAATATTGCTTTACTAAAAATCCTATTGTACTTTAAAGTATATAGAACATTCTTATAACCTAAGCATGTGATGTTAAATTGGTATTTATGCTTTTATTTATATAAAAAAATCAAATTGCCAAAATATGGAAAAAAATAATTTCAATCTGCAAAAGGAAAGGCAAAAACTATGTCTGGTATTTTTTTAAACACACAAAGTTACATTCCTGAGAGATTTTAGTATGCTTACAATCATGTATAAAATTAAGCATCTGTAAAAGGAAAGATAAATAGTCCTAGAATCAAACAGTCCTAAGTTCTATTTCCAGTTATGTCACATATATTCTGTGTGATTCTGCAGGGAGCTATATGACTGGGCACTGCAAGCTGTTGAGAGGCCATGGACACCATGCTGAACAGAAAAGTGTCAGTAAGTGGTGACCAAGACACTGGGGCTTAGGAATCCATCATGGTGTCTGGCACCTGGGGAGTATTCACTACACGTTGTTTTGCCTGACAGGCAAATGAGCTAAGTTTATGAATAGCTTCAACGAGTTAGAGTCAAGACTCAGCTATGTGACAAAGAAAGCCTCTGAATCAGGGATATAGAAACCTTAAATTTATTTCCATTTCATATAACCATTCTTCGTGGTGAAGCAGTGCAGGCTGGCAAAGGGCAAAGTTGCTTCCACCTTATTTGGGCATCTTCTGCATGGGTTGAACTGAGTCCCAGGCTCCTGTTCATACCAGCTGTGGGGAAGGGACAGGGTCAAGGAGCATGTGCTCCGTGTTTGAATGGCCTTGATCTAGCACTGCAAATATTACTTCCACTGAAATTGCACTGAGTGGAACTAAACAAAGACCACCATCATCTGAAAAAAAAAAAAAAGGCTCAAAAATGTTGCCCTTACTAGGTCAGTCATATGCTAAGATGCAATACAATAGTTAAGGAAAACTATAGAATAATTTGGTATATAACTCCCTCTGTCACCTCATATTCCTCCCTCCAACTTTCACCAAAATATTTGTGTGTACACCTTTTTCAAGCACAGGACACATTGCACCCATTCTCCAAGTGAAGTCCCCGAAGTCCCACCTACACTGTACCCAAATAAAGTTCTAGTTTCTCCTAGAAATGGATTATTTCTCAAAAAACTGGTACCAGTGTATGGGAACCAGCTGCCAAGACAAGAAGATGTCAAGAAAACAACAGAAGAGACAGACTGATCCAAGATTTTACAAAGCACAATATTTTAGGGATATACAGACAGAAGCATGTCTTGGGTGGCAGCAAGACTGGAGGATTCCTGAACCCCACAAGAAGAGGAAGGGATTTATATGTTAAGCTAGACAAAGGTAGGCCAAGGGTACCTTCAATGCACCTGGTCTTTATCAAAAACTGTTGACATGTCAAACATCACTTAATATACCATCGGCCACAACACACTTGACTTTGTTTGCCCTATAGGGTTTGGGATGTAAGCCTGGATCACCTGGCAGGAAAAAATGGCAATTATGACAAAGATGACTAAAGTCAAGTCAAGATGAATTTCCACATGAATGATCTTTTTCCATCTGGCCAGAGGTAATTGCTCACTCTCTAATGGCCTGTAAGCTAAAAGTCCAGTTATCTGTGTCTTTCCTTACACATACACACACACACACACACACACACACACTCAATGATGAAGCATGAACAGCAGATCTGCAATAAATACTTCAATTAGAGAAAGGGAAAAACAAAGAGAAAATCCAATGAAGATCCTTAGCCTCAACCTTGTGATCCTCCTGCCTCAGCCTCCTGAGTTGCTGGGATTAGAGGCATGTGCCACCCAACCCAGCATCTCTTCTTTATTTTAAAGGCACTTCTTTTGAGGACATAAGAAACAGCTTATATGTAGAGCTGACACTGAATCTGATCTTTTCTGCTTTGGTTTAATGGTAGGTCTTTGAGAGAGCCCCTGAAAAATAGCAGTTGTGTATCACAGGTGCTGTCTAGAGCATAGAAGCAGGAGGTATTTGCAACCCATTCCATTTTCTTTGATCTCTGCTTTTATGCTAAACAATTCTTGCCTGTGTTTGTTTGTTTGTTTCTTTCTTTCTTTCAAGTAACTCACTAAATGCAGCAAGAACTCAGCAACACAAATGAACACTCTGGTACTAGGGCTCTGGGTTTTGGAGATAGGTATGGTCTGCCTTTCAGGTACTGCAGGTGACAGTGTACCAAATATTTCACCAACATAACAAGACCAACTAGTTTTCTGAGCTGTTATACACAATTCCCAGTGTGTGGCTTCCAGTTCCTAGTGGGTTAGCATCCAAGTTCCAGTTTCTATAAGGGTTGGAGGGAAACTAAGCTGCTGATACAAACATGTACCTTGATACATTGATTTGAAATGCAGTCTCCATGTAATTTATTTTGACAGTGAAAGAGAACACCATTTATAATTGTGCAAGAGAACAGGCAGAAGGCAGTACTGTCTTAGGAAAAATAGGATCATGTTTGTGCTATTTAAAAAACAAGAAATTTATTTTACTTTCATGGAACAATACTGAGGTGAGAGGCCTGAACTGGCCGTGTGGCTCCTCTCTACAGGGGCATTCCAGGAAGGGTTCTTTTCACCTTTTGCTTCCATCTCTTACCATGTTTACCTTGGGATTCAATAGTACCCCACTGTTTTTGCTGGAGAGAGAGAAGTACAGAAACATACTTGCTCGATACCTAAGGTCAAGATGTCACTCCTTCCTCATTTTCCCTGTTGAGAAGTATCACGCCTATTCTGCAAGGGGGCTTGGAGATTTGGCATGTATTTGGGTATCTGTGGGGCCCCTGGCAACTGTCGTACTATGGAAGAAAGGAAGAGAAATTTGTGGCTATCTAGAGACCACTGTCAAAACAGTTATCTTCATTTGCAATTGAAGGACAAAATACCCCAGTGTTCTTAGGTTTTCAGTTCTCTCAGATGACATCTACATGTTTATAACTTCAGTTTATTTATTTATTTTTATATTCTCATTTGGTAGCCTTGAGGGATAAAGTTTAACCAAGCATTGGCATATATGGTCTTTCCCATTATTACTCATACTCCTGCTTAGTTTTGTAATATTTCAAATATTGAAATTTATTGATATATACCAAACTTCTTCTCTTGATGAACATTGACATTATTCTTAATTATTAACTGGCACAATTTTATCATTTCATTAGTGAGAGTTTTCCAGTTTTGTCTATCAAAGGGAAATATTTTTTTCTTTATTCTTTCAGATTCCTTAATATCTTACATTTTATTTTAATATTTTTATATTTTCCTTTATTGGGCATATGAGTTGAAAGATTAGTTTAAGAATAATAAATATCCAAATGTCCTCTATGATTTTTTTTGCTTTTTAAAAAAATACTGAAACTTATTTAACAATAATAGTCATTTATTCCCTTGTAGGGGTTGGCTAGGAACACTTCATCTTGTGGTGGACCGTAGTCCCTCTATGCACCCAGTGGGGCTAATGGATGATTGACTTCTCTTTCCTGGGAATGAGTTTTTCCAGCACTTTTCATTACTCATATAATTAACTTTGGGGCTTAGGGATTTGCTAATTGGAGCCTTGACAATCTCCTACTGTTAAGACTTGGTTTGGCAAAACCACTTAGAGGCACTTTTCACAAGAGAGGGATGACTTATGATCTCACCAAACTGGAATAGTGCTGAGTCTCACTCAGTCCTTACTACTTCTTAATCCTTCAACATTCCAAACCTCAGTTCTATTATCAAGAATAAAAGAAGCCACCACTGCCTCCTGAAATCTTGGCATGAATGACCTGGTGGGCACAAAGCAATCACATACTTCAAGATGCTTTTTTTCAAAACAGTTCTTCAGCTTCTGTAGGGCACATTATCTAGCCTTGAAGTCAATGAACTCTTCCAGAAAGCCAGCATAACATTCAGACTAGGTCACTGCTGCAGTAGCTTGAAAGAGTCATTGTACTTTACAAAGTTAGGGATCTTACTTCTAAGACTCCTCTCTTGTCTTAGAGACAGCTGGGACGAATCTGACTTGTTGTGAGATAAATCTATTTGCATAAAAACTGCTTAAAGGGATAAATGTCAATTTATTAATGTACCACACAAACATGAACTTATGAAGTTACTAAGTGTGAAATGAAGGTGTAATGAATGAAGGTTAAAAAGTTCATTTTTATCCCTGGATCATAGTAATGGTAAAGGTGACATCTAGCATGCTCTTCCGACTCTGCTTGTTCCTTTACGTGAAATATTATCAGAGGTATGATGCTTTTTTTTCTTTGTGGATTTCTTTAATACAGTATACAAAAATAAAGCCTTTCATGGGAATTAAAAATGAAAGAGCCCTTTCAGAGTTCCAAAAATATTGCCCAAACTCAGCCAAGATTAACATGGTCAAAGTTTCCATGAAAAGCATAATATCATGGGAGTTTATGCCTGTTCAGATGTGTACCAAAAAGTGGCTCCTTGGTACTCCTTTCTGATCTACTCACCACCGCAGGAAGATCAGTGTGGCTTATCATAATGTTCATGTTACCATTCATGTTGTTCTTACAATTTTTGTCCATGAGAAGGTTGAGATTTTGTTTTTTCTAGTTGAAGGTTAAGCATAACAATAATGTGCACTGCAAGTCCTTATCCTTTACGGCTGTTTGGAGTACTTCCAACTTGTCTGAAGCAAGTTTAGTAGATATTATTATGATTTCTCTTTCATCATTTGACAATAAAGAAATGAAGCACAGAGAACTAACCAAATAGCACAGCAAGTGAATGTGAACTAAACTTCACATCTCCAAGTTCAAGTTTGTTTCTGTCTCCTAAAAGACCTCTCTACCGTACCACCATTGTAATACACATGAGTGATATAAAGCATGGGGTTGGATTGAGCCTAGTTATATTTAGAGACTATGCCTTTTTTTTCTATTGGAATGTCTTAATTATCAGAACCTGCACTAGCTCCTTTACAGGGTAAAGAAAACAAAGCTTTTGGAAACAAGGTCAGATCTAGACTTGGAATCTCTGGGTCTGCCCAAGAGAGCTTGAAGAGGAGGTGAGGTGACTACGCATTTATAGCAACTGTGCTGCCTTTGACAGATAGCATCGTTGTAACCAACACCACTGTCTCATTAGCACACATTCTAATCTGGCTTTGTGCAAGATTTTCCATTCAGTCCTTGGTTATTGTTCTTTGGTGGAGAGATCTGGCAAACCACAGTTGAATGACCTCATTCCTCTGAACCATGGGCTGAAGCCAGAAATTGAATTTTGTAAAATGGAAATGTCTTGAGGGAAAAGGAAAATATGGAGATTGCTCTAGTCTGAGAAACTGTTGGGGTGAATGAATAAAAATTGATTGGCTCAGGGTCTAATTTGGCTGCCCTTTTTAGAACTGAATAATAAGTGGTATGGTTCCAAGTAGAATGATTAGAAAAGAATTTACCTAATGTAAATGTATTAGATTTGGTGGGCTGTAAACCAAATTTCCTAGAAAGTGGTCATTTACGTGTTGTACACAACGACACAAAGTATGCAAAACTTGCATCCTATTCTGCTTATATATGTTTGCAATAAATTTTCCATAATGTCTGCAAGTAAATTAAACTCCAAAAACAGCATAAGAATATTGACTTAATTAAAAGGTGAGAATAAATTCTGTCCTGGAATATTCTGGAATAATAGTGTCCTACCTGTAATAGGATGTACTGTGGGCCATCTCCTGTAGAATCAGATCAGAATTGCCTGATGTAAAGGATCAACTTATTTGAATACTTCACTTCTGTGAAAGACATAAACACGACTCACACAAAAGGATAAGAATAGAGTTCTAAGCATGGATAGATCTATGGAAAAAGGACCATAATGTATGTGCAAAATATTTACAGTAATGTACATCATCAAGGCAGAAACTGAGTATCTTTCCTTGCAACAAACAACAAAAAAGTAATGCTTCAGTCTCCTGATGTGCTGTGGTGTGGCAAAAAGACCCTGAGTAGCAGTATGACTGGATCTTGGTTCCTATCTCTATGGTCTTAGGCAGATTCCCTAAAGTCATAGAGATATTTACTCCTAAATGAGCCTGAGCTTCTTCATCCATGTAATGGGTTGGTAATAAAATGAAATGAGGGGCTGGGGTTGTAGCTCAGGGGTAGAGGGTTTGCCTAGCATGTGAGAGGTACTGGGTTTGATTCTCAGTACCACAAAAAATAAAAATAAATAAATAAATAAATAAATAAATAAATAAATAAATAAAATAAAGGTATTGTGTCATTTTGAATTAAAAATTTTTTTAAAAATGAAATGAGAAGTGCTTGGTACTTAGTAGGTATCCAATAATCCTATATTCCCTTTCCTAGTCTTGGCATAAGTTTGTTGCACATGGTAGAGGAAGTTTTGGCATCTAAAATCTATTTTGCTTAACAAGGTTGAACTTTTATGTTGAATGCCAATAATTTGGGTTCTATAATATTTTTAACAGCCACAACGTTTTGCAATTCGAACTTTTATGGAATATAAAGGTATATTTTAGGGCTGCCTCTTTCTACTGCATGTTCACAGATCGATTCATTTTAAACTGCTGAATTTTAGCGTGAGTCGGAAATGTTCCAGAGCTTTGCAAATGATTTAGAAAAAAAATTCTATTCACAGACACTTTTGCTTCTCAATGAAACTTCTGGTACTCTGAGTTAGCTCCATCCTATGTTCAGATCATAATCCTCCCACATTTGGCAAGTGTGGATAGGTGGAATGAATGCATACTGCATTATACTAAGCAGAGTAGCACACCCTTATTTGGTAAGAATGGGACAATGACTATTTCAGAGTTTAGGATTTTTGGAACCACATTCTCTGAGCTAACAACTTAATGGTTTAGAGTCTGAAAAGCAAAGATTCAGACAAAGTGATCTTTCATAAACACAGGACTTCATGCTCTGAATTTTTTCTCAGTTATGGCAATATTAGGGGTGTTTCCAGGTTCTAGAATCTTGCTCATCCACGTTCCATCCTATCAGAATAAACAAACTACACAGACACTTCACAGCTGAATCACATTTAGCATAATATCATCAACTGGATCAAGCTCTGAAGGTGTATTTATTTAATGCCTAAGGTTCCTTGTAACAGCTTATGTTTAAAATTTACAAGGCTCTTTTATTTGTATTGACAGGCAAAATTTTAGGATTCATTTATCAATTGCTTTTCTCCATGACCATGAAAATCATAAATGAATTTTCTTTTTATTCTCTAGGTCAATTAATGCACTCATATATCCAATTAAACATATTGGCTCTTTAACATCATTATCTATAGCATTATAATATCAGCATTGGCCTATTAAATCTGCCTATGTATAACTCTGAATAAAATAATATCATGTACAATGATTTATGGAGATGTTTTAGATTTTTCATTAAGTTCACAGGAGAAAAATAATGTAAGTAATTGTGGGTGGAGTAAGACTAAAACCATTATCCCAAAAGACTGACTTCTCAATGACCAAAGAAAAAAGATTAAATTGGGTTGAGCTGATCTGTTGTTTTTGTTGCCCTCTATTCAATCACCTTCCTGTTGTAACAGCACCCTGATTCTCCTTTGACCAGTCACGGCATATAAGCTGTGACATCCCTCTTTACCCTCAGACTGTGTAACTTTGGGATTGCCAATGCCAAAACCAGGCTCCATCTAATTAATCCTGGTCTGGTCCAGTGGAATATCCCATACTTCTTGCTGTAGGGACTGACTTAAGGATGGTCACAAGACCCAACTTGTTCAAAGGAGAATTGACTCCAGGACATTTGTTCAATGGTTGAAAAAAGAAGCTCTTTCTCCTTGTAGGGCTGTTGAGCTGTTGGCATGTAAGACTGGGGAAGGGAGTGACGTCTTCCCACCACATTGGTAGTGAAGCTCACATCTTGAACACCGGAACTGAGAAAGTTTCCTCCCAACAGCATTTGATTGGTGTTTGCCTGAAGTAGTAACTCCCCTCTGGACTTTGTAAATATTGTGAGAGAACATATTACTTTTTTTATTTGACTTGTTCATTATTGCAAATTTTACTTGGATTTCAGTCTCTTGCACTCAGAATTATCCTGACCAATATCATAGACTTAAAAGATCTGAAAGGAACTGTATTTCTTGGAGTCCTCAAATAATAATGTAAAGAAAATTATAACAATTTAATTATTCTTTGACCTGACAGATCCTTGATCCAGCCTGCTTTGGAAAGTCACCCTGACACTCATCTTTGATAAAGTGAGGTACTAATATAATGTTTTTCTTTAGAATCTAACTGTAGCCCAGAAACAAGCAATCAGCTTTGAGGAACTTTAGGTTGGTGCTGAATTTAAGTAGCTTGTAACTCAGGTGAGTGTATTCCAGGGCACAGAGTCTGATAAATGCATGTCTCTTCTCTAGCCACTCTGGGCTGCACCACTTTTCCTGCAGCCTCTTCCCCATTGAGTGCCCTTCACACACTCAATGCCTTCCACCTGGAATGTTCTTTGCCCTCATTTCTGTCTAACTTGTATAGAACCATACATGGTCCCTGGATGAGATCAAGTCCTTGGTCAGCAGGGCCATCCCTAGTGCTTCTCCCTCTTAATACTGTGCATATTCATAACTAATCTGTCATTATTTATTTACTATTTATCTTCTCTGCCACAGTGTATACTCCATGAGATAAGGGGAACTGCTTGCTTACCAGTGCCTTCCAATACCTACCCCAAATCCTGGCATACAAAAGCTACACAATAATAATTTTCCTAGCCAATCCCAAAGAACCAAAGGCTGAATGCTTTCTCTGCCATGTGAGTGCTAATTCACAACAACTGGGTGGGGAGAATAGAGGTATTTTGGATTAGACAGAGGGAAGTGACGGGAGGGGAGGGGACCTGGGGGTAGGAATGATAGTAAAATGAATCAGACATTATGACCCTATGTGCATATATGATCACATGACCTATGTAACTCTACATCATGTACAATCAGAAGAAGAGAAGTTATACTCCATTTATGTATGGTGTGTCAAAATGCATTCTGCTGTTGTATGTAACTAATTAAACAAACATAAAATATATTTTAAAATAATTAATTAGAATAATAATGATAACTTATAAAACCTACAATCCGAAGTCACCACCTATATTTCAAAGACTTGTTTTACTCTGAAGCCTTGACTTAACCCTGCTTCTTCCTCCAAAAGATTATTCATGGAGCTTGACCTTTCCTTTGCTCTTCTAACAGATCTTTCCTTGCTTCTATGATCTCTCCAACCTCTTTCTTCCCAAGACATTTACTGCTCTTTTAATGCATTTGCAAATGACAGCTGTAATTTGAGAAGCATAATTTTAGGGTACCTAACCTAATAGACGACAGTATGTTTTTCATGAAATCCATGACTGTATGCATAACAGTTGTCTCTGTTAGAATCTCGTTGGGAGGCATCAAGTAATAGCTGAGCATGGTAACACTCAGGAGACTGAGGCAGAAGGAGCACTTGAAGCCAGGAATTCAAGAGTAGGCAAGAGACATAGTGAGATACCATTTTTTAAAAAATGATATTTAGGTGCCATCCTTGAGTACTTTGGTAAATTTTGGTGTTCTCTGACTTTGTCTTCATGGGAAAGACAGTCACTTTGAGGATGACATTCTTGTTTAATTTTTTCAAAATATGTTTTCTTCCAATAATTTAGAAGCATCTATATTTAGAAATAAAAACCCTCAGGATGGAATTTCCTCCCTTTTGTAAGGGCATTTTTTTTTTTTTTTTTTTTGGTGGTGTTGGGATTGAACCCAGGGTCTTGTGCATGCTAGGCAAACATTCAACTAACTGAGCTACATCCCTAGCACCCCTGTAAAAGCAATTTTAAAGATACAATTTCAATCCCATTTTCATAGGAACAGTAGTACTTCCTTCCTTCCAAGGAGAGGAGGGTTGTGGTATGAAGGGGGAGAACAAGAACCATCCTGGTTCTCGGAGGACTAGACCAGCTGCCCACAGTATCCAAAATAGATAATGTGGTCTGATCCATCTGGGTCCCTTAGGAGGTCACCAAGGATAACATTTCCCACACCAACCTCCTTTGGGTATCTGAACATGGCATCTCCACTAACACATCGACCTCAAAAAATTGTGATAATGAATATTTATAATACATGTATGCTACAGTCTGTAAGACAAAATTTCTCATGCTCCTTTCCTCACATTTATTTTTTAAATGATGCCATAATAAAGAAATGTAAGTATAAAAGTTCTGAACTTTGAAAGACCTGATGGTAGTAGATTTTTAAAGCACAACTTATATAAACACTATTGCCTCTTCAACTTCCCAATCTATAAAAAGTGGGAGTACACAATGAGCTATTATAAACAATAAGTAATAGCAAGCCTAAGTGTTTATACTAAATAACCAAGAGAGTTGGTGGTTCTGCAGCCTTCTCTGTAGGTGTGCCCACAAACTACCCCAACAACTGATTTTATGCTAAATCATTGCAGTACTTATCTGCATATTTCTTTGACTTTTTCCATTCCTTCCCTTTCCTACTTCTAATACAATATGGTCCTCCTATCACTTGCAAGATACTGATTGCATAGGAACCTATTTCTGAACATCTCTTGCAGAGTTCTCATAGATAGGCCAGCCATTTGTGGATGGCATTCCTATTTACTTCCTCTCAAATCACTCTGAGTTTTTTTCTAATAATTTTGAATTATTTACATTTAGGAATAAAAACTCTCTAGATGACTATTGGAATTATCTTTCTTTTGAAAGAGCAATTTTAAAACAAACAATTTCATTCTCATTAGATATTTCCCTGCTTCTAGTGCCATATCTAGGGTGTGTGGGCAATGAAGAATGACAGTTGACATGGCACTACATGTCATGAGTTTTTTCCTATTTAAAAAATATTTATAGTTGATAGATAAAATTTGCATGCATTTATGGGAACCGTGTGTTACATTGTGATGTTTGTGAATATAGACATCTTCAGAGCCTAAGATAATTTATTTTGAGTGTTAGTGGTATTATCTCTAACACTTATCTATGAGTGTTTCAGTACTTTTTAAAATATAAATAAATATAGTCATCCCCTCTTATCCAGTTTCATATTCATAGTTTCAGTCACCTGTGGTCAACCATGGTCTAAAAATATTGAATGGAAAATTCCAGAAGTAAACAAATCACAAATTTTGTATTGCATCCCATTCTGGGTGGTATAGTGAAGTCTTGTGGCACCCTTTTCTTTCTTGCTTGGAAGACCAAGTAGAGTCAGGTTGACCAGGTAGAGTTAAGGGCTGGTGATGCTATGGACTCCTGAGGACTTGGAAGGCTGAAGGTCAAAAGGTCAAGCAGAAGATGATAGGTACCCTAGAGACCCAGTTCATCTGTCCCTATTGCAACCACAGTCTTATGATATGAAAATGGACCAAGCCTGGCCCATAATACCAACATGAAGTCAACCTTGGACTGTGTTTACACACACATGTAATCAAATTACAGGTACTAGGAGTTTGTTTCTAGTATTGACCAGATTCCTTCCTCTCTAGGAACTGGTGAAAACTGTTTTCAGAACTGTATTTCTGACTTGGTTAATATATTTTTCTTCTTTTCTTTTTTCTTTAATTCTTTTGTCTCTTCTGTCTATAATGGACTAGCTATTTTCTTGAAACAGGGCTTTTATTATTGCCCTAGAAAAATCTGGTATCTCTGTCTACAGATTGTAAGTAGTAAGTCACACCTCAAGCCCTGAATGGCTACTTCTGCCTCTTAATCCTGAGACTGAAGATCTACCACCTTCCAGAACACAATACAAAATAGTCACCTCCCATAGTTATCAGTTAGCCAGAAATGTCTTTGCTCCATGTGAAATGTGGCTTGGTGTGATTATATGTAGATGGACTAAATTTGGGTGAGAAGAAAGAGACATCACTATTAAATATTTTCTGAAAGTTTCTCTCCAACTTTGCAGAAGATGTTGGTTATATGCTTACTTCCTAAATTTCTTTATCAGAAACTGTGGTCTTCCCAGAGTCTTTAAAAGAAATTTTAAAATAACTTAATTCTGTAAGAAGCTTTGAAATTGCATTATTTAATATATCATCTGTAAAAGAACATATTTGAGATTATATACCCCATATATATAGATGTGGAGTGGAATTTGTTTTCCAAAATCCCTGGAAAAGGCATGCCACACACTCTGAATTTTTATCAGGTGATTTTCTTTATTAAAGGAAAGCATCTTAAGCTTCTTCAGAAAATAATTTCAAATGACACAGAAACTAATTTTCTTTGTGTTTTCTTATTAACTGACGAACACCCCTCATTTCCTGTTCTTAGCAACCAGAATTTGCTATCAATTGCTTGCCTTGCTAAAAAGCATTCTTATCAAGTTTATGAAAATGATTTATTAGCTGCCCAGTCTTAAGGCCCACTGACACTTCACCATCTATGAAGTCCACACGGGCCTCACAAGGTTCACCAACACCTTTATTCCTGATCTTTTCCAAGATTACATGTAGGTATCCCGTGAGAATACAATCAACTGGCAAATACAGCAACTTGATCTTCAACTTTTGTTTTCCCCAGATTCCTTCTTTTCAGAGTCGAGATGCTTCTTTGAATGTCTGTGAGACAGATTAGTATATCTTATTAGTATTTTCTTCTTTCTCACACACACCTTCGATTCCATTTTTTTTACTGTATGTAAAGATATAAGGAATAGACCAAATGATATCTAGAATCCCTTCTGGGTCTATGATTTTATGATAGGCACCATTAATCACGAACATAATCAATTTTGGAGCACTCAAAAATCAATGAAGCAATTTAATTGAGCACATTATTTACACTTAGAAAACACTTAGAATTCTTTTTAATTTTTAAAATATATTTTTATTTTTAATTGACACATGGCAACTGTACATATTTATGGGGTGTGGCATGATGTTTCAATACATGTCTATGATGTGTGATGTCACATCAGAATAATTGGCATATCTATCACCTTGGAGATTGTGTGTGTGTGTGTGTGTGTTTTTGCTCTTCATGTATTAATAAGGAAATATCAAATATACCAAATATATGATTTAATCAGCATGTACAAGTCCTTTTCTGTAAACTGTTAGGGAAGCACAGACTGTTGAAATCAGAGAGGTTCAAGATCCCTTAGTCTCCCTTTCTTCCTTGGGGGCAAGATGGAAAGGACTAGAACACAATGATTCAGTACAGGTCCACTGGGCAGAGTCATGAGGCCTCCCAGTGCAGATCTTCAAGGCAGAGCTACTTGTTCCACACCAGGTTTTCTGATCACAATTCATTGTCAGGTTAATACTAATGAAGCACGACTATATCATTATCTAAATATGAACTAGTAATACTCAAACATGTCACACTATTATGGAAAAAAACTATATTTAAATATTTAAATCATTTTTTCAAGGGAGTAATTAAAAGGTTTTTCTGACAATCCTATGTTAAGTAGAAAAAGTGAATCTGAACATTAGCCTCCAAAGTATTTCCTATTATTTGAAGTTGAGTCATCCCAGAAGAAAAAACAGGTATTGCCATTGCATCTGAATCAGGGAAGTGTCGGAGACACAAATGACTGGAAGCTGATTGGGTGTTTTGTGTGCCTGTGTGTTCTTCCTCTCTCTACCCTGTGTGCCATACCACCTGTATGAGATATCACCATACCATTATTAAATGGGTATCAACATTGCTCCTCTTTAAATTCCTCCTCATTACCTTGGGCTAATGGAGACACCAGCCAGTAGTGTGAAGAACTGTATATCTCTGTCTCATCTCTTCCTCTCTGTGCTCTTGGAAGATCATGTATTTCTTTCTTTGCTTCTTTTTCAATACTTAATTGGTAACATCTCTATTAATTCTGCATTGGATTCTTCTTTCTCATAGACTCTCATTCAATCAATAGCATTTCTCGATTGGACTATATGCTAGGTACTTCTTGGTTGTGGTACTGTAGGAAGGAACTAAATAGATAGATGTCCCTGACCCCCTGCATATGCATTCCAGAGAAAGGAGTCAGAAAAAATGCATAACTAAACATATAGAAAATGATAGACCATGTGTTGGAAAATGATAAGTACCTTGGAGGTAGCTTAAACATAGAAGGGTTATAGAAATTTCAGTGGTTACAGTGATAAAAAGATTAAGCCAGGAAAGGTCTTGCTAAGAAGGCAGCATTTTGTATTTTCTTTCCTTTTATTCCCCCCCCCTCTTTTACAAATCTGTCTTAGCTTAGAGGGTCAAATGATCCCATTTTATTCATATTTCTCTCTCCAAATCTACTTTCTTCTGTTTATCTCATTATTTGGTTTCTCTAGAAAGTTCCAGCATCATTTTTTTTTATTTACTTATTGATTCATTGAACACAAATGGAGTACAGCTATTGTTTCACTGGTTGTACACAAAGTAGAGTCACACCATCTGTGCGTTCATGCATGTGCACAGGGCAATGGTATCTGTCACACACTCTGTTATTAATTTTACCCCCCACTCGCCCCCACCCCTCCCTTCCCTCTATGCAAGCTATCTTTCCTCCATTCTTGCCATCTTTCCCCCCCACATTATGCATCATCATTCATATATCAGAGAGACCATTCGGCTTTTGGATTTTTGGGATTGGCTGATCTCACTTAGCATAACAGTTTCCAACATCATCCATTTACCTACAAATGCCATAATTTTATTCTTCTTTATGGCTGAGTAATATTCCATTGTGTATATATACCACAGTTTCTTTATCCATTCATCTACTGAAGGGCATCTAGGTTGATTCCATAATCTAGCTATTGTGAATTGAGCAGCTATGAACATTGATGTGGCTGCATCACTGAGGCAATCTGATGTTAAGTCCTTTGGGTATAAGCCAAGGAGTGGGATAGCAGGGCCAAATGGTGGATCCATTCCAAGTTTTCTAAGGAATCTCCACACTGCTTTCCAGAGTGTCTGCACCAACTTGCACTCCCACCAGCAATGTATGAGTGTACCCTTTTCCCCACATCCTCGCCAACACCTGTTGTTGCCTGTGTTCTTGATAAAAGACATTCTAATTGGGGTAAGATGAAATCTTAAGGTGGTTTTGATTTGCATTTCTCTTATAACGAGTGATGTTGAACATTTTTTCATAAATCTGTTGATTGCTTGTAGATCTTCCTCTGTAAAGTGTCTGTTCATTTCCTTGGCCCATTTATTGATTGGGTTATTGGTGTTCGTGGTGTAAAGATTTTTGAGTACTTGGTAGATTCTGGAGATTAGTGCTCTGTCTGAAGTGTGTGTGGCAAAGATTTTCTCCCACTCTGAAGGCTCTCTCTTCACATTGCTGATTGTTTCCTTTGCTGAGAAGAAGCTTTTTAGTTTGACTCTATCCCAATCATTGATTCGTGCTTTTATTTCTTGCGCTTTGGGAGTCATGTTAAGGAAATCTGGTCCTAGGCCAACATGATGAAGATTTGGACCTATTTTCTCTTCTATTAGGTGCAGAGTTTCTGGTCTGATTTCTAGGTCCTTGATCCACTTTGAGTTGAGTTTTGTACAGGGTGAGAGATATGGGTTTAGTTTCATTTTGCTGCATATGGATTTCCAGTTTTCCCAGCACCATTTGTTGAAGAGGCTGTATTTTCTCCATTGCATGTTTTTGCCTCCTTTGTCAAGTATGAGATACCTGTACTTATTTGGGTTTGTCTCTGTGTCCTCTATTCTGTACCATTGATCTACCTGTCTATTTTGGTACCAATACCAAATGGTATTGGTATTGCTGTTTTTCTCACTATTGCTCTGTAGTATAGTTGGAGGTCTGGTATTGTGAAACCCCCTGCTTCGCTCTTTTTGCTAAGGATTGCCTTAGCAATTCTGGGTCTCTTATTCCTCCAAATGAATTTCATGATTGCTTGCTCTATTTCTATGAGGTCCATCATTGGGATTTTAATTGGAATTGCATTGAATTTGTATAGCATTTTTGGAAGTATGGCCATTTTGACAATATTAATTCTGCCTATCCAAGAACATGGAAGATCCTTCCATCTTCTCAGATGCTCTTTAATTTCTTTCTTTAGTGTTCTGTAGATCTCAGTGTAGAGGTCTTTCACATCTTTTGTTAGATTGATTCCCAAGTATTTTATTTTTTCTGAGGTTAATGTGAATGGGGTAGTTTTCCTAATTTCTCTCTCAGAGGATGCATCACTTACGAATAAAAATGCATTAGATTTATGAGCATTAATTTTATATCCTGCTACTTTACTGAATTCATTAATGAGTTCCAGAAGTTTTCTGGTGGAATTCTTAGGATCTTCTAGATAGAGAATCATGTCATCAGCAAATAGGGATAGTTTGATCTCTTCTTTTCCTATTCGTATTCCTCTAATTTCTTTGGTCTGTCTAATTGCTCTGGCTAGAGTTTCAAGAACAATGTTGAATAGTAGTGGTGAAAGAGGGCATCCCTGCCTTGTTCCAGTTCTCAGGGGGAACGCTTTCAATTTTTCTCCACTTAGAATGATGTTAGCTGTGGGCTTGGCATAAATGGCCTTTACAATGTTAAGGAATGTCCCCACTATCCCTATTTTTTCTATTGTTTTGAGCATGAAGGAGTGCTGTATTTTATCAAATGCTTTCTCTGCATCTATTGAAATAATCATGTGGTTCTTGACCTTAAGTCTGTTGATGTGGTGAATTACATTCATTGATTTCTGGATGTTGAACCAACCTTGCATCCCTGGGATGAAACCCACTTGATCATGGTGCACTATCTTTTTAATATGCTTTTGTACGCGATTCACTAAAATTTTGTTAAGAATTTTTGCATCTATGTTCATTAGAGATATGGGTCTGAAATTTTCTTTCCTTGATGTGTCCTTCTCTGGTTTTGGTATCAGGGTGATATTAGCTTCATAGAATGAGTTTGGAAGGGTTCCCTCCTCCTCTATTTCATGAAATACTTTGAGGAGTATTGGAATGAGCTCTTCTTTGAAGGTCTTGTAGAACTCAGCTGTGAATCCATCTGGTCCCGGACTTTTCTTTGTTGGTAGGCTTTTGATGACTTCCTCTATTTCATTGCTTGAAATTGATCTATTTAAGTTGTGTATGTCCTCCAGATTCAGTTTGGGTGGCTCATATGCCTCTAGGAACCTGTTGATGTCTTCCAGGTTTTCTATTTTGTTGGAGTATAAATTTTCAAAGTAGCTGTTTTGTATTTCAATTGTGTCTGTTGTAATATTTCCATTTCCATCACGAATTTTAGTAATTTGGAGTTTCTCTCTCCTTCTCTTTGTTAGTGTGGCTAAGGGTTTATCAATTTTGTTTATTTTTTCAAAGAACCAACTTTTGGTTTCGTCAATTTTTTGAATTGTTTCTTTTGTTTCAATTTCGTTGATTTCAGCTCTGATTTTGGTTATTTCCTGTCTTCTACTACTTTTGGTGATGATCTGTTCCTCTTTTTCTAGGGCTTTGAGCTGTAATGTGAGGTCATTGATTTGTTGACTTTTCATTCTTTTATTAAATGCACTCTCTGCAATGAACTTTCCTCTTAGCACTGCTTTCATAGTATCCCAGAGATACTATGAAATGTTGTATCTTGATATGTTGTATCTTTATTCTCATTGACCTCTAAGAATCCTTTAATTTCCCCCCTAATGTCTTCTGTTATCCATGTATCATTCAATAGCATAGTATTTAATCTCCAGGTCTTGGAGTAGTTTCTGTTTCTAACTTTCTTGTTGATGTCTAATTTCATTCCATTATGATCTGATAGTATACAAGGTAGTATCTCTATGTTTTTGTATTTGTTAAGAGTAGCTTTGTGTCATAACATATGGTCTATTTTAGAGAAGGACCCATGCGCTGCTGAGAAGAAAGTGTATTCGCTTTTTGATGGATGGAATATTCTATATATGTCCGTTAAGTCCAGATTAGCGATTGTGTCATTGAGTCCTATGGTTTCTTTATTCAATTTTTGTTTGGAAGATCTGTCCAACGGTGAGAGAGGAGTATTAAAGTCTCCGAGTGTTATTGTGTTTTGGTCTATTTGATTCCTGAAATTGAGAAGGATCTGATTGACATACATGGATGCACCATTGTTTGGTGCATAAATATTTATGATTGTTATGTCCTGTTGATTTATGCAACCTTTAAGCAATATGAAATGTCCTTCTTTATCCCTTCTGACTATCTTTGGTTTGAAGTCTGCTTTGTCTGAAATGAGAATGGAAACCCCAGCTTTTTTGCTCAGTCCGTGTGCATGGTATGCTTTTTCCCAACCTTTCACCTTTAGTCTGTGGGCATGTTTTTCTATGAGATGAGTCTCTTGAAGGCAGCATATTGTTGGGTCTTTCTTTTTAATCCAGTCTGCCAGTCTATGTCTTTTGATTGATGAGTTTAGGCCATTTACATTCAGGGTTATTATTGAGCTATGACTTGTATTTCCTGTCATTTTAGCTTTTTTAGGGTTTTTAGCTTAACTTTGTTTCTCCTTTGATTGACTCTTTCTTTAGGGTAGTTCCTCCCCATGATGACTGAGATTGTTATTTTTCGTTTCTTCCTCTTCGAATATTTTGTTGAGAATGTTCTGTAGGGCAGGCTTTCTCTTTGTGAATTCTTTAAGCTTTTGTTTATCATGGAAGGATTTTATTTCATCATCAAATCTGAAGGTAAGTTTTGCTGGGTATAAGATTCTTGGTTGGCATCCGTTTTCTTTCAGAGCTTGAAATATGTTGTTCCAGGCCCTTCTTGCTTTTAGGGTCTGGGCTGAGAAATCTGCTGATATACGTATCGGTTTCCCCCTGTAGGTAATCTGATTCTTTTCTCTCGCCGCCTTTAAAATTCTATCTTTGTTTTGTATGTTAGGCATTTTCATTATAATGTGCCTTGGTGTGGATCTGTTGTAATACTGTGCATTTGGTGTCCTGTAAGCTTCTTGTAATTGATTTTCCATCTCATTCATCATATTAGGGAAATTTTCTGATAATATTTCCTTGAATAGATTATTCATACCCTTGGTTTGTATCTCTGCGCCTTCCTCAATCCCGATTACTCTTAAATTTGGTCTTTTCATGATGTCCCATATTTCTTGGAGGGTTCGTTCATGATTCCTAACCATCTTCTCTGTTTGTTCGACTTTGTTTTCAAGATTAAATATTTTGTCTTCATTGTCTGAGGTTCTGTCTTCCAAGTGATCTATTCTGTTAATTATGCTTTCTATTGAGTTTTTAACTTGGTTGATTGTTTCCTTCATTTCCTTGTTTCCTTCAAGAATTTCTGTTTGTTTTTTTCTCAGAATTTCTATCTCTTTATTGAAGTGATTTTTTGCTTCCTGCAATTGCTCTATTAGCTGATTATTCATAGCCTGAATCTGCTCTCTCGTCACATCATTCTCTTCTCGGATCACTTTAATTATAAACATTCTGAACTCCCTTTCTGTCATTCCTTCTACCATGCTGTCTTTGGGTTCTCTTGATATATCATCTAGGTTTAATTGGGACACTTTCTTCCCGTGTTTTCTCATGGTGCTCGTGTATCTTCCCCTCTGTTGCTTGAGGGGTGCTTGATCAAGCGGTGACCCAAGAAAGGTGCTGTCCCACTACCTCCAGGTTGGGAATGATCAATGCTTCTGGGCAGAGGCAGCCTAGTGTTGATAGACAATTAGATACAGCAAGGTGGTAGACTCCGGGCCTGGGTGTGGGCCTGGGCACTAGATCAAGTTGGGGTGGTGTCACAGAACTGTGCTCAGTGATGGAGACACTGGGCTTGAGAGCCCAGGCTGACCTGAACTCCTAGCTGGGGGTTCAGGCAGTGGCAGGTGGTTGCTCTCTCCTTGGGACACTGTAAGCTGGCGCCAAAGGCCCTAAGCTCCCCGCCGGACCACTCCAGACACCGCTGGCGGCCCCAGGAAGCTGGAAATGGATCCCCTCTGCCAGGGAAGGCACGGAATAGTTCCCACTCCCCGTCAGAGACTGCGATTCCTGGGTTTCCCAGCCGGACCTCCCCAGACGCAGCTGGCGGCCCCAGGAAGCTGGAAATGGACCCCCTCTGCCAGGGAAGCCGCCAAACTCAGAGCAGTTCCAACTCCCCGCCAGAGTCAGCGATCCCAGGGGCTCCGGGCAGACCTCTCCAGGTGCAGCTGGAGGCCCCAGGAAGCTGGAAACGGACCTTCTCTGCCAGTTAAGCCGCCAAAATGGCGTGGATTAGTTCCAACTCCCCGCCAGAGTCCGCGATCCCAGAGTTTCCCAGCCGGACATCCCCGGACGCCACTGGATGCCCCAGGTAGCCTGAGATGCTCGGTCTCTGCCTGGGAGGCCACCGGCTGGTGCCGGAGCCGCGGCCAGTGACTCCAAAGCGCTGCTGGGGACCCGCACTCACTTGTTGGCTGGCGCAGACCCAGGTCGGTGGCTCTGAAGCAGCTGCCGGGCCCGGCGCTCCCAGATGGTAGCTGCCTGCGGCGGGGCTGAGCCCAGCCCAGCTGAGTTGGTTCTGGAGCGGCACCTGGGGACCCCTTATATGTGCTTTGAATATAAAATCTCATTGAGAGTCATATTCCTGCTGTTTGAATCCCGAGCAAGTAGGAATCCACGGAGCAAGTAGGAATGCAGCCTTCCTCTAGCCCACCATCTTGGATCTCCCCTCCAGCATCATTTTTTATCATTTTTAGTAAGACAAAGAGAGGTGAAAAATATTACAGATTTGGGGTTTGAAGATTGAGTTCAGGAGAGATTTTGCTGAAAGTAAAGCCATATCTACCTGTTGGTTTACTGCAAATGACATAAAGCAGTGTAAAAAAATTTAAGAAAAGACTTACAGAAAAAATTATACAAGTGAAAAATCAGGCAATTGGTAAGAAAAGATGCTTTGAGAAAAAAGAAAGGTAATTACGGTAAATGACTTACAGTAAGCCAAACTTAGAGTCATGATAATGTAAACGGTGTTGATAAATAGATCTATGTTGTGGTGGTGGAGAGGAGGATTCACAGGGCATCGTATCAAAGGGGATTAGACAATTTAATCCACATCTAGCAACTGCAACTTCAACTCCTACAGCAGTGACATAATTGATATTGTCTAAAATTGATGAATTAGCCGGGCGTGGTAGCGTACGCCTGTAATCCCAGCACTTGGGAGGCTGAGACAGGAGGATCTCGAGTTCGAAGCCAGCTTCAGCAACTTAGCGAGGCCCTAAGCAACTCAGTGAGACCCTGTCTCTAAATAAAATACAAAATAGGGCTGGGGATGTGGCTCAGTGGTGGAGTGCCCCTGGGTTCAATCCCCAGCACCAAAATAAATAAATAAATAAATAAATAAAATAGATGAATCAAAAATAACAGCACATATGTATTACTTTCTATGTAAATATCACTTAAGAAAGGAAATAGTGCTTATCCCTTAGGGGCAGGGTAATAGGAGCTTAAGAGTTGACCAGTGACTGCTGTCTTCGCATTATAAGCTCTTCAGAATAGCTGATTTTTAAAACTTTTGTGCACCTGTTGTTTTAATAATTTTTAGAGCAAAGATAAAATGTAAAGAAATACTAAAATTAAAAGTGATGCATTGATTAAATTGACTTTTGATCTACAGAGAGGTTAAATATTTTGCTATTGCATAGCAGAATCAGAATTAAATCCAGGCTGCAGAATTCAGAATCCATGTGTTCCATTTCTATGCTATACCGTTCCGTGTGATTGAATGGATAAAATAAATAGCATCATTGTGTTTGTCCTGTAGGAAGCAACTAATAAACTACAGATATTGTCATAACTCAATACCATCAATGTTATAGTTATGCGATTTTGATCTCTTTGAAGTTCATCTTTCTTGTCTGTAAGCTAATGATTTTATCTCCTTCAAGGAATGTGTGTATTAGGAGGATGTCGGAAGATCAGCAGGTGCTAGAACTCCAAACAGGAATAAAGGTGAAGGTTTGTCTTTAGTTCTGGTTTCCCAAACCTGCCTTTCAGCAGGAAAGGAGAGGAAGGGAAGTGGAGAGGTAGAGTCTAGATCCTTCTTTGGAGTCCCACATCTTTGTTACCATCTACTGCTCCCTTCTTTTACTCATCTCCAAAGAATGGAATGTTCATCCTTTCAAATATTCTTTGCTACTAATGCAATTGTTTATTTATATTCCAGGACCATAGCTGTAGAGGACCTTAAAACCCAATAATTAACTTCTTTTGTTCCCTACTGTTTTAAAGCACATATTTTATTATTACTTAGGTATAGTAAGACCAACAGATCAGAACATGACTGCCTTGGGAAAGATAATTCAGTGTTCACAGACCCCAGTGGGAGGAAGCATGCCACACCATGAAGGGTCACATGGAGAAGTCAGGAGGCAGAGGGAACAAGGAGAAAACATGGGTCAGAGCCTTTACCATGGTTACCAAGATTGGCTCAGGGGCACAGGGCCTGTCCCTAATGGTCTTAGAGTGATTATAGCAGAGTAACAGTGGTCCTGATTATGAAAGCCCTAATAAAGGAAGTGGTTAGGGTATGGGCTTTAGATTGGTTACTTTACATTTTAAAAGCTCTCCTTGGAGAATCCCCAGATATCTGACGATAAGAAGAGAAAATTTAAAAAATCATGATTAATAGGCATACATTCTGCAGTGACAAAATAATACTTGAGACAATGGAACATGCATAATTGGTCTCCCCATTTGAGAATAAAAGGGAAATATTAGGAACCATTAATAATGCAGAATACAGACCCAACAAACACTCTATGTTTTGCAACTTGGGGCTTCATCAATCATGTCCATCCCATGCTATCCATGAATTTTGTTGTGTTGTGGTTGTTGGTGTTGTTGTTGTTACAGAAGTCCCCTTCATATGCTCTTGTGCATTTGCAAAAACATTTTCAGTTTGGATGCCTGGCACCCCTGAAAGAGAACTCCTATACAAATCTTCCATTGATCATTCTGGAAGCTTAACTAGCTCCATGATCCTCCATGATTCCAATGCTGAAGGACTTCCTATCAAAGAATTCTTTACTTCTTTTGCTATCCAGGAAAATCACATGTGTATAATCGCTGGAGATTTTAGCAATTGGTAAGTCACCTCAGCCATCTATGGCCCCATCCACAAGTGACCCTTGGCCTTCCATTTTCCTCACCTGATGAAAGAATGTAGCTGTGCTCTCTCAAGCAAGTATTTCTTAACTGCCTGCTCTGGAGAAAATGCTCTGTTAAATGCCTTGTTTATTTATCCAGCACAAGTTTATTGAGTGTTGATTACGTGTCAGGCACTTTTGTAAGCATCAAGAATACAGTAGTGAGCAAAACAGACAAAAGGTCCCTTATGGAGCCAGTGGGGAGCTGGCAATAGCCAAAGTGAAAATATATGGCATGTCAGACCGTATAAATGCTGAGGTGTAAAATGATGCAGAGAAGGGCAAGATGGGGCTCGTGGATTTAAATCAGGGAGTAAGTGCCATTTTAGCAAAGATTTAAGATGGGCTCAGGAGAGAAGGCTGGTTCACGTGGGCAAGTAAATTCTGTGTTGCAATACGAAATGCCATCTATCAGCCCTTGCCAGAATGAACAGTAACCAGAGGTCAGGTTGGCGACCGTAAAATTAAGGCAGATTCTCATTCATTGTCACCACTCTCACCAAGGGTTCCCTCAGCACCTACTATGTACACTGTACTCTGCTGTGTCAGGAAAAATGAAGCTGTGAACATGAACCACCCAAGTGACCTACTTCCACCAGCCACATGGCATCTGTCTACAGCTACTACCCGGTAATTTATTCAATTCATTAATCCACCAAGTAGATTAGCCCACTGATTAGGTTACAACTCTCATAATCTAATCATTTCATCTCTGAACATTTTTGCATTGCCTCATGAGCCTTTCAGGGGACACCTCATATCCAAACCACAACAGCATTGGTATGCCATCCCAAGAATTCCTAACAATAGCTAAGCAGAGCACTGGATAGCCTAAGAAAGACCTGTGGGAGAGCGTCCATTTGTCGACAGAAGCAAGAACCAAGAAGCAAGAATCATCAGTGGAACAGGTCATTGTTATGAATGGGATCCTGGATAATGGAGTTGCTCGCCGAACTGCTTAGCTTGGTAGAAACCAGGATTCTATGTGTTAGGATGCAACCCAATGTTGTGTAAATTATGTGTATCCCAATCTTATGGAATTGAAATTAATAATCTATCCAGCCTCTTTGGCTTTAAAACACAGGGTAGTGCCAGAGGGATACAAATATTCAGTTTAGAGGGGCAAAACAATGGACCCCAGAATATGAACGAAGAGATCACCTGAGTTTGGTGCATGGCCACATGTGGCTCTAACTTCTTGCAGAAGTTTCATAGATCAGTAGGTATGATCTTGGGCCAGCATTGTAAGGAGCATGAGTCCTGGAAGCCAGAAAGTCAGACAAAGTTAAGGATCATTCTATTTTACTGTAAAAATTTGCAGGCTATATTTATATCCTTCTAGAAACACTGTTGTCATGCCGTCATGAGAAACATCTTTCCTCCTCCACACCTGTGGAAGCAAAGTACACTGTGCCTGCGGTTATGTGATGTATCTTTTTATATCATAGTTCATCACAGAGTTTTTTTCTCTTTATCATTTTTAAAAAGCTGACAACATGATCAAAGTAATCCATCCCTTGCTTTCCTTTCGCAAAAGAATAAATAAACCAGGTTTCAAATCTGAGACTGTGATAACAATTACTCCGTGAGAGTTTACCCCTTAGAAAAAGACCTCCAAGTTTAAAATACCTACGATGACAATTATTTATTGATGGCTTACCATTTAGGAAGAAGCTGCAAATTTTCAGAAGATTGATTGGAACCCCAATGCAGAGGGATCATGAGAGGTGAGACTGGTTCTTCCCCTTCACACATCCAGAGACCAATGCCCTGTTGAAGGTAGGACTGGAACTGAGATGGCAGCTAAGCCAGATGTGCAAAGCCACATGCCTGATATCTGTGGCCTGGGATACCTTGTGATGGTGTGAGGTGTTTGCACATCAGGGTTCCAGTCTTTTCTCTTTCAATAGGCACAGCTGGTGATGTAGAGAACAATACTGCCCTCTAGTGGTCAGAAGTGAGTTTATTTTAATTTTTTTTTTTCCCCTGACACTGTCAGTGATTCCCAGAACAATTCCTTACCAAAGTGAAGGAAACGATTGATACAATTTCCTGGATGAAATACAGACCCAAATAATCCTGGTTTTGTTGGACTTGTCTGGGTAATAACAGCTGCATGGTTTGATCCAGCCTTTGGGGCAGTGAGTCACATATTTATTCTATTCATAGTTCAGTTTCTTCAATGGCAAATTCAAGATGTTTCTAACTCTATTGAATATATATGTGATTTTTCATCAGTTAAATGAGTAAATGATGTCTACTTGCTCCCCACAGAATTATGAGGCAGATCAAGTGAAAATATATGAAAATAGTTTAAAAGTATAAAACTCTGAAAAAAATGTGCTACTATTTAGGAAAATGAATGTTGAACGGTTATCATTTTAAACACATCTTTAATTCAATTCTATGTTTTTGATATTTTTCTCAGACATTACACACATGTGTGCATGCACAAATAATTGGTATCCTATAATTACCTCCCTTCTAGATCTACTAATAGAAATTTCATTATGAAGAGAATTGGTGACTTAAAACTTTAGGGACTACGTGTCTATATATTCATGATTCACCTATAGGGCTTTTTTTAAAGAATGGAGCCAGGCACGGTGACACATGCCTGTAATCCCAGTGAATCAGGAGGCTGAGGCAGGAGGATCACAAGTTCAAAATCAGCCTCAGCAATTTATCAAGGCCCTAAGAAACTTAGTGAGATCCTGTCTTAAAATAAAAAATAATACAAAGGGATGGGGATGTGGCTCAGTGGCTAAGAGCCCCTGGGTTCAGTTTCTGGAAAAAAAGAA
>JAJEJO010000548.1:1564566-1648129 GCA_020662805.1 Glaucomys volans
GGAGGGAGGGAGGAAGGAAGGAAGGAAGGAAGGAGAGAGGAAGGGAAAGAAGGAAGAGGGAGGGAAAGAGACAGGGAAAGAAAGAAAGAAAGAAAAATAAAAGAAAGAAAGAAAGAAAGAAAGAAAGAAAGAAAGAAAGAAAGAAAGAAAGAAGGGAGGGAGGGAGGGAGGGAGGGAGGGAGGGAGGAAAGGAAGGAAGGAAGGAAGGAAGGAAAGAAGAAAGGAAGGAAGGAAGGAAGGAAGGAAGGAAAAAGAAAGAGAGAAAAGGAAGGAAGGAAGGAAGGAGAGAGAGAGAAAAAGAGAGAAAGAAGGAAAGAATTGAATAACCCATATTTCCAGAGATGCCTTTGTACAACCATTATTATAAGTAAACATCGCCAGGCGCGGTGGCGCACGCCTGTAATCTAAGCGACTTGGGAGGCTGAGGCAGGAGGATCGCGAGTTCAAAGCCAGCCTCAGCAACTTAGCGAGTCCCTAAGCAACTCAGTGAGACCCTGTCTCTAAATAAAATACAAAATAGGGCTGGGGATGTGGCTCAGTGGCCGAGTGTCCCTGAGTTCAACCCCTGGTTCCAAAAAAAAAAAGTAAACATGGGTTTTCTAAAGACAGAAATAGACAAAGGAGCATATAAGTCCCTACTCAGTGAAGGTATCCTACTAGAGACCATCAATTTGCTTTAAACCACCTTCAAGGAATTAAAACTGAAAGAAGGGGATGATCATAAATGACCACTCAGATTGTCATGCTTTTCACGATAGGAGGATAAAAATTGGGTAGTGATATTTGGGTTCAAATTATATAACATGCTGATGATTATTTTCTCAGCCTCACCAAACAAATATCCTCAGCAAAATACCAGATTCAGAAACAAAACAAGAGGAAATAGAGTCTCATATACTGTGCAAGGAAGATGGAAGGTGAAAGAACATTTCCATTAAGGGAAATAGTTGCTTAAAGCAGGGTTTCTTTCTATTCCTTATAATGATCCTGAAGATACTTACTATCTAGTCTGACAGATGTTGACACATATTTTTTTAAATTTCAAAGTCATGCAAAAATTCAAAATTACAACAGAAGAGGTAGGAGAGATGCTGAGACAACTAAGAGTGGCCAGCTGTTCAGTTTGCACATGGAATTAACCTTCACAGTGCAGGCTCAGCATACCCACCCTCGCCCTAGCAGACCCTTAGTACCAAAGCACGAGGACACCAATGTGCTGGTGCATGCGGTGCCAAACTGTGGAATGTATCCATCAATTTTCCTCTTCTACTGTAGTCGGATTTTTTCATTCATCAACCCATTTCATTAGTCAGTAGTTTGAAAACAGGGAAATTGTTCAAGTTATTTCCTCCTTTTCTTAAGATAATGAAGTTTGTACCTTTCGTATGTTTTTTAAATGAATGAATGAATGAATGAATGAATTTTTACAGACTGCATTTTTATTCATTGTACACAAATGGGGAACAACTTTTCATTTCTATGGTTGTGCCTGATGTAGATTCATACCATTCATGTAATCACACATGTACATAGGGTAAGGATGTGTCTCATTCCACCATTTTTCATACCCCTCCCCCCTCATTTCGCTCTTCATAATCTAAAGTTCCTCCATTCTTCTCTCACCCTCCCACCCCCCAACCCAATTATATATCATCATCCACTTATCAGGGAGAACATTTGGCCTTTGGTTTTTTGGGATTGGCTTATTTCACGTAACATGGTATTCTCCAATTCCATCCATTTATCTGAAAATGCCATAATATTATTCTTCTTTATGACTAAATAATATTCCATTGTGTGTATGTTTTATATATATTTCAAAAGTTACATCATGTCAGAGTACATTGTCATTGTCTTTAACATCTTAAAGCAAATTCTGTGGCATCATGCATATGGATTCATGTGTGTACTATATAATTTTCTCGCTCAATTTATTTATTTATTTATTTTGCTTTTAAAGTTGTGATCTTTACTTCTTTTGTATGTGTAATATGCATGTCATTCAGAATATTCAAATAGCCAGTGGAGACGGAATGATGAGGCTCAGTCTGATGGCTTCCAATAGACTCTGCCACATCATGAATCACCAGGGCAAACCAAGTTCTGTCCTGGTTCCATTCCTGTTCTTGTCTATTTTGACTGCTTCTGACCTTAGATTCATCCACAGTCTGATCATGGTGTCCACATGCCTGGGAGTTGATGTCCTCTGCTAAGACTCTGCCTAAGTTTATCCTGTGTGGACTCAACTTTCACATTAAGGACCAAATTTTGGCCTATGTCCCATGCTCCTCTGGGCATCTGACTGGACCAAGTCCCTGTTTGGGCGATGCTATTCCTGCCTTGGCACTGACACGTTGTACTGTCTGGGCTAGGCTAAGCAGCCAAAATAGGAGAGCTTTGGCAACTGTATGGGATCACCATTCTTTTTAGACTGAAGTTGACATATAATCCCCAGTAGTTAAGATAAACTAATATCCAGCTATGCATCCACTGGGGTACAACACAACAAATCTAGAGGCTAAGACAAATACACAGAGGGTACGTATGAAATATATCCTCTTAGGTAGTGCTTCTTACCAAAAATTATTGGGGAACACATTTGAGTCCCTGCTGCTAATGCTGTCAACATGGAACCTGCAGACCTTGTGGAAAGTTGAGCTGACCCGGAGGACCCTAGCACAGAGCTGCTGTGGCTAAAACCAGTTGGTTTCCTGGACCCAGGAAGAGAACTGCACCCCAAGCCAACTCTGCCAGGAAACAGGATTCGTATCTGTGAATGAAGAATAGAAGGAGTACTTTTCTGTGGATAACTTCTCACCTTTTAATCTGAAAAACTCTTATTCAAAATTCCGGAAATATCTCAAATAATTGTACCTCCTCAGTGCCCCGTGTTCCCAGGGTATTCTCCCCTGACTCCTATTATGGCATTCATCACATTGCTTTATAATATCTATTTATGTGTATTTATTCTCTCTAGATTATGTTACTGTAGAACAAAGATTGTCCTCATTCTTTTTTGTTTTGTTTTGTTTGTTTTTTTGTGATGCTGGGGATCAAACCCAGGGCCTCATACATGCTAGGCAAGTGCTCTGCCATTGAGCTACATCTGTTATCCTCATTCATTTCTATCTCCTCAGCTGTTTGAGTCCTAATGTGCAAATTAGTTGAGTATCCCTAATCTGAAACATAAAATCCAAAATGTTACAAATCCAAAACTTTCTGAGTGTTGACATGACACCACAGTGAAAAATTCCACTCTGACCTCATGTGACAGATCTCAGTCAAACACAGGCACACTGAAAATATTCTATAAAATTACCTTCAGGCCTTTGTACATAAGTGAATTTTGTATTTATTTTATATTTTGTATCTTGGGTCTCATCCCCCAGAGATCTCATTTATTATATATTTTGTATCTTGGTATTTTATTTCAAAATCTGAAAAAAATCCAAATTCTGGTTCTAATCATTTCCCATGACAGGTGCTCAACCTGTAGTGGAACTCCAAGTGAGAGATGGTAGGTCAGTTAGCAAACATTTCACTTCTGAATCTTCTAGCAGCATGGAAGCTTGGATCCCTTGACAGGGAGTAAATCAAAAACTTCAGACCACCAATGTTGGATCTCTGAGCAGAAACAGAATTCGGCTTTGACTTAGGGTGGAGAGGACTTCAAGAAGACGTCTCTCTTACTTGAGAGAGAAGAAAGATCCAGGTCCTCTACAAAACTGTAATTACATCCATTCTTGAGCTTATCTAAAAGCAGAGGTTGAGAGGCAACCAAGTGAAGTCAGCTCACTAGTGGTGAGTGGTGAGACCCCAGGAAAAACGGGCAGCAGACTTTCTCTGGTGGCACATGGGAGGGGCATGGAAGCGGGCTGGAAGAAAACAGTCAGACATTCAGCAAATTATTAAGAACAAAGTTCAGCTGGGGCCGTAACTCAATGGTAGAGCACTTGCCTCATACGTGTGAGGCCCTGGGTTAGATTCTCAGTACCACATTAAAAAATAAAGATATTATGTCCATCTGCAACTAAAGTAAATAAATAAATAAAAAGAACCAAGTTCAAGCTAGTGCTCCAGAGAGTTTAGAATACTAAGGAGCCTCAGAGCCCAGGAGAATTTGCACTCACCCACTAGTTTTCTTTACCTAAACAAAAATGGGACAAGGCAGGAAATGCTCCAGACACCAGTCCTTGACAAAGGTGCATTGTTTCTGAGGGAGGAGCTGTTTGTCCTGGAAGTAGGGACTGGGAAACACTCTGGTGCAGGTTCCTGAGCTAATACAAAACCTACCTCTCTTATCCCAGGCAAAGAGGCAGGAAATCCTCCTGCATAAGACTCTAGGAAGCTTTTCAATCAGAACCTACAGCAGCTGAGAGAAACGACGCTCTGCAGATGTATGTACTTTTGTGGAAACCTCACTGCCACCACTGTCTCAGAGCACCATGATACTGGAGAAGGTGAAGAGCATCCGGCTGAGACTTGTGCAGGAATCTAAAGGCTCTACCCCCAGGCTGGCTACAAGGACCGCACGACTCACCAGTGTCCACACTTCTGTCTTGCACTGCATGTTTCCTCCATCTAAGTCTCACAGGGGAGGTGGTCGGTACCCTACCTACAAGGAGGTCTGGAAAGCATAGTTGTTGTTGTTGTTATTATTATTATGATTGGCTTTTCTGCCTCCACAGTTCAATCAGGAACTCTAACTGTCATTCCAGAATACAAGTGGGTTGGAAAAAAGAATTGAAAAGCCAGATAATACTTACTGGGCCTATCATCCAACTAGATGCCATTACATCACACATCCTGTTGTTCTCCTTCAGAGTGACAGAGGACTTTTAACAAACTAAAATTCACTTGTTATTTTGTTTATTTTTATTTGTTTCATGACTCCCTGTGCCCCATTTATTTATTTATTAGTCCCACTCCTGCCTCACTCTTTGTTCACTTTCTTTTTTGGGGTGTCCTTGCTACAGTGTCTAAGCATAGAGTTGGCATTAGGTAAACACTGCTGAATAAATTAGCAGATTCTGAGAACTGGATAAGAACAAGACCAAAAATGGTTGCCCTTTCCATGCAAAAGGCGCATTTACTTTCAACTTTCTGAGATCTCCAGGAGGAACGTGCAAGGACCATGGAGATGATGTGTGTTCCAGTAAACTTGTTTGAAAAGCAGCAATTTTGATCATAGAGTTATCAACATGTATGTGACTCGTACTTCCTCCCCCTTTCCAAGAAAGAAAGAAAGAAAGGGAGAAAGATACACCATTGACAATGTTCCCAGCCTCTCTGCAGGTATGAAACATGTGTCACCAGCAGGTCATTACCTTAAAAGTGCAAGCCATCAGCCAGAACCTTGTTTGGAAGTGCCGACAGCCTGCCGCAAGCACTCAATATATCTCCATTAGGCATTTACACAAATTCCTGGAACCTGTGCCAGCCAGCCTTTCAAACTGATTCACTGGCAACAGAAAAGGAAGAAAAAAAAAATCCAAGGTCTTAGGATACATTTTTTTTTTTTCATTCTCTTTCTACAAATAAAAGGAGGCCAGAAGCTTAAAAAGGGATTGGCAATAGCTGAATAAAAGCCAGGAAGGGAGATTAACAAGAAACATTCAGAGAGCTGGGGATTTCTCTTGGGTTTGGTATGAGAAGAATTCAGTATTCAGTCTATGCTTTCAGCTTGTTAGTTCCTCCCTGTACCTTCCTGTTTCCTTCACCATGAAGGCGTTGAGATGGGGTCTGTCATGAAGGTGCAGTCCCCAAGGGCCGCCCTAGAGGGCAAAGCCCAAGTGCTAATTCAGCTTGCTATGGAGAACCCAGAAGAGGCCTGCTCTCCTCCCACCTGCCTTCCCCAGGAGAACAGTAAACTTGGTAGCCCTGAGAAACCTGAACTTGGCATGGTTATGAACTCCTTCCAACTGACTGGTTTGTCAAATTTCCATATACCCAGAGCAAGTCAGCAACAAATAAGCAAGTAGACAGCAAATTAACACAATCATCCTAAATTTCTCAGTGACTCTCAGCTTTCTGATTTCATTTTTTTTTTTTTGGGGGGAGAGAATTCTTCCTTATGATTGGTCCTTATGCTGTATAATTTGGTAACTCGAATTTGTAACTCTTAGGCTCGTCTTTTCCCCTCATATGAAATATGAGGATATTCATGGAGAGAACAAAAGTAGTGAAAAAAAATTCCTTACACTCATTTCTGTTGATGTTGGGGAAGGTTCACAATGAGAACAATGCTTTTTGAAATGTATTTTCAGATATATTTCTATTCAAACATATGTCCTTTTCCTGCAAATCTTAATGTCCTGAACATCCTGAATGTCCTGAAATTAGCTAAAAAGGTAGCTAATTTCAGTGTTTCGAGGATAAAGACACTCAGTAAATGCCACCCCAAAATATGTGAATTTGATGACTTCAGACTGAGGGCACTTTGTGTGTTAGCTTTGTGTTTCTGGGACAAAATACCTGACATAACTGAAAAGGAGGGAAGATTTATTTTTGATCATGGTTTCAGAAGTTTCAGTCCAAGGTCGCTTGGTGGTGCGGTCTGGATATGAGATATCCTCTGAAAGCTCTTGTGGCAATGCAGAAATGGTCAGAGTTAAAATGATTAAATTATGAGAGCTGTAGCCTAAACAGTGGATTTGATGGATTAATAATTTGAATGGATCGCTGGGTGGTAACTATAGGCAGGTGGGGCATGGCCAGAGGAAATGGGTCCCTGGTAACATACCCTTGGGGATTATATTTTGTCCCTGACCTCTCTCTCTCCCTTTCCTGCTCCCTTCCTGTCCCTGTCCCTCTCCCTCTCTCTCTCTGCTTCTTGCCTGCCATGAACTTAGTAGCTTTCATCTGCCAGGCCTTTCCACCACGACGTTCTACCTCATCTCAGGCCCAGAGCAGTGGAGTTGACCAACTATGAACTGAGTCTTCTAAAACTATGAGCCCCAAATAAACATTTCCTCCTCAAAATTGTTCTTGCCAGGTATTTTGGTCACAGCATTGAAAAGTTGACTAACACACTTGGCTTGGTTGCTTTTGGTCCTATGGTGAGGCAAAACATCATGGATGGAGCCTGTGGTGGAGGAAACTGTTCATTCACCTTATGGCGGCTGGGAGGGAAAGAGCAAGGGCCAGGGTCCCACAAACCCATTCAAGGTTACATGGCCAAGGACCTAACTTCCTTCCACTAGGCCCCACCTTCTCAAGGTACCACCATCTCTCAAAAATACTACTGGTGGTGCCCATAACATATCGACCTTTAGGGGACATTCAAAATTCAAACTCTAGCACTTGGGGGAGTAGTAAATGCAGGAAGAGGCTTTTTCTAAACTCCCATATCTGCCTAAAGTCAGGTCTTCCAAAAGATCTCAATTGTTACAGATCCCCACCCAGAAATCGGATCATCCAGGGAAGATTAACTCCTATCACAGACGAGGGGCCTGGAGGTTGACACCTATCCAAACTGACTGAGTCAAAGGCTATCACCTGTTCTTCTGAGGGATCATTTGTCTTTCCCCCAAATCATTTATTCTCCTCTAATTCTCCAACATCCCTTGTCCATCCCCCAACCCCCAGTGAAGTGGGTATGTAAGCTTCTGGATTTCACTAGGATTTGAGGTGTTAACTTCTTTCCTGTGTAGGTAAACTTTTGTACTTCTTCTCCTGTTAATCTGCCTCCTGTTAGTTTATTTCATAAACCCAATTGTCAGACTCTCAGAGTGTAGAGGAAAGTCTTGCCTCCTCTAGAAGGGGAAAGTGACTCCCTGATTGCAGCTGTATGCTTTGAAAATTAAATTTGTTGTTTCTGCCTACATCAGGGCAGGAAAGTCAAAGGCTAGATGAGAAAGAGAGAATGAGAGAGAAAAGAGAGAGAGAGAGAGAGAGAGAGAGAGAGAACCTGTGCACACAAAACTGAAGAGGAGACAGAAAAGAAAGGGGTTGAAATATGAAGTGGGGAGAGGGGAGAGGACCAATTTCACCCCTTTACCAGGAACCAGCTCCTGTGATAATTAGCCCATTCCCACAACAGCAGTGTTAATCCATTCACAGGGCACAGCTCTCAGGATCTAATCACCTTTTAAAGGCCCCACCTCTCAACATGGTTGCACTGAGTTTTAAGTTTCTAACACATGAAATTTGGGGACTAGGAGTTGGGGATATAGCTCAGTTGATAGAATACCTGCCTCACAAGCGTAAGGCTCTGGGTTCAATCCCCAGCACCACAAGAAAAAAAAAAGAAATTTGGGGATCATATTTAAACCAGAGCAAAAAGCATTAAAAGCAAGAGCATTTGCTGAAGGGAGGGTTAAATTAATAAATCAAACTGAACTAAATTTTGATTCATAGTCCTACCCCACCCCCAACTCCAGCAGGTTGATGCTTGGGAGTGAGATGTGATTCGTTATAGAGAAATTGAGAAGCAACCTTTTTAAAAACATATCTGACTATGGTGTGAGTTACTTCTTACCCAGTCATATAATCAAACTTAGGTGGTGACTGCATGTCTATTTAATTGATGGAATAGTCCAAGGGCTGCCAAAAGGAGGCCAGGAAATGATGTGTGAGATCATACTGATAAGCAAGTCTTTTCTCAAAAGGAAATTTTTGCTTATTCTTCTTACTCTTGCTACAAGGAACAGAGACAGTAAGCTTTCAGTGTCTCCCTACCCTGTATCCCCCACAGAGAGGCAGACTTGGAATCAATGTCCAGGTCAGTTCGGCATCGTGAGTTATTTTGAGCCACGATCTGAAATGACTTTGCTTTGGAAGAACAGTGAGTCAACTTCCAGTGTTTCCTCTTTTGAGAAATCCCAGGTTTATATTAACCAACAGAAGAATCAGCATTCAATTTGTATTGACTTATTTGCTGGGGCTTACAGAATGCTCTGAAGACTAGAAAGTCCTAAATGAAACAAGAACAAACAGTTCCACCAAGTAAGTGATCACCACACTGAAGGAAAGCTATCTAAAACAAAGGCCCTTGTGCTTTCTCAAAAAGATTAACACACGATGTGGAAAGTAGAGAAAATCGTTTTTACCTGAACAGGCAAAGAAAATAAACAGCTTCTCCCATTCCTTCTCGGTAAATTTTACCTCATTAATTCAAATACCATCTGTATACCTAAAGAGTGCTACACACATACAAGTGGTATTATTTATTCAATATACAGATAATTCTTCATGCATACATAGATTACCAACCCCTTTGCTATAGCTTTGAGGTGTCCCCAGAGGTAAGAAAATACTTCTAACTGTGACATTTTTGGAAAAAAAAATCATTTATAGCTCTATTCCTAATTAGTATCTAAACATCAATCCATTTGTGCTGTTAAAATTAAACTGCTATGAAACACTTTAATAGGTTAAACTTGTCATTTTTACTTATTGCAACTTTTTGATACATAATTCATAAGTATACAATTATTTCTTAAGGTCTCAAGTCATTCTTACTTCCAAATACGAAGAGTATATACTTTTGTACATATTCAATAGATTTTTTTCAATGAGTCTGCTAAAAGTGGGAGAAATTTGCAACTAACATTTAATAGAAATAACAGGAAGCAGGTAGAGAAGTGTCCTCTGCTTTGAGATAAAAGAGGTAGAGTAGAACAGCACTCTCAACTTTTTAAGTATTTTTACATGCATCTAAAACTATTGGCCCATGGGCCATTCTCCAAAAAATAAAGGTCAATTTATTTCTTATATTTGCCTGATACTCCCTAGCTATTCATGTTACCAATCCAGTTTTATTTTTACAAACTTGCTACTCAGATTCAGATTTTTTTTGAGAGATGAGGCACATCCAAATCTGCCACTTCAATAAATATCTCAGTCAATCTATTTTAATGAGCAGAACTATAATGCATATAAGCCAGAGATGAATGTGGAAAACAAAATACAAAACACTAGTCATTAAAATGACACAGCAGGAAGCAATTGGCAAGCAACAGAAAAGATTACATGAATGAATTAACTTGTAAGGGAGGAATTTGAACATGGGCTCTAAATTCAATTACTGGCAAAGGACTACTGAATGATAATGACAAATAAATAGGATGGAGTGGGGGTGAGGAAGAGAAGAGGAAAAGAAACCTCTTTCCTAGATGAAGATAAGCAGATGAAGTGAAGGAAGCAGGTCAATTCACTTATCAATTCATTCACTGAGTGAATAAGTGTTTGTTAACAATAAGTTTTGTGGAAGGTTGCCTGAAACACAAAGTGCAGGGAGCAGAAGGGAAGAAGGACAAAGGATAACCAGTTCTAACCAAGAATTATAAACTTTGTGCACTGGGAAAGTGACCCTAGAGATAGTCTTATTCAGTTCATTTATTGCACATAGAGAGATGATTGGCAGGTGTGCTCTTCTAGAAAAAAATGGGAGAGAAGTTACAGGAAAGGCTGGGAAATAATAGATGGAAGCAAGGCCTGGAACACACATTATGAATTGAACTTGACCCCGAGAGGGTATAGGACAGAATCTGAAGGCAGAGGTTGGCCACAGCCCAACTCATCAGCCTTCTGGAACCCAGAAGACAGGCAGCCCAACACGAACACTGATGTCATTCCAGTATTTCCATAGACAAAGGAGAATGGGCCCTGGGGATCATTTACCTATACCTGTTCAACCAGCAGGAAAACCCAGTACCTTATCTATCCCTGCAGGAGAGCCCAAATGTCAATACCAGTGGCAGGATCAAGCAAGGAGAGTGAGAAGACAAAGAGGAGGAAGGGGTTGGGGACAAAGGGGTGTCTAATTATTCTAATGTTCAGTGGCCTTAATCATCTAATTAAGAAACGAATTTTACTTTGTTAGTACTATGTCTAATTTGGGAACGTCAAGAAAAATTTATCTCTTTGCTCCATCTAGTGGTCAATCTGGAAATGACATGCCTCTTGACGTTTCATAACTAAATCATCTGCAGAAGTCCACAACCAGAAAATGAAGGGAAAACACAGTAAAAGCAGCCCGTCTTGTGTCATAACTGTGGAAGTGCTCCAAAGCAAGACACTGCACATTTCTAGCACCAAACAAATTTTCTCTATGGTTAGCAAGGAAGTTCTTAAATCTAGGGCAAGGCAGAAATCTTGATCCAATTATTACTTGGAAGTCCACATATAGGACACAACTTTAGCTGCCAGAGCAAACTAATAAACATAGCCTAGAATGTGACCTCTAAAGTCTAACTTCGATATCAAATTATTTGACAATTACATGATAGACTACAGATGTTCATATGCAATGCTAGGAGGGAGGAAGGAAGAAAGGGAAAGAGAAAGGGAAGGAGGGAGGGAGGGTACCGTACCCATATCATACCTGATTAAAAAAAAATGAACGCATTAAGTGAACTACATTGCCATAAGGCTATTTGATAGTAATTATTATAATGACAAATTCATTAAAATGCAAAATTATCACTGGAAATTATTAATAGTAGAAATTACCATTCAATGAATATTGAATATATGCCAGGTATGTACCCATGTTATTTCATTTAAACCTCACAATCACAATCACAATTTAGGTAAATATCATGATAACTATGATTCACATAAGAAAACTGAGGCATAAAGAACTTAGTGTTGCCCAAGGTCACACACAAGTCATTAATTGACAGAACAATGGTGTGAATATCCATCTTTCTGATTATGAAACTGCTTTTTCCTGCTGAATTATCATGCCTCTTTTAGTAATGCTTTCAAATCATGACCAATCATAATTCCAAAACCTGAACCCTGTCTTCATTTTTCACCCTTGATCTTTTTCCTATCATTTTCACTAGAATGGTAGGTATTACATGCAAAAGTAACCACTTAATGTAGCAAAAAGAATAAAACACAGCTGGAACAATCTTTTAAAACTTGGAATGTGCCTAAATTGCAAGGCAAAGGCAGATAAATTTAACTTCTCGTAGCATTTCCAAATGCCAGGATTACATAACTTCCATCAATGTAGCTTGTTGTTTTAAGACCAAACATCGCCAACACTCTGGGATCCCCAAATGACAGTCTTTTCCACAGGAAGTTTGGCCCAATGACTTAATTGAGCAGCATGAGATTTGCAGTCTCAACACCAAAAGAAGGACGTGTTCTCCTTCCTTAACTAATAATTCCTAAGAATCTCACTGCTGCCTGCTAATCCATGTCAAGAGTTTTCCAAAACATAAATCAAAAAATAGAAGGAAATATTCTATTGCATTTGGTTTTTGTAAAAAGCTCTTGTAAAACTGTCTTAAAGCCGTTTATGCTTCTGCTGAGTATAATGTTCTAAGTCATTAAACTTCAAGTTTGGAAAAACAGCAACAACAACAAAAAAATTTTTATGAATGCCCACGGAGGAGTATTGCACCAAATGAGCATTTTTCAGATCTCCAAGCATCCTAGAATAATTTGGTTTAGGGCAAACATGTGTTTTATTGTTAAAGTTGTTAAGCTTGACACCAGAATCCCTATGTAGAGAAATGTTAAAATTTTTCATTTACATCTTCTAGAATGTTATAGCTGATTTTTTCCCCATATTTTAAGGATAAAGTCATTAGTAAATTCAAGTTAGGACAAAAACAATTATTTCCTAATACTCTAGAGTTTACATGAGAGATAATTTTATGGACCTAGCTGGATAATAAACTTGCACATCCAGAAATGAACAAGAAATAACAGTATATCTGCTACCTTTCCAGGAAGGTTCGCATTAGTGCAATGGTGTTTCATGAGCAGAACGCTGAGTCAACCAAAGTCAAGGTGATTTCTTCGTGTCTTCCCATGGCATGTCTATGCAAGAGTCAGAGACACAGCTCCCTCTAGAGCACAGGACTAGTGCCAGAAGCATCAAGGTCTGTTGCAGACACCACATAAGCCCTCCAGAGAGAAAAGGGAGAAATAACCTGGTTTTCAAAAGGAAGAGAATATTGGAACAGACATTTCACAGAGAACAAAGAAAAATATACTACTGGTCACATAGAAAAGTGGTCAATAGCACTAGTCATCAGGGAAATACCAATCCTAACCACTGCACAATTGAACGGAATGGCCAAAATTATAAAGACTGATAATAGCAAATACGGACAAAGGTTTAGAGCAATGGGAACTTTTGTGTATATTTGGTAGAGATATCAAATGGCTTTGTTTTTAGAGATTTCTTGTTTCTACCCCCTCTTTCACTTTTATCTTTGCCTTCTCTCTCTCTCTCTCTCTCTCTCTCTCTCTCTCTCTCTCTCTTCAAATTTCTCTGAATTTGACTCCAATTCTAGCGATATGTATCCCCTGTCCTCCATGAAGCCCTTTCCTGGAATGGAGCCCTATCTAAGTTTTGAGCATTCCCAGTGGAGAACTGTCTTGACTTCTTTGAACATTACCACTAGCATCTTTTGTTCAACCACTGTTGTCTTGGACAAAGCTCCTTGAATTTTGAAATGCTGCTCTCAGTTGACTTTTTGTTGAAAGTCTGATGGCTGTTTGGGGTTTTTTGTATACCCAGGTTGTCAAATGTCATGTCCGTCTAATTTCTCCTGCACAAAAGCTGATGTTTTGTTGACCTTGTGGCTATTGATAGCTTGTCTCCATCTTCTGATATTTAGGAGTTCATGAACATACTCTGCCCTTTAATTTTGTTTTTGATGTGGTCCAAGGATTTTCAATTTTCCTATCTAGCTGATTTTTATTGCATTTCTTTTCCCTAGGGGCTTAATTTCTATATTTGCAAGTACATATTATATAGAGTGATGCTTTTTAAAAATTATTAACACATCAGTAGGGTTCAATGTGATATTTCCATAAATGCCTATAGCATGCACTGATGGAATTCAACCCCCTTGTTCCACACTCCACCACATCTTTCCCAATAGCTAGTAATCACTATTCTACTTTAAGTTAATCTTTTTTCAGTTTTCACTTAAGATAGAAAACATGCAGTAACTATATTCCTGTGTCTGACTTATTTTGCTTAACAATATCTTCCAGCTCCATTCATTTTGCTGTAAAGGACAGAATTTCATCCTTCATTCATTTGTACATATACCACATTTCCTTTGTCCATTCATATGTTGATGAGCACCTGGGTTGATTAGTTAATAGTTATCTTAGTTATTGGTTATCTTAGTTATTGTGAATATTGCTGCAGTAAACCTGGTTTAGGGGTATCTTTTTGGTATGCTGACTGGGATAACTGGATCATGTGGTAGATCTTTTTTTTTATTTTTTTTTGTTTCTAATGTGGAAATTTAGGGAAATTCAAAGAGTGTCTGCTGCCATTGTCAGATCTTCAAAGCCCGTGCATCTTCATACTCATTTTTATTATGAAAATCTCACATAGGCAGGATAAAATTGCAAGCGGCATAGAAAAGATTACTATGAAAATTAAATTCTTCCTTCCCACACATACCTGGAGTTTTCCTAGTCAAACTCCCTAGATGTGACTATTATTCACAGTCTGATGTAGTTTTCTTGAAATTTTGGTAAGAATCTGAAAGAGACACCAGAAGTTGGCAGAATAGAGGGAAGTTTTATTCCAACTTGGACCATGGCTCATGACCAAAGCAGCGGGCATCCAGCTTCTCAGGTTGGTGAAGAGAAATTTCACTAAAATGCAATTTTGGACATTCAAAGTGATTTAGAGACTCAGAAATTTGGGTACAATGAGCAAAGAAAAAAGGATACATTGAAACCCACCAGATTGCCACATTGTTGCCTAAAGCAGGGGCAATTGTGGAGCCAATTCACCATGGAGGGAGGAAAACACAGATTTGGTACAAAAAAACCTGAGATTCAAAAAGCTGGCAGAACTTGACTGATGAGGAGTCTGCACTGTGCACTGGTGCTTGAAAAGTGTACATTGGTTCTCAACTGGCTGTGGAGAACTGAGGTGGGAGCCATCTTGAGGCAATCACATTCCAGCTGTGGCTATGAAATAGAGGAGATCAGAGCAAACATCACCACAATGTCTTGCAGGAGCCTGTTGTGTGGCCTAGCGTGTGCCTGGCAGAACATGAGTGGAACAGGTGCAGAGAGGACTGTACCCAGGGGAAATCCAGTCTGAAGGGTGAAGTGGAGCTCAACTTGATTCTCCTTAGAGTCTGGTGGCTCACGTGACCATCCTACCCAGTCTGGAGTCTGGGTCAGGGGGTGTGAATGCACTTGGGGACAAAGCCCAGGAAGGTTGTGCCCATGCACAGGGGCAGCAAAGTGTGTGAAGGATGGCCTTTCCTGCCCCACCAGTAGAATTCTTATGAAGCTAGACTCCCATCTGACATTAGCTACTACTAAGCCCTAATCTCTCCAAAGCAGACACCACCCAACGAAGTCTGAGGCCTTAGACCCAAACTCCACTTACTGGAACTCCCCTCAGAGAACCCTGCAGAAGCTTTATGCTGGAAGTAGACCAAACTGGTCTGTTTGGACAAAACTCCAGTTAATAGCACTTACTAACCCATCCAACCTCATACTGGTGAGAAGGGAAGCTGAGTCCAATATCAGTTTTATTCTTAGACCACTCCAACTGGCAGCTCAGAAAGCAGCACAAAAGCAGGAAAGGATTAACAACCCCCACCCCTTGCTCTCTCTATCTATGTATAACTCAAGAATAAATGGATAAAAAGACTGTTGGGCATACACAGTGACCACCCATTCCGGTTAACTATTTTGACTACCTCAGTGGCAATGTTTCCTTCATTTTTCATTAATTTTTTTTCCTGTGTATGTGCGTGTGTGTGTGTTCTTGCTGTGCTGATTGGTTCAAGGACATATATACATATACTTATTTGTTTCTTTTTCACTCAAGTTTAGCATTTTTAAAGTGTAGTTATTTTTCCTTGCCTTGTCTTCTGAGGGTTCAGGTTTCTTGGTTTGTATATTTTCATTTTGTTTTGTAGTACCTTCACATGTTTATTTCTCTTGTTTCTCTTTCTCTCCTCTCCTGCAAATGACCAAATTCTATTGTTCTTGCTTCCTTTCTTCCTTTTCTTTGCATCTCCTATTTCCCCCACTTCTTCTCTAAAACACCACCTGCTACATCTGGTATGCATTCTCTGTTTACTTTTTGAAATTGCAAACTCTTTTCTACCTTCCTAGCACATTTTCTTTTCTCTTAAATAGCTGCATTTTACCTTCTTTTAGACCTAAATGGGTTATTTAACTTCTGCCACCACCCTTAATACTGATGCAGTCATTACTGCTGTGGACAATATAGTTTGTTTTAAAGTCAGATCTTGTTCATGGTTATAGTTTTTATGGTTGACAATTGCTGATCCTACCATTTCTGGGTTTTGATGGTAATTAATGTTGAAGATGTCATAGTAGGAACTGGGTATTTACATTAGTGCTGTGCATTGTTTGCAATGGTTGTTACTACTTTTATTTCATCCTATTCTGTGAGGGACTGGAAATGTAGAGGGACACTAGAAGTTCACAGGTTAGAGACTCTGCTGCTGAACTAAACTCAACCAAAAGACAACACACTTTGCTCCACCATAAATTAATGATACTCAATCTTCTGCTACACTTTAATACAAACAATATAAGAGACAAAAATTAAAATTAGCAATTAGACTATTTCATTTCCATCCCATTCAAGTTGGGTCACCCATTGATATGCTAGACAACATAGCAGAGATCTGCTGTTGAATTCCTGACCTGTCTAGTACATGCTTTTTTTTATTGTTGGTACTGTTGTTAAATGCTGACCCCCTCATACTTATGTAGGTTGCAAATAGTGTTATAAACATCAAAGTAGAAAAGGGACATTTGTCACAAAGCTGTACATCTAATGCTGACCTTAGTGCCACTCCTGGCTCCCCCTCCCTCCAAGAAGGGCCAGAAAGAGATTGGGACATTTTAAGATCACAGATTAGAGATTCTTCAGCTGAGAAATACATCTCAACCAAGCAACAGTGAATGTCACTCCACCATCTACTCCATCCAAGCCCTGACACTACTCCAAGTCAAAGAAGTGAGGAGACAAAAGCCCCAAACCAAAAACAAGAGCCCACAGAGGAACAATAAAAGAGGGGCCTCAAATCCCACCCCTTGGCATCTACTCATATATCAAAAACAGAGAGAAGTCCCAGAACAAATAGGATAAATACACACAAAAAGACACAAGTAAAAAGAAGGTAGGGGAATCCATCTCAATTGATGTGCAAGTCCAAAACTTCTGAAAACAGAAGAAAACATGCAAGAAAATCTACTCCTCCCGCAAATCCATGATCTCCCAACAAAGGATCCCACTTATAGTGATGTGGAAAGACCCCACAGAAAAATTATAAAAAGCTGATTTATTAAAACCTTCATGAACTAAAACAAGACCTAAGGAAGAAATTAAGAGAACAAATACAGGAGATGAAATACCACTTTAATAAAGAAATAGAAATAGGAAAAAGAAAACAAATAGAACACCTACAAATGAAAGACACTATTAGTCAAATTAAAAATTCACTTGAAGGCCTCACTAACAAATTGGACCATGTAGAAAATAAACCTCAGCCCATGAAGATAGAATTTCAGGCACTGAAGGTAGACTATATGATTTTATCTTATTCATTTAACTTTATATGGTACTGAGGATCAAACCCAGTGCCTCACATGTGCTAGTCAAAAGCTCTACCACTGAGCTACAACCCCAGCTCCAGGCTGTATAATCTTGAGTACAGATAATGCAATAAAGGGAAAAAAATATAGAATGTGAACAGAATATACAAGAACTCTGGGACATTAAGAGACCAAACCTGAGAATCACTGAGATAGAAGAGAACAGGGAGATATGAACTAAAGATATAAAGAATATTTTCAATGAGATAGTTATTGAAAGCTTTTCCATACCAGAAATGAGATAGACATCCACATACAGGAGGTTTACAGACCCCCCAAATAGACCTATTCAAATTAGAAGCTCCCCAAGATATATCATAATCAAAATGCCTAACATAGAAAATAAGAAAAGAATAGTAAAATCTGCATGGGTCATATGTAGAGGCAAACCAATAAGGCTTACATCAGATTTCTCAGTTCAGACACTAAAATCAAAAAGGACCTGGAATGAAGAATTTCAAGCCCTAAAAGAGACAAGAGCCAGTCAAGGTTACTATAGCCAGCAAAGCTCAGTTTCAAATCTGAGGGGGAAATGAAAACTTTTCATGAAAAGAATAACCTAAAAGAATTCATGAAAACCAAACCAGCACTACAAATAATACTCAAAGATAACCTGCATACAGAACTGAGAAATAATTCCCAAAGCTCACAAACAGAGGAAGGTAAATAAAAGAATAACCAATTAAATGAGCATCAAGACATGAATAAATACAGCAAAAAATCAAAATGGCAGGAAACCACAAATATATATCCATACTAACACTGAATGTTAATGGTCTCAACTCCCCAATTAAAAGATACAGGTTAGCAGAGGAGGTAAAAAAACAAGATCCATCTGTATGCTATTTACAAGAGATCCATCTTATAGGCAAAGATATTCACAGGTTGAAGGGAAGTAGATGGAAAATATATATTTATTTCATGTACATGGACTCCAAAAACATGCAGGAGCAGCTATTCCCATATCTGATAAAGTAGATGTCAAGCAAAAATTAATCAGAAGATAAAAAGAAGGTTACTACATCCTAGTAAAGAAAATAATTCAAGAATAAAATATAAAGATAATAAACATTTGTATCCCAAATGTCAATGCACCCAATTACATTAAAAATACTCCCTGACACTAAATCCCCAAAAGATAAAAAGAAAATATACTGGGGGATTTCAACACACCACGATCAGTAACAGGTCATCAAAACATAAAATCAATAATGATACCTCCAACATAAATAACAATACATATCAAACAAACCTAAGGGACATCTCCAGAATACTCCACCTCAAAGCAACTGGGTTTACCTTTTTCTCAGCAGTGTATGTGATTTTTTCCAAAATAGATCATATTGTAGGTCACAAAGCAAATTTTAGCAAATGCAAATATATATATTCCAATGTATCCTTATCAGACCATATCAGACCGTAATGGAATGAAAATAGAAATTGACAATAAAAATAACAGAAACCATATAAACATATGAAGATTGAACAATACTCTCTTAAAAGAGGAATGATCAAAGAAGAAATGAGAATGAGAATAAAAATCAAGAAATTCTTAGAAACAAAAGAGAACAGAGATAAAACTTATCAAAATTTCTGGGACAGTATGAAAGCAGTTCTGAGTTTTATTTACATTAAAAATTTAGATGGATGCCAATTAAAAAAAGCTTACACTCTACCATAAAACCTTAGAAAAAGAAGAACAAACTAACTCCAAAATCAGTAGAAGACAGGAAATAATTAAGATCAGAGCCCAAAATCAATGAAATTGAGAATAAGTAAACAGTGCACAGGAACAATGCAATGAAGAGTTGGTTCTTTGAAAAGATTAGTAAGATTGACAAACCCTTAGCCAAACTAACCAAAAGAAAGAGTGAGAAGACCCAAATCAAGATCAGAGATGGAGATGGAGATCATCATAGACCCTTCTGAAATCCAGAGGATTATTAGAACTCCAATAAACTGGAAAATCTGGAAAATATTGAAAAATGTTTAGACACATATGACCTGCCCAAATCGAATCAAGAAGATATAGAAAACTAAACAGACCAATATCAAGTAATGAAATTGAAACAGCAATTAAAAGCCTTCCAAAAAAAGAAAAACACAAGACCAGATGGATTCTCAGCTGAGTTCTGTCAGACCTTCTACAAAAGAAATGACACCTGCCTTTCTCAAACTATTCTATGAAAATAAAAGAGAGGGAACACTTCCAAATACATTCATTTAGGTCAGTATAATCCTGATACCAAAACCAGACAAAGACTCATCAAGGAAAGAAAACTACAGAAAAATATTCCTGATTAATATAGGTGCAAAATTCCTTAATTAAATATATTAGCAAATGGCATTCAAAAATATATCAAGATAATCTACATGATCAAGTGGGTTTCATTCCAGGGAGCAAGTTTTGTTCAATATACATAAATCAATAAATGGAATTCACCACTTAAACAGAATTAAGAATAAGAATCACACGATCACCTCAATAGATGCAGAAAAAGTCTTCAACAAAATCCAGCACACATTCATGCTAAAAATGCTGGAGAAGTTAGGGATCAAAGGAACCTACCTCAACATTGTAAAGTCCATTTGTGACAAACCCAAATCCAACATCATACTGAGAGAAATACTGAAAGTATTTTGTCTAAAATCAGGAACAAGACAAAGCTATCTATACTCTTCACTTCTATTAAATATAGTCCTCAAAACATTAGCCAGGTTATCAGGTAAGAAAGGGAAAGCAAAGGGATACAAATAGGAAAAGAAGTCAAAATATGTTTGCTGATGATGTGATACTATTTCTATGAGACCCAAAAAAAATCCACCAAAAGACTTCTAGAGCTTATAAATGAGTTCATCTAAGTAGCAGAACACAAGATCAACAACTATAAATCAATAGCTTTCCTATATTCCAACAGTGACACAGTTGAGAAAGAAATTAAGAAAATAACCTCAAAAAATAATACTTGGAAATTAATCTAATGAAAGAAGTAAAAGAGCTCTGTACTGAATATTATAGACCACAGAAGAAAGAAGATGGAAAGACATCCCATGTTCTTGGATAGGCAGAATTAATATTGTCAAAACAATCATACTACCAAAAGCAATATACAAATTCTGTGCAATCCCCATGGAAATACCAATGACGTTCTTCACAGAATAAGAAAAAAATAATTCTTAAATTCATTTGGAAGAATAAGAGACCTGGAATAGCCAAAACAATACTAAGCAAGAAAAATGAAGAAGGAGGCATCACAGTACCTGATCTGAAATTAAACTTCAGAGCTATAGTAACAAAAACAGCATGGCATTGGCATCAAAAAGACATGAAAACTAATGGAGCAGAATAGAAGATACAGAGACAAATCCACATATCTATAGCCATCTAATATTTTTAAAAATTGCCAAAAATATATTTTGGAGAAAATACAGACTTTTTAACAAATGGTGCTGGGAAAACTGGATAGCTATATATAGAAAAATGAAACTAGACCCCCATCTCTCACCCTGCACAAAACTTAAATTGAAGTGGATCAAAGTCTTGAGAATTGTATTGGAAACCCTACAACTGCTGGAAGAAAACACAGGGTCAATACTCTATCATATAGGTACAGGCACTGACTTCCTCAACAAAACCCCTAAAGTGCAAGAAATAAAACCAAGAAGTCTTCTACACAGCAAAGGAAACCACTAAGAGTATGAAGAGAGAGTCTATAGAATGGGAGAAAATCTTTCCCAGCTACTCCTCTGATATGGGATTAATATCCAGAATATACAAAGAACTCAAGAAACTTAACACCAAAAACAACAACAACAACCCTCAAATAACCTGATTAATAAGTGAGCAAAAGAACTAAACAGAAACTTCTCAAAGAAACACAAATGGCCAACAAATACATGACAAAAATATTCAACATCTCTAGCAATCAGGGAAATGCAAATCAAAAACTACGCTGAGATTTCATCTTACTCCAGTCAGAATGGCAATGATCAAGAATACAAAGGCTGGCAAGGTTGCATGGATAAAGGTACACTTAGACCTTGTTGGTGGGACTACAGACTAATACAACCATTCTGGAAAGCAGTATGGAGATTCCTCAAAAAACAAGATGGAACCACCATATGACATGGCTGCCCCACTCCTAGGTAATTTCTCAAAAGATCTAAAATTGGCATACTACAGTGATATAGCCACCTCAATGTTTATAGCAGCACAATTCACAATAGCTAAATTATGGAATCATCATCCCAGGTGCCTGACAATAGATGAATGAATTAAGAAATTGTGATATATATCATGAAGTTCTACTCAGTCATACAAAAAGAAAGAAATGATGGCATTTGCTGGTAAATGGATGGAAATGGAGAATCTCATGCTACGTAAAATAAGCCAAACTCAGAAACTCAAAGTTGAATGTTTTCTCGTGTAGGTGGAAGTTGGAGTAAAATAAAGGAAAAGGGGAGGAAAGGATAGCATAGCATAAAGATAAAGGGAAGATCAGTAATATAGAAGATGGAGAGGCAGAGTGGAGGGACGGTAAAAGAGAGGCAATGCAGAATGAATTCTTTAAAAATCATGTCTTGTGTATATGTAAATATACCACAGGGAATTTCACATTTATGCATAAGTTAAAAAGAATCAATCAAATATAAATTAATAGATGAGCAAAAGGTAGTCTAGAAGAGTGGAGGAAGCTGAATGGGAGAGCAGAGGGAAGATGGGAGGAAAAGAGTGAGGGAAAAGGGGGGATCATGAACTGAAAGCAGATTCTGTGAATTTATAAATTTGTTGGGATGAACCCAACTATGTATAACTATAAAGTTCTCATAAAAAAAAAGAATCTGAGCCGGGCGTGGTGGCACACACCTGTAATCCAAGCAACTTGGGAGGCTGAGTCAGGAGGATCGAGAGTTCAAAGACAGCCTCAGCAACTTAGCCAGGCCCTAAGCAACTCAGTGAGACCCTGTCTCTAAATAAAATACAAAATAGGGCTGGGGATGTGGCTCAGTGGCCGAGTGTCCCTGAGTTCAATCCCTGGTTCAAAAAAAAAAAGGAAGAATCTGAAAGAATATGGTTTAGAATAATTCTTTTTTTCTTTTTCCATGAAGAGACTTTCTGTACTTTGTTTTGCAATTTGTCATTTAATGATATAATCTCAAAATCTTTATAAAATAATATATCTATATGTTTTAGTCAGCTTTTTCACTGCTGTGACCAGATCAACTGTAGGGGAGGAAAGGTTTATTTGAGGGTTCATGGTTTCAGAGGTCTCAGTCCATAGAAGACCACCTCCATTCCTCAGGGCTTGAGGTGAGGCAGAACATCAAGGCAGAAGAGCGTGGCAGAGGGAAACAGCTCACATCATCAGGAAGCAGAGAGAGACCCCACTCTCCAGATACAAAATATACACCCCATAGCCACACCCCAATTCCAATTTCCTCCAGCCACACCCTAGCCCTTCAATTAATCTCATCAGGGATTAATTCACTGAATGGTTTAAGACTCTTGAAACCAATCATTTCTCCTCTGAACCCTCCTGCATTGTCTCACATGTGAGCTTTTTGGGGGTACTTCACATCCAAACCATAACACTATATATCCACCCCATTTTAAAAATACTCTACAGGGTATTCTGTTTATTTATTTTACTTTTTAAAAAATTTTTTAGCTGTCAATGGACCTTTTTTTTTATATTTATATGTGGTGCTGAGAGTTGAACCCAGTGCCTCACACATGCTAGGTGAGTGCTCTACCACTGAGCTACAACCCCAGCCCTGTTCTGTTTATTGAGGTAGCAAGTCATTGAGCAGTCCCCTATTTGTACAACAAAAGTTTTTAACATAATTGCTTTCTCATTTTGGAGAGTTATAGCTATGAGACAAATTCCCTGAAATGGATTTGCTAAATTAAAGGGTATGTTATAGGACACCTTTAAAAGCAAGAAACAAAGCTCAAATATGAAATAGATGGATGGAATAAATATGTTTATATATTAAATGTTTCTATTTTTACATAAACACAGGACTCAAAAAAATCAAGAGACAACAAATCAGATAATAAGAGCAAAATGAGACAAAAAGAACAGAACCAGACAATATGTGGCAAAATGCTAATTTTCTTGATGTTTGAAATCTTCTAATTACAATAAAAATGTCAAAACAATAGAAAAGCTGAATAAATGACATAAGCAGGCACTTTACTGAAAGGAATATGCAAATGAACAAAATTAATCAAAAAGAGATGCACAGTTTCACTAATTTAAATTGCACAAGTAGGAAAATACTATTTTCCGTTTATCAAACTGCCAGAGTTGAAGAATCCTTAAGAATCTATGACAGCCCATATTCTCAAGAACTATTGGACCAAATAACATTTGGCTGGAGTGTAATTTGGTAATTGGTATAACATTTTGGATGAAAATTGAATAACAACAATCGCATTGTTAAAAGCATATGCTTATTTCTAAAACAGATATTTTTAAGTCCCTTAAAATCTTCAACAAAGATCCCCTTTCATGTGCTGGCAGCATGTCCTGACATATGGGTACCTTGCCCTAACAAGACCCGAATGCTGCCAGATGGTGAGTTCACAGGTGAAATCGGGTTCAATTTTCCTAGACACTGCCTGTTGCGGCTCATCTGGAAACACTGCATCGCTAATCTAGTGCAAATTCTTTTCCAAGCTAAGGAGCTGTTCTACAGAACTCACTTGCATTTGGAGTATTCAAAACTTAGTTCTCTTAGTACTTGATTAATCTTAATGGTATTAACAATAGCTACCATTTATTGATTATATGCTATGTGACAAATATTTGATTATCATTAATTCTCTCAGTAATTCTGAAAATTGGGTACATTGTCAATTGATGTAGATGGAAAATCATCACCAGAGAGATTAAGTAACTTGTCAAAGGTCATGAAGCTAGCAAGTGACTGAGTCATGATTTAAATTGAGGTTTGTTTAGCTCTGAAGTTCTTGCTATTTCTATTACTTCATCTGCCTCTCTCAATAGTTAGAAATCATATTTTAGAACTCACATGTAGAAAGATTTCTACTTTTATCATATTTATTAAAACTTTATTGTAATAAATATTGCTGAAGAATGTTCTTTATTTTTTTTTTTATTTTTTTATTTTTTTATGGTGCTAGGGATTGAACCCAGGGCCTTGTGCTTGAGAGGTAAGCACTCTACCAACTGAGCTATATCCCCAGCCCAAAGAAAGTTCTTTATATATTCTGGATGTCAATCCCTTATTGGGCATTTTGAAAATACTTTCCCCATTCTTTGGGTTGTCTTTCACCCTCTTGATAGCATCCTTTGATGCACAAAAACTAATTTTGGTGAAACCCAATGTATCTCTTTTTGTCACTTGTGTCTTTGGTGACACATTTAAGAAATCATTGCCAAATCCAACCTCATGCAGGCTTTCCCTTGTTTTAATAGTTTTACTTTTTTACACTTAGGAGTTCAAATTAAATTTTGCATATGACGTAAGTATTCGATTTTATTTTTTTGCATGTGGATTCTTGTTTTTTCAACATCATTTGCAGAAAAACTGCCCTTTCTTCATTCTGTGGTCTTGAGAGCCTTGTCAAGAAACATTGAAAATATGTGGCAGTGTTTATTTCTGGGCCTTCTATTCTATCACACAAGTCTCTGTGACCATCTTTATGCTGTTCACACTGTTCTGATGATTGCTATCAGTTTTGTATTAAGTTTTGAAATTATGAACTATGAGTCCTTCAACTTCAGTTGGGATCCCTTGAAATTCCATATGAATTTTAGGAGGGATTTTTCCATATGATATTTTAAAAAATGTCATTGGGATTTTGATAAAAATTGCAATGAATCTGTAAATCATTTTGAGTAGCGTTGAGTCATCTTGACATTATTAGGCCTTCCAATCCATGAACACAGGATGCCTTTCCATTTAGTTATGCCTTTTTTAATTTCAAGTAATATTTTCTCCTTTTTAGTATGCAAGTTTTTCACCTCCTAGCCTAGGTTCATTCCTCAGTATTTTATTCTTTTTGATGTTATTGTAACGGAATTATTTGCTGAGCTTTCTTTTCAGACTGTTCATTGTTAATACACAAAAACACAACCGGCTTTTGTGTACTGATTTATTATCTTGTAGTCTTGCTGAATTTGTTAATTAGCCTAACAGAGTATTTTGGTGAACTCTAATTTAGAGTTTTCTACATACAAGATTATGTCATATGCAAACAGAAATCCTTTTTACTTCTTTCTTCCCATTTTGGATGCTTTTTACATCTTTTTCTTGCCTAATTATGCTGGCTAGAATTTCCAACACGATGTTGAATATAAGTGGCAAAAGTGGGCATCTTTATCTTGTTCCTGATTTTGGGAGAAAAGCTTTCAATCTTTCACCATTGAATATGATGTTAGCTGTGGGTTTTTCATAATGGTCTTCATGACATTGAGAAAATTTCCTCTATTCCTAGTTTGTGGATATAGCACAATTTTATTTTAATGCTTAATGTTTCAATGTGGTATTGATCCCAGTAGATCTGGACACTGGCCAGAGATCAATCAGTTCCCCTCCCGAGCCACCAACTACATTCACAGCCCAATCACTTCCCTTTTTGGACTTTCACACTCCAGGCCAGTGTCCATCTTCCCTGATTGCCTCAGAAACAGCTACCAGACAACTAGGGAAAGTCCCTATGCTCACTGTCTGGTGAAATTATTCAAATTAGTCCACACACTGACTAAAAGAAAGTAAATATTGGCAATCTCACCCAGCTCTTTTCTTAATTTGGTTCTAAACTATTGTGAGAGCAACTAACTAAGGAGAGAACCTTAGACATTTGGCAAGTCTGCACTGTAGTCTTGCTGCTCTGTTTGCCAATAGTTGACACCCTCTCCTTACCCACATTCCTAGACGTTAGTCCAGGTGGGGGCCACCTTAGTGCAATAGAGCATGATAGGCCACTTGAGTCACACTTTCCTACACTGGATGTTCCCTCGTGTTTCTGCTCACTGGTGCTCTACCAGTGCTTGGTAGGGGCCTATTCCAAGGGGCCTGCTGTTTCTTTGACAAGGGTGTTTCTTTGTTAATTTGGGAAGGGCCTTGGTTTGTTTGTATGTTTCACACAATCCCCATAAAGGAAGCTGTTGGTTGACCTCCCCTCCAGTAGAAAAATGGAAATAGATCTTGTTGATGTTGTTCAGGTAAACTGTGGACCCAACCTGTCCATTGCTCCTGAATAATTTGCTCCTCTTGACAGCAACTTCATGTTCCCCAGGTTTTCAAGGGTATCATGGGTTGCATCCTTGGAGACCAGGGGCCCAATGTTTAATTCAAAGGACACCTCTCCTGGCACCCTTCCTCCCACCCTAGAAAAGCTGGAATAGACTCTGGACCTGTGACAAACCCTGAGCCTATGACCCTTCATAATCTACTGCCATTGTCCTTTGGTTTGTGGAAGCAGCCCCCTAAAACCTCAGTTTGGCTACCATCCTTCTACAGGATGGAGCCAAACCTTGTGCTCTTGGTATATCTCACTCGTGGGAGGGGGTGGCCATACCCTGCCCTTAGTCCTTTGCCAAATGTCATGGTTATAAAGGAGGTCACCCCTGTCTTAAGCTGCGTGGCTTTCTGGAGAGCTCCTTGAGATTAAATGATGGACCAGCAATGAGAGTTTGCAGACTCTATGAATGGAATTGCCACCATCACATGTGATGGAGCTCTGTGCAATGCTGCTGCTTTTCCTCCCTTAGCTAGCATGTCCTTGACAATGGACGAGACTCAGAGGTCAGCACAATTAGCTAAACTTCTCTCATGAGAACTAATCCAGTCACAGGAGAGCAAACCCACTCCTGCAAGGAGACAGGTTTTTACAAAGCAAGGTGACCACCCATGCCTGGACCCTTCTGCATAGGGCCAGTCCACTTTCCATTTCTGTCATGCTGCAGTGCAGCTAGGAAACCCTCACCAGGACAGCAGTACCATGCTGTTGGGACCTTTATCCACCAGAATCAAGAGGAAAATAAACCTTTAAATTTCCCAGGCTTAGGTATTTGGTTATGCTATAACCTATCACAAAATAGGCTAAACCATCTGAGATACAAGTTAGGTGAGAAAGAGACAAATCCTTTGGGCAGCTCCCAGAAAGTATAGAATGTTGCAAATAAGGTCTGTACTGCAACCACCAGTTCAATGGATACAATGAGGAGTTGGGCTACTTCCTCCTCTAGATAGAGACCATGCTAAGACAAGACAGAAGGTGAGGGAGAATGAAAGTTCCCTAAAATTTCCTATCATTTTTATGATCAATTTTTTTTCTTAATTAGACATTCATTGCTATCATTGCTATAGACCTTTGGAAGTTTTCCAGAACAACTTCCAGGTTAATTGACCGTTTTTGTTTGTTTGTTATTGTTTTTAATGGTTTTAGGGGAGATCAGGGTTTAAAGCTTCCTAGTCTGCCATTTTGCTAATGTCAATCCTTTGAGAAACTTTTGTGTAATTAAGACAATCATTTAAGAAAACAAACAACATATTAAGCAAAATTCACAGCATACTGACATAAAAACTCATTTCTATACTATCTCCAAAAGATGCTACAAATTCATGACAATATAAAACCAAGTAGAAAATTGGATAAATGACATAAACAGGTAATTTAAAGAAAAATAAATGTATTACTTTTGGTATTAAACTTAACTCTTGTGTGGGCATATTTCCAAATGAAGTAACAAAGTTATCATTTAATAAATGTTACATCTTATACCCTACATGTGAGACTTAAGAATTTGTTGAGTTTACCTATTTTATCTCCAAATCATTATGACAGCAAGCATCCTTCCTACCTTTTCTTCCACTTTTACTTCTCACTTTTTAAAAAACAGTTCTCATTTTCTTATTACAAGATCATGATGTGATACAGATAACAGTTCCTCTTCAGTGAAAAGCAAGAGGCATGTTCAAAATATTCATTCCTTCCAACTCTGGGCTTTCTTCTGCTCATTTCCCCTGATGAGTTAGCACTTAGATTATAAAATGAAAATCAATTTGCATGGTAATTAACCCTCACTAATGATCACTTCAATCTGATTATAAATTACAAGTTGCTTTTGATACTTTGAATTTCCTTCTGTTAAATGTAATTAATGATTTTAATTAGACATTATGGTTCCATTCATCAGATGCTTAGTGAACATCAGTTTACTTCAATTTAATCTGGATTTGTTAAAATGGGTGTTAACAGGAAAATTGTGTTTAGAATTTTATGCTTGATTTTAATGAATGAATATCAAATTCAGGGCATAGAGTTTGCAAAGATATTAGCCATCCCGTGGAACTGCCAATAAAGGAGAACCCATTTCACAGATCTATGAGAGACACTGATATATAACCATTTTACTATTTTTGCCAATATTCACAGTTCTTTGGTGTTGCAGCCAAGGAATTATTGTCAAGGTTAAGGTCAAGACACTTTTTCTCTATTTTCTTACAAGAATTTTATGGCTTTAAGTCCTATGTTTAAGAATTTAATCCATTTTGAGGTAACTTTTATGCATAGCACAAGTGTCCACTTTCTTTCTTTTGCTTGTGGATATCCAGTTTTCCAAACACCACTTATTGAAGGAACTACCTTGTCCTCACTGTGTGTTGTAGGTACCCTTGGTCAAAAAACATTTAATTGTATACACATGGGTTATCTCTAGGCTGTCCTCTCTTCCATTGGTCCGTGTTTATGTTACAACCATCTGTCTTAATTAACGTAGTTTGGGAATATATCTTGAAATCAGGAAATAAGATAACCTTCAGCTTTGCTCTTGCTCAAGTTTACTTGGGCTATTTGAGGTCTTTTTTGATTCTATGTGAATTTTAGGATTTTTTTTCTGCTTCTGTAAAAAATGCCATTGGAATTTTGATTAGGAGTGCATTGAATTTTTACACAACTTTGGGGAGTATGGCAACTATATTAATTTTTTCAATCCATGACCACAAGATATCTTTCCATTTATTTGTATCTGTTTTAATTTCTTTCATTGGTGTTTTATAGTTTTTAGTGTGTAAGTTTTTCACTTTTGTCATTAATCTTATTCCTAAGTATTTGATTTTTTTTGATGTTGTTTCCTCCACAATAGCCAAGACATGAAAGTAATCTAAATGTTCATCAATGAATGAATGGACAAAGGAAATTTAGCATATAAGTGAAATGGAATATTATTCAGCTTTATAAAAGAAGGAAATTCTACCATTTACAGGAACATGAAGGGGATAATGATGAGTGAAGTAAACCAGATATAGAAGGGCCAGTCCTACAACGACACCATTTATATGATGATTGGAGAGCAGCCAAAACTCATCAAAGCAGATGGTGGAATGGTGGTTGTTAGGAACTAAAAGGAGATAAACAGGGAGGTTAATTAGTCAAAGGGTACAAAGTTCAGGTTGTACAAGAAGGCTAAGCCTATGGATCTACTGGATAGCATAATACTGTAGTTAACAAGATCATGGTGTATATTTGAAGATTTACTAAGAGGGTCAATCTTATGATAATTGTTCTTATCACAAAGGTAATAATAAATATATAGAGGGTAGAGACAACTCTTGGAGGTTATGGGTAAGTATATATATATAGATTGTGATGATGGTTTCACAGGTGAATACTTATTCCTAAACTTATCAATTTGTATAAATATGTACAGATTTGGGGATGTCAATCATACCTCCATAAAGCAGTTTAAAAAATGAAAGAAAGAAATGAGACTCATGAAAGAAAAAAAAAAGATGTTACCTCTTTTCAAATTGTGTATAAAGTTATAAAAAACAAAAATAAGTTCAACCACAAGTTCTGTGGGGCAAACATTGGTTTCTCAGAGGGGAAGTTCAAGTTCAATTGTGCCCAGTAGACATGAGTGAAGTAGGGAGAGGGAACATAGTCTTATTTCCTCTCTTTTTGAAATTCTTGCTGTTTTTTTCTCTGGTTCAGCATAGTTTAAACGATCCGAAGCTCAATGAGCAGAAATGGAAGTGACACTGGAAAGAGGAACTGCATGTGTACTTTAGAGAAAGGGTTCAGAAACAAAAGAAATGCCTTCCAGAATTTCAGAGGATACAGAGCAGGACCACATCCTGTCTGAATGGTGACTGGGAAGGGAGAGCAGCGAGTTCACAATGACTACCTAATTCTCAGAGGGACATTTTTGTGTACAGGTTCATCATTTCTCAATCACATTAAGTGCTCATGAGAAGTGTTTTTATTATGAAGTTTTAATGATGAAAAGGTATAGTCTCACTGTGGTTTCCTGTCAACACAGAGAAGATTAGTTACTCCTATCTCCTTGCTTCTATTAGTAAAGGCTTATTCCTGAGATCTTCAAGAACCATTCTAAATTAAACCTATGTCTGAAACTGACTCTTAAATACTCAATAGATCTGGAGCTATCAAATTAGATATTTGATCCAAGACAAGTTTAAGTATCCCTCAGTGATTAATTCTCTTTGGCCCTCACAGAGTAGGACAAAGTATAATTACTCTCAGTTTTAATGTGACTTTTCATATAGATGCATTGAGAGAAAAGTCTCTTATTTGCCCCACAATTTCAATTCTCTATATATGTGGTCCAAAACTGCAATGATAAAATCTTGATGTCCAATTTTATCCATATGGAAGATCATAAAGATTTTTCCATAGAGTCTCCTGCAGTCCACTATTATAAATGCTAATAGTGACTATAATGAAAGGGGTAATCAAACCTTTCTTTATAAATCACATAATGAAGTTATTACTGGTTCCTACTAGTTTTACAGTATCCTTAATTATAAGGAATTTTTTGCCTATAATTAAAATGGTTTTAAATATTCTTTAAAAATAATTAGTTTTATTAATAATTATTTTAAGTAACAGGCAGAGAATAACAATGTGTTTGTAGTTTAACAAATATATAAATGGTAAATTATTCTTATCACTTGCAGTCTCTATAAATTGCTGTAGTTCTCAAGCTATTCTTCCAAATTCCATGTATATATTATCTTATAAGATTCTCAAAAAATAAGGATCCCATCAAGTTAAAGAATGGAAATTATTGTATATTTAAAGGAATTTGGCTTCCAGAATTCTGTAAATCTGCTGCAAATAATGTTGCTTCACAATCACTTTGGGACTGGCCGATCTATGATGCTATGAAATGACAGTAAATACTAGATTTGTTATTTTACAGTCATGGGCATCTAGCACCCCACATTTTTGTTTAATTCTCTTATAAAGGGAAAAATAAATGTTTTCATTGTGACATCCACTACCATAAGTGCTCAATGAACTAGTGTAAGATTAAGAAATGTACATTGGAAAGAAAGTGACCTGTGTTGTATTTAGAAAAGAGCAAGTACTGAATACTGAGAACATCTGTATTATAACTGGTATTAAGTCTAAACCGATTATTGGATTATGAAACCATTAATAAGAAATATTTATTGAAAGACATTTGCTACTCAACCAACCTTATGGAAATCTAATCTATATAAGGAAACACAAGGCATAAGAGATAGGTGTGGAAGGTTATGGAGGAAATGTGTTTGATTTATCTAATGATACATAACATACCACTCCAAATGATTTTTTAGTAGAAACAACAAGATCATTCATCTGCTTTTCTGAAATTTTGGCAGTACTTATTGAGGACAGTTTCTTTCTGTTCCATTTGACATTATCTAGGGTAACTCAAATGGGGTAGATCAAAAGTTCTATTCTCAATATGACTTGCTCATATTTCTAGCAAATTGATGCTAGTTGTCTTCCGGATACTCGGTTGATACTGTAGCTAGAGCCACCATTCGTCCCCACGTATACATTGCACAGGCTAAGCTGGGCTTCTCATTGCCTGGCAACTGAGTTCCCTAAAGGATGACTATTAGGTGAAGGTGTTTCTAGAAGATGAATCTCGATTTATAAGTGCTTATCAAGCCTTGGTAATCATGGTTGGCAGTTTTAGCTTCATGCTTTCTAATCCCCTATTGGCCCAAACTAGTCACATGACCAAGCCCAAAGTCAGTGTAGGAGAAGGCCCTGTAAAGGTTGAATAGTGAAAAGGAGCATGGTTCGTTGGAGGCTAAAGCAACAATCTACCACAGAGGGATGGCTAGAGAGTTATAATAAAAGGGTATACCTGATCCTGCCTTCAAAGACCTCACAGAGATGAAATCTTGAAGACTGTTTTATTGCACATCTCAATGGGTAGATGTGGGTGACAGTCATTTACTCAGGATAGCTGCTTATGGCATTACTTTATATATGTTATAACTGAAAATCAGAAAAGTGTGATCAAGAGCCCAGTAACAACAGGGAGGCTGAGTGAAGACTGGGCCAGAAGAGAACGATTTGCTCCAAAATGAAAACTTATTTCTGTTTTGTGAATTCTGCAATCAATTCAAGTTAGTGACATATTTCAACTTTCTGAGACTGTTTTATAACTTGTTTGCATAAAAAAACCATTGTGGTAATTTGTGTTAGGTCCTTAGGCAAATCACTCACCTCTTTAGGTTTCATTTTCCTCATTTCTCAAAGAACGCTGAATTAGATGTCCTCTACAGTTCCTTGTGCTTGTTATATTTCACTGTTTAACAATCTGGTTATAATGTCATTGCACATCATTAATAAAAGAGTGTGAGTTCATTCCTTGGCAAGCACATTCCTGTACCAATAGGAGTCACTACAGCTGAGAAATGAAATAGTGAATGGAAACTTTCTCTATACATACCTGTTTGTTCCCTAAAGGTACTGACTGAAAAAGTGGACTGGAATGAGTGAGGACTGGCTCTTGACTTTGTGACAGCCAGCTTCTTCTCTGTTGGGAAACTTAGTTTCCTATTTGATCAAGAGGTTGAATTCTGCCTTGCTTAATTCACAGATCTGCAGAAAAGATAAAGCAGGATAATCGATGAGAAAGTGCTTTAGCTTCCATCAGAGATTAAAGTTTCTTTTTCCTTGCTTCTTACCACACACTGCTCAGATCTGACCACTTTGCAACAGTCTGCAGAAAGTACAAGAAGTCACAGTCAGTTTAAGACAGTATTCCTTGACTTCTGGAATTTCAGCCCCACCCACAGCAAGCCCCAGTTCCCACCCTTTCAACTTTCTCCATTGTTAAATCCGTGATCATTTCAATGAAATCCAGGAGGGTCTACCAAAAAGTTTTTAAATGATATATTTTTAGGAAGCAATTTAAAACTCTGCACTGAGATTGTCCTGGTTGCTTTTCCCTGACCCCTTTCCACTACCCTTGCTCTCCTTTGAATGCACCAAATACCACAGCCTTTTTTTTTTTTTTTTTTTTTTTAAACTTCAGTTTCACTTTCGAGATTGCAGTAAACTCACCACACACATTTCCCTGATGAAAAACGTCTGGATGTGAACTAATGAAAAACAAGGAAAGGGCAGCCGTCATCAAAGGGAAGGTACGTATTTTAAATTTGTGTGGGGGGCAGGATATCTCTTGCTGGGTAAAGGCAGAATGCCTTTGATTTTAGTATTCATCAGTCTTGATCCGGTGCTTGAAATCGTGTCAGAACCATTCAACAAGGAAAATGGAAGAAATGGGATAAGACAGGTATGGAGAGAAATGTGTCATAAATCAGAATACAAATAATAGCAAAAAATATCTAACTAAGGTGATTTAACATTTTATGCAGCATTTTTTTTTTAATTCTTTATAGAGTTCTGTACCTGGAAACACACATTGGGGAAGCTATGGAAATCATTGTACAATGATTTTTTTAATCACATTTTTTAAAAAATTTCATATTCTAGGAGGTTAGAAAACTTTCTCCTTTTCTCAGTTTTGTTGGTTGGAAAGGAGACAAGAGCTGACCTTTCTCGATAATGAGTTTGAAAGGGAAAGTTCTCTTCAGATATTCCTAGTAGTACGTAGATAGCTTTCACCTAATACAGGAAAATGGAGAAAAATGAGAGTTGGAAAAATATTCAGATGTGTAGAAAGATCAGAAATTAGCATGAGAAATTGTGGGGTACTCAGGTGAAAATAGAGGGAGCCTTCAGTGGTATGACAGTTTCAACAATTCCAGCTTTGTAGTTGTGACTGTGCTGGTATGTGTCTGCCTACAGGCACCTGTGTATCAACTTAGAAAAAATATTGCAAAAATTACAAACCAAACGGTACAAACTAACTTGCAAATAGTGGTTAACTCAGGTATTCTGGCTCCAGACTCCATATCCTAACCATAATTACAATACTATCATTTATCAAAATGAAAAGTAATTTTATGCACCTTAAAAAACTTCCGAAAATTGCAAGGCATTGTGAAATGTTTTTCTTTCTTTCCTTCATATTTTTGTGTGTTTGTTTGTTTCTGTTGGGTCTCATTCAATAGCAACTAGTTCTTCACTCTCATTTCATCCTTAAGTGTATTTTTACTTGTTTTATTAAAGCGTGTCCTACAATCATTTTCCCTATAGGTTATGTGGTTATAGTTCTATTTTGTTGTTGTTGGATTTTTTTGTTTGTATTTTGTTTTGTTTTGTTTTGTTTTGTTTTGTTTTGTTTTGTTTTGTTTATGGGTACTTACCCACGGAGGCACATCTCAGCCTTTTCTTGTATTTTTAGAGACAGGGTCTCACTAAGTTTTTTAGGGCCTCACTAAATTGCTGAGGCTGGCCTTGAACTCATGATCTTCCTGCCTCAGGCTTCCGAGCTGCTGGGATAACAGGATGTGCCCCACCGTGTCCCGCAGGGTACATGATTATAAACTTACTGACTCTTTGCAGATCTCAAAATACCACTTCCCTTTCTTCAGTTGTTCATCTGGTCATAAAATTTTAGGTTCAAGATATTTCCCCTAACATTTTGAAAGTTTATTTGTATTGTTTTCTAGTGGTTTGTGTTCCTGATGGAGAGTTTTACACCAATCAGGATCTCTTTCCTTTGGAAGTAATTGATTATATCTCTCCTTTTAGAACTCTTTTTTTGGTGAATGGTCACCATTCTGAATTTCGTGAGATTCTTTCCATATATTTTCATGTATCTTGCTTATCACTTGGTGTTTTCCTTGGATGGAGTGTGTTTTCAAATCTGGGAATGTCTTTATCATTCAGAGACATGCTTTGCAAATGCATTAGTCCTTCGAGGTAACTCTGATCTTTATCTACAGCTGGCCCAGAGGAATAAAAGTTCCCTGAACAAGGAGGAGAATACATTGCAGGACTGTACCTCTGAGTTGGTAGGTAAAAGTAGGAAGTCATTACGGACTAGGAGAGGAGAGAGGAGAGGATTCTGGGAAGAATCTCAGACAGTTGTGGAGGGCATTGGTCCCACATTTTCAGAATGTGTCCTTTCAGCTCCACATTCTTGACGCACTTGAGCAATTTGGTAACTGCATCCTTTCTTTCTTTTTTTTTTTAATATTTTAGTTGTAGTTGGACACAATGCCTTTATTTTATTTATTTTTGTGAGGTGCTGAGGATCGAACCTAGTGCCTCACATGTGCTAGGCGAGTGCATTACCACTGAGCCACAACCCCAGCCCGGTAACTGCATCCTTTCTATCCAGGGTTATAATGTTCTTCATAACTTCTGAATATAAAAATGGTGTGCAACTTTAAATATTTAGTGCCAGTATTATGAAGGCTGAAAGGCTGGAATATTAGCTTATAAAAGCTATTCATTTTCCCTGAGAACTAGATTAGAATATCAGTAAAATTTTAAGTATATTAGTATAACTCTTAAATACACAGATCAGTTCTATTTTCCTAGAATTAGTCACTGAGGTTATTTTATTCTCTGAAATTTACCTGGAATAATTCTTGTGTCATGATTTTTAGGTCCTATGGGAAATCAACTTAAATATTATTACCTTTGATTCATTTCACACTCTAAGGATGAATTCCATTTTTAATAAATATCACGAAGTGAAAATAGGTTGCTGATCGTACCAGACAGCACTACATTGGTTACACATCCCACCAAAATAAAATGTAACTCTACTTGGAGATAAGAGTGGTTTTCTCCAGCTGATTACATTACCATTGGAAAGCTATGTATTTAACATGTATTTGTTTATACAGAAACAACTATGTTCCCAGGCATTCCTGTAGGAACAGGCAACTCTATATGGAATAAAAGTAACCATGGCCCCTACTATACCATTACATTCCAGTGAGGAGGAATGGTTAACAAGTAAATAATGTCAGATAATTCTCATCAGCCACAGGATGAAAGAAGGGATCTGATAAAAGAAGAGCAAAATGAGAGGATATAAACTTCAGATCTCAAGATTTACTATAAAATTATAGGAGCCAGTGTTGGGTACACTGTAGTCCCAGTGGCACTGAGGCAGGAGGCTCGCCAGTTCAAAACCAGCCTCAGCAACTTAGCCAGACTACGCAACACAGCGAGACCCTGTTTCAAAATAAAATATAAAAAAAGGCTGGAGATATGGCTCCGTGCTCAAGTGCCCCTGAGTTCAATCCCCAATATATATAAAAAAAAATTATTGTCATCAAAACCATGTGGTATTTGCATAAAAACTAGCAAGGCAGTAGAAGAGAGTAGAAAGAGACGGCCAGGAATAGATCCATACTGAGGTGTTCCTTTGGTTTTTAAGAAAGACACAGAAGCAGGAGCGAGAAGGAAGTCTTTTTAAAACTATAGTCTAACCGGATATACACATGAAAAAAAATAAACCTGACTCCTGCTTCACACCATACATGAAAATTAATTTGTGAGAAATCATAGACTTTCACATGAAAGCTAAAATCGTAACTTTTTTAAAAGGAGAATATTTTAAAAATTGGGGAGTAAGCAAAGTTGCTTAAGACACAGAAAGCAATACAAATAAAAGAAAAAATGTTCAATTAGACTTCATCTTAATTGAGAAGACATTCACAAAATGAGTAAGCAAGACACAAACCAGAAGAAAATGTTCATGAAATATGAATCTGACAAAGGACTGATACCAAGGTATATAAAAAAAATAACACTACTGAAAATAAGCAACCTAATTAATAAACAACATATTTGAACTTACAATGATATATATGGACAATAAGCACATAGGAATTTTTCAATGTGGTTTGTCAGCAGGAAAATGCAAATTAAAACCACAGTTACCTGTGGATACATACTCACCAGGAAAATAAAATGAAAGGAGTAATTATACCTCATGTTGATACCAATTGGCCAGACATTCCAATTCCAAGTATTTACCCGGAAGTAGAACACACGTCTATGAAGATTTGTACAAGACTATTTGTGACAAATTTATTTATAATGGTGAGAAATTTTAAGCAATTCAGGCATCTTGTTATAGAAACATGGATAAAGTATGCTACTCAATTAAAAAAATGAGAGAAAAAAGTTAGAGTACTCCCTCCTTATCTGTGATTTCTCTTTCTATAGTTACTATTACCCATGGTCAATTGTAGTCTGAAAATATTAAATGCAAAATTGCAGAAATGAATAATTTGAAGGTTTTAAACTGTGTGTCATTCTGAGCAGCATAATGAAATCTCATGCCACCTCACTCAGTACTATTTCCAACATCAATCATTACTTTGTCTCATGTGTCCATGGTGTATAGGCTACCCACCCATTAGTCACCTAATACTTGTCTTGGTTATCAGATTTCCTGTCACACTATCAAAATGCTTATATTCAGGTAAACTTTATTTTACTTAATAATGATATTAAAATGCAAGAATAGGAATGCTGGCAATTTTATTTTAAAATTTATCAAATGTTCCCAGCTTAAGGCATTTTTGTCTTTATGAAGTTGTGAAAGCAATGCACATTTAGTAGAAACTGTGTTTAATTTTGAATTTGATTTCACCTGGGTTGGCAATATTTACTACAATAATCTACAGCTCCCAGTCAGCCACATAATCATGATAGTAAACAATCAATATTCTATAGTGTACTGTGTGCTAAGCTGTGATGTTCAGTAGACTAAGTGTATTATATGTGCTTTTTCCTTAATAGTATTTTCAGCTTACAATGGATTTATTGGGATGTAACCCCATTGTAAGTTAAGAAGCATCTGTATGTTGTTATAATTGCTCTATTTTATTGTTAGTTATTGTTGTTAGTCTCTCACAGTGCCTAATAAACAAATTATGTTTTATTATAGGTTTGTATGTATAGGAAAAAATGATATATAGAGTTTGATATTATCTGTGTTTGATAATATCAGATAACCACTGGGGGTCTTGGAATATATCTCACAGAACAGGAGGACTACTTAGAGAAATATTAAATGTAGATAAATTTCAAAACTAATATGCTAAATGGAAGAAGTCTTGTGATAGAAAATGAATATGATGTGTGGAAGACACACCAAACTGATGTAGTAAAAAGAAAAAAGAGCACTGCCTACCTCTGGGAAAGCAGGAGTGGGGACAAAAATGAAATAAAAGGAATGGGGAAACTGTAGGGTTTGCACTGCACAGATGCATGCATTTGTCAGAACTCAGAGAACAAACACTGAAGATGTGTGCATTTCATTAAATGTGAATTTTACCTCTAAAGAGAAGCTTTGTAAACAAGAAACACTGTAGGTAAGAATGTACATTCTTTTGAAGTGATGATGGATAAGTGGATGTATGATAACACAAGAATGGTCATTATAAAGTTATTGAATGGTGCTGTATATTTTAATTTTAAAATGTCAGAAAAATTAATTTTGTATATGCATACAATGGACAAAAGAATTAACTTTGGTATATCGATAGCAATGAGAATGACCAAATACTATTATTATGGACTTTCTATACAGCTTTTAAAGAATTAATACTGCCCGTAAATATAAAAAGAGTGCAGCAGAATACAGTTGGTTGAGGTTGGTTGAGTGCAAAAGAGGGAACCCTGTGCCTCTTAGCAGGTGACCCCAGAATGATCAAGGCAACATGCTTACATATATATATACACATATTTATATTCATTACTTACAAGGGGGAATATTTTATATATATTATATGTATATAATACATATGTGATATATAATATATATTATATGCATAATTACATATAATATTCCCCCTTGTAAGTAATGAATTCTTCAGAATGATGTCTATATACTGTTTCTTCCTATACTATACCATATACTATATGCTATATTCCTATACTATATACTATGTTTTTTCCTATACCTATGATAAAATTTTCCTATACCTATGATAAAATTTAATATGTAACTTAGACACAGTAAGAGACTAGTTAAAATAACTAATAACAAAATAGAACAATTACAACACTACACAGTAATAAAAGTTATGTTAGTGTGTTCTGTCTCTCTAAAGCATCTTAATTCCTCATTCCTCATTGCACTATGGTAATATTTTTATATCATGGTTTACCACAAGTAACTGAAACTTCAGAGAGTGAAACTGTGGCTAGGGAAGGATGATTATATGCCCAAGTTGATTAATATTAGCTACACAGCAGCTAAACTTTTGTATAGGAAATAACAAAGTGCTTGCTTTTGGGAAGGAGGAGATAATGACTGGAGGGGGTCATGAGGAGGCTTTTTGGGTGTCATAATCCTTTATTTCTTGAACCAAGTGCTGATTTACATGGACATGCTCATTTTGTGAAAATTCAGCAGGTTGTACATTTGTGAGTAGTGTGCTATTCTGTATGTATTTAAAATACAATTGCTTAAAAAAATAAAAAGTGTAGGTCCCAGTGTGCAAAAACTGAGCTCATATCTAGGAACACGGAGCAAAAAGACAAAAAGAAAGGAAATATAAAGTTTACATATAAAGAGGATTACACAGGAAGGCCATTGTCTGCCTAAATGTAGTTCCTAAGAAGAGAATATAGAAAAAGTAGGAAAGGAGATGATTCAAGTAATAATAGAAAAAGAAATTAAAGAAGTTTAAGGAAAACATGAACCTCTGGATTGAAAATAATGTAGAGCTTATAGCTACATTTTACAGGAAAGACAGAGTTTGCAGTATCTTTGTGAAATTTTATATCACTGAAGATAAAGAAAAGACAATAAAAAATTTAAAATGAAAAAGGGAAGGAAAATAAAGATGTCCTTTATGTTAAGGAAGGAAAATCAAATGGGCATCAGACTTCTTACCACCCTGGAAACTGGAAGGCAATGAAATAATGCCTTTATAATCATGCATTAAAAATACTTAAATTTCAAATAAGTTACATATCAAAATCACTGAAGACAAAAGTAACTAAAGAAAAACATACAAGAACTTAGGAAGGTAAGTTCTTATACACATGTCAGGTGGCAGTAGAAGATCTTCTCAAGGAGATACTCTAGTCAGAATAAAAATACTGCAAGAGAAAATATACTTAAATCCATAAGACAGTGGCGTCAACCCAAGAGTGCAGTATAGTAGATTCTGTGATGACAGCCATGCAGCAAGCTATATGCATCCATTCATCCATCTGTCCACTTGTCCACCCACCCATCCATCCATCTACCCACCCACCCCTCCACCCACCCATGCATGCATCCATCCACCCATCCCCCACCCCTTCACCCATCCATCCATTCATCCACCCACCCACCCATCCATCCATCCATTTATCTAATTATCCAAACTGGCAATTCAGCATGTGATTAAGAGGGTAGATGATCTTGGTATTGTGAAAATAAAGCCTCATATAATTCCTACTTTAACAAGAATTAAACAGGGGGAATGATAAACTTTAAAGATGTCATGGTTCAAACAGCAAACTAAACAAGGCATCATTCTGAAGAATTGTTTAGTTATAAGGGGAAATCATCCATGCTGCCTTCATCATTACAGTATCATCTGCTAAGAGGCACAGGGTTCCATCTTTTGCACTCGACTCACTGTACTCCAGTTATATTTATGGGCAGCATTAATTCCTTAAAAACTGTATTCAGTGCAAAGATCCCATAAATTAGAATCTTACTTCCTTCTGTTTCTATGTGCAAAGCTGTGATTGGTAATTTAGACTCCTCAAAGCACCCATTTAGAATATCAGATGGGATTTGTTTCATTTATAAGAATCACTAATAAAAATATCAAAGTAGTTTATGTAATGTTGCATAAGAAATATTAGCCATTCATTATATAAATATTACCATTAAAACTTCCAGAGTCCTTTGGTTTTTGTCAGTGATATACTGGCAAATGCTGAGTGACCCAATGGATGCCTCACAATCCAGGATTTTCTTTTCATTCTTTAAAATAAAATTGAAAGCAGACCAGTTTGAAAGGACATAGATCTCCTTGTAAGAAGATTGTTTGAAGTTGAAGGATGCTGGTTGCCACTCAGCCTATGAAGGGAGCCATGGGCTGGCTTCTCCCCAAATCCAAGGTTGAGTTAATAAGAAGTTTCTCAAATCCTTTTCACCATTCTTGACGTTCTTTGAATTTCAGTGATTTGACCCAACTGGTGCCCTGTACTACCTTCTTGTTTAATGGTTAGTTGTGAAAAATCTCACGATATCCATTATCTTTTCCATAGGGTTTCTTTATAAAGTGACAAATTTATCAAATAGAACATAATTATAATTATCCATTTATAGATGGTGGGCTTATCATACTGATTAATAGTAATAGAAATTACATTAACAGCAGCTTTATGCTAAGTACTCTAAAGCTATAGTACCCCTTTTAATTCTCACAACTGCTTATGAAGAGCTCATCTCTTTTAAAGAAAGGAAACTCAGGCCTGAGAAATGAATTAATTTACGAAGGTCTACAAATCAGAGGCCCCAGGACAGAATGCTTTTGCTGTAACTCCAGGGCCTCTCCTCTTAACCACTATGTTTCTCTAAGTTTTCCTGAATGCACAATAATTAAATACTTATATAATCATATAATGGTAAGTGACATTTGTTAAATTTAGGTTTTCCAAAGTAATCTAGATTAAGAATTGCATGCTTAGCCATACTTTCAGGATAAAATGCTAACATTTCTTATCGTGACAATGTCAAGCAATGGTATAGCTGACAGTTTTAGGAAATATAAGCATGGAAGAAGTGGCAAAAACACAAGAGGATACATTGCTTGTAACACAAAATGAGGATCCAGGAGATTTTTTTTGTAAATTTGGTTGACCAAGAAATATAATTTTAGTTATACTTTTTAAAATCATAAATATAACAAAGATTAAATAAAATTTAAAACTAAAGAAAAGTTGCAAAGAGAATGAGGGAATAGTATAATTAAATTTCTTAGTGGGAAGAAAGTGCTTAATTAAAGTCATTAGAAATATGGGTGTCCATTATGTCCTATGAGCCTGAAGGACATTATGTTAAGTGAAATAAGTCAGACACAGAAAAACAAATGCCATATGAGCTCACGTGTCAAAGTGAAAACTGTTGATCTCATGGAATTATAGAACATTGGTTGCTAGAGGCTGGAAAAGGTGGGAGTGGTGAAGGGAGAGAGGATGGTTAACCAGTACAGGGGTGTAGATGGACAGGAGGAGTAACTTCTGACTTTCTATATAGCGCAGTAGGATAGTGGTGGTTGACAATAAAATAGTTGCATATTTCAAAATAACTTGTTAGGATTTTGAACATCCTCAACACAAAGACATGATAAATATTTAAGGTGATGTATATGCCAGTTACTCTGATCAGAGCACCACACATCATGTGCCTGTATTGAAATATCATATGTGTACCCCATAGATATGTACAATTATTTTGTGTCAATAGAATAATTTTTAAGAGATTTTAAAGTTGGCTGATCTTTCTTTTTAGATATAGTCTTCAAAATTATAAATGATAGATTAAATAAAATAAACAATAACTAAAGAAAAATGGTGATCAGAATAAGGAAATTGTGTGATAATGTTCTTTATTTTCATAGTGAGAAGTAAATGCTTAAAGTCAGCAAAGATAGAAGGATGAGTTTCTGAAGGTGACCATGAGAATTTAAAATAGAAACTGTCAAGAGAGGCTACCTTGGAAGATTGCAACTGGGGTGGAGGTAAAGGACAAGAAAGAAGTTTATATGTTTCTCTTTTTCATCTTTTTGTGTATTTGAATTATTTTCACGTGGTACACTACTTGTGTAATATATAGCATAAAAATTGTGGGTAAATAACATCATACATGGTCATGTTTTGGTTATGTATTTTACAAGGAATATATCCATGCATGTGAAAGTATGTATTAATAATATTGTCCATTGATTTTTTATATTTTTTTCATTGGGCAGAATCATGAGACTGCATTTACCTTATCACATCTACTTCTTTTGGGGACTGTGGCCCCATTGGATTCTGTATACATCATCCACCAACAGATGCACTGTGAGACATGAAGAAGCTGACTGCAGTCATCTAAAGTTGACTGAAATACCTGATGACCTCCCAACAAACATAACCACATTGAATCTTTCCCATAACCAACTCAGAAGATTGCCACCTGCCAATTTTACAAAATATAGCCAACTTACCATCTTGGATGGAGGATTTAATTCCATTTCAAAACTGGAGCCAGAATTGTGCCAAAATCTCCCTTTGCTGAAAATTTTGAACCTGCAACACAATGAGCTGTCTCACCTTTCTGATACAACTTTGGCCTTCTGCTTGAATTTGACAGAACTCCATCTAATGTCCAACTCAATCCAGAAAATCCAAAACAACCCTTTTAAAAACCAGAAGGTGAGGTGAAAATGACCATTTCCATCTCAAAAATGTGAAATTATGTTGTCCGATATTAAGTTTTCAAGTCACTTATTCATGACCTTACTCTTCATACCTAAGTGTCAAGGTAAGAGTAAGAAATAAGGTCTACCCTGGTTGGGACTGGGGGACTCATACACAGATATTGCCATTGGTTTTGAAACTGTTTTCAAAATCATAGTCAAATCAGTTTCAACCTTAATTTTAAAGAAATTTGCCCATTTTGCTTCCTCCCAATAAAAATAGGACTAAGGGCTGGGGCTGTGGCTCAGTGGTAGAGCACATGCCTAGCATGTGTGAGGCACTGAGTTCAATTCTCAGCACCACATATAAATAAATGAATAAAATAAAGGTTCATCAACAACTAAAAAAAATTTAAAAAAAAAATAGGACTAAGAGACAAGAAGCAGGAGGCATCGAATAGGAAAGAGACATCAGATTGTCCCATGAGGATCATGGAAAATAAACTCACAAGCTGATGACTTAGTATATAGTAGTATATGACTTAGTATGAAGTAGTGAAAAAAACATTGAGTCCAAATTCTGACTTACATAAAGCTAACAAGTTGACATGGTAATAAAGCACACTATTCAACTAAAAATTACCTACTTTTGATTTAAGAAATCTCCTCAAAGTATCACTTTTCCAATAGCCACCACTTCTTTCTTTTCAGCAACTTGCTTAAATTTTAAATCTGTGAACAAATGTGTGTTTCATCTATAATTCTTAAGCAATTTTTAAGTGTTTCCTTAAACCAAAGCCATTTTCTAGTCCTTTTGTTTTCTTCATTTTATGGTCTTATAAAAAATGGAGCATAGTACCTCCTCAAGGCCAAGAGTAACGTACAAATTTAAATATGCTGAGACACCTTAATAAAGTGATTTGTTGACTAGCTATTCTAAATCTTTTTGTGTGTGTGTGCCTTCTTAGATTTTCTTGAGAACAAAATGTCTTTGGACACAAATACTTCAAAATCCGATTTGAGAAATTATTGACAAATATGTTCGTTTTCTTTTTAAAACATATATAAAAGTCTTATTCTCTTTAATGGGGATTATATGAGATTTCTTTCCCTAATAGATACCATGTTTTTCTTTAACTTTTACCTGAATTTGAAGTTAGCATGTTCAGAGGTAACACGGAGTGATAAAACACCCCACAATATTGACAAAACAAATTTAATATTTTTGTGCTAGTTATGATCCCAAATTTATGTAACTACAAATCTTTCTCCATACAAAAATCTTTCTAGAGTTTCATGGATAGCAAAGTTTTACCCATGTTTCTTAAAGTAAATGTTATTCTTTTTTCTATTACTTATTTTTAAGGCTAATGCATAAGACTACATGTTTGATAAGCCACATGGATATTCCTTGCATCATAAACACTTATTATAAATAAGTAAATAAAATGATTTTTCCATAATAAATAAATAAGCTTAAGTCCTTTTTTTTTTGGTCAGAGAAATAAAGTGATTCTTAAAGGAAGAAACTAAACCCTTGCAACAATGGTGTTTTTAATCACCACCAAGGTAATTTATAGTTCTTTATTGGTTCTCTACAGAACGATAAGTGACATTTTCATATTGAGATATTTCTGAGATTGACTTAAATATAGAAGTGTTGTTTTTGAAAGTGAGACTCTAACATAGATATTATTTTTCTTTTACTCTCAGAATTTGATCAAATTAGACCTGTCTCATAATGGTTTATCATCTACAAAATTAGGAACCCAACTCCAACTGGAAAATCTCCAAGAGCTTCTATTATCAAATAACAAAATTCATGCACTAAGAAGTGAAGAACTTGATTTCCTTGGCAATTCTTCTTTACAAAAATTAGAACTGTCATCAAATCAAATTAAAGAGGTAAGAAGTAAGGTAGTTATTTTATATTCTACCTTTTAGTGAGTATCATCCCTAGGAATGATTCTTTAGGAAACTAAAGAAACCTGATGAAAAAATGTGTAACCTTCACAATATCTTCCAGAAATGCTGTACTCTTATTGCTTGGGGCCATTGGTACCATTGTCAGGTCAGAGTTTTGGTAGTGGTTAGGAGGTTAATAGCACTGCATTTAAATCGCTGTGTCCTTAGAGGTCAGTTCTTTGACCTTGGGAAACTTATTGGTCTTATTTTCCTTACCTTTAAAATAGAAATAATACTCTCTAACTCACAACATCTCTAAAAGATTTAAAATAGTATAATGACTAAGATCACAGGTCTTAGAATTGAGCTAGTTGGTCCTCTGTTTGGGCTTTAATCTTTTAGTAGTATAATTGAGGCAAGTTATTCAAGTTCTCTCTACTTCAGTCTCCCAGCTTTCAAGTTGGTATAAAAATAACAGTACTTCATAGGACCACGTAGTAAAGAATTTAGTTAAGTGTCTGTTGTATAGTAAGTGCTCAATAAATGATAGCTTGCACTATGTTGTTATAAAGACTTTTTAATGAAGCATGTCTAGTTAACTATCTTTAATTGAACTATTTTCATATACAGATATGTCTGTACTTTACACACATTTTATACATTTATAGGCTAAGGAAGATTGGAAGTCCTTAACTAAAACAGACCTTAAAAAGAAATATTTTTGAGCAGGCTACTCATTTTTTCTTTAAACAGCATTATTTTTTGATTAAAAATTTATTGTCACATAAAATATGTAAATAATGAGGGCAATAAAAGTGAAGGCTAATAAAAATCACTCAGAAATCTACAATCAGGAGCAAGCACTTAGCATTTGGGTATATTCATAATTATTATCCAAACAATGATGAGAAAAAACAACTAAAATTTATACACTATAACATTGTGCCAAGCATATGACAAATTATTTTTAATATTTTATATATATAATCTTTTTAATCAACTTACTCTGATGTGGTCATTTTGCACAAGAGTAAACTCAGATGAAGAAGGGAAAAGTGACATATCTAGGGTCTTCCAGGACCCTGCTGATTACAGAGCAGGGTTTCTGACCGTGTGACCAGAACCCATATTCTTTTTTCTTTTGTCTTTTTTTTTATTTTTACAGAATGCATTTTGATTCATTGTACACAAATGGGGTACAACTTTTCATTTCTATGGTTGTGCGTGATGTAGATTCATACCATTCATGCCATATTCTTATCAACTGTGCTACATTGCCTGTTGAGGGTGAGAATGCTTCTGACTTTTTCAAGTTAGTGTCATTTCATATACATCTCGCATGCAATTAAGAACTGTTCCAAATTCAATTTTAGTGGTGGCAAAATAATGCTACCATGTAGATGTATCATATTTAATTTAATAATTTCCTGCTTTGAATTCTAACTCCTGTTATTTTCAAGGAAGCATGCTTTCTTTGACATTTCTCTCTATTTCCATCACCCAAACATCTCACAAGTAACACATTAGAAATCAGAACTCTTTTGCTCCCCTGGTGGGTTTAACAGCCAGGGATGGCTACAGTCCTCTCTGGATTCCTTGTCTCCCTCCTTCTCATATCATGGTCCAGCACTGAGTCCCAGAACAGCCAGGGTTTCTGATAGGGATATGGGAGCAGGTGGAAGGGAGCAGGAAACAATATAGTAAAATAAAGAAAATAAAGTCAGGAGAAAACCTGGGTGGAATAACAAAAAGATGGCTGGAATCCAGCAGTCAGAAGGGAAAGTGTGTGTGTCACTATTTCATGATAAAAGCCATCCATTCTTTCCCTCCATGATGTTCACTGACAAGTGGTCACCAAGATAAAGCTAGGATCTACTCCACTGGTGACTTCATAGATAGTTCACTAATTACAGTTGTATCGGCCTGATAAAGTGAGAGTACCATGAAGTTTTGAATAGGAGATCAGGGACAGCCCCCTGAAAAAGTGGCATCTAAACTGAGCTCTGAACACCAAAGAGAAGTAGCCAGTGGCTAGGGGAGGTCAGGGGCAGGTGGATAGTATAGGCAAGAGTAAGGAAAAAGCTATGGATCCAGGGAATGGAGAGAGATGCCCTGCCCAGGGACTGTAGTGAAAGGGGAAGGGAGACCAAATCAAGAACCCCATTTAAGTTTTCCAAGGGTCATTCAAAGCCTATTATATTTTGGTTATTAACCTTTTTCCCCCTCCATATTTAGTTCTCTCCAGGGTGTTTTCATGCAATTGGAAAATTATTTGGCCTCTTTTTGAACAATGTCCAACTGGGCCCCAGTCTCACAGAGAAGCTTTGTTTGGAATTATCAAGCACCAGCATCCAGAATCTCTCTCTGAGTAACACCCAGCTGTACAGAACCAGCAACACGACTTTCTCTGGACTCAAGCAGACTAATCTCACCATGCTTGATCTTTCCCACAACAACTTAAATGTGATTGGTAACAATTCCTTTGTTTGGCTTCCACACCTGAAGTATGTCTTCCTGGAATATAATAATATACAGCATTTGTCTTCTCACTCCTTTTATGGACTTTCCAATGTGAAATACCTGAATATGAAGCGATCTTTTACTAAACAAGGTATTTCCCTTGCTTCACTTCCCCAGATTGATGACTTTTCCTTTCAGTGGCTAAAATGTTTGGAGTTCCTTACCATGGAAGATAACAATCTTCCCGGCATCAAAAGCAACATGTTCACAGGATTGGTAAATCTGAAATACTTAATTCTATCCAACTCTTTCACAGGTTTGCAAACTCTAACAAATAGAACATTTTTATCACTTGCTCATTCTCCTTTACTTTTATTCAACTTGACCAAAAACAAAATCTCAAAAATAGAGAGTGGTGCTTTTTCTTGGTTGGGCCACCTACAGGTGCTCGACCTTGGCCTTAATGAGATTGGGCAAGAACTCACAGGCCAGGAATGGAGAGGCCTAGAAAACATCTATGAAATCTACCTTTCCTACAACAAATACCTACAACTGACTAGCAATTCCTTTGCATTGGTTCCAAGCCTAGGTCGACTCATGCTCCGGAGGGTAGCCCTGAAAAATCTGGACAGCTCCCCTTCACCTTTCAGCCCTCTTCATAACTTGACCATTCTGGATCTAAGCAACAACAATATAGCCAATATAAACGAAGAACTGTTGAAGGGTCTAGAGAGACTAGAAATTCTGGATTTGCAGCATAACAATTTAGCACGGCTATGGAAACAAGCAAACCCTGGTGGTCCTGTTCTTTTTCTAAAGGGTCTTTCTCATCTCCACATCCTGAATTTAGAGTCTAATGGATTTGATGAAATCCCAGTCAAGGTGTTCAAGAACTTATTTGAACTTAAAAGCATCAATTTAGGACTGAATAATTTAAATGTACTTCCACCATCTGTCTTTGATGATCAGGTGTCTCTAAAGTCCCTGAACCTTCAGAAGAACCTCATAACATCAGTTGAAAAGAATGTGTTTGGGCCAATTTTTAAGAACTTGAGTAACTTAGATATGAGCTTTAACCCATTTGATTGTACCTGTGAAAGTATTGCCTGGTTTGTTAATTGGATTAATCAGACCCATACTAACATTTCTGAGCTATCAAGTCATTACCTCTGCAATACTCCACCTCAGTATCATGGATTCCCAGTGGTGCTTTTTGATACATCATCCTGCAAAGATAGTGCCCCCTTTGAACTCTTGTTCATGATCAATACCAGCATAACATTGATTTTTACCTTTATTGTACTGCTTATCCACTTTGAGGGTTGGAGAATATCTTTTTATTGGAATGTTTCAGTGCACCGAATTCTTGGTTTCAAGGAAATAGATGGACAAGCAGAGAAGTTTGAATATTCAGCATATATAATTCATGCCCATAAAGATAGAGATTGGGTCTGGGAACATTTCTCCTTGATGGAAGAAAAAGACCAATCTCTCAAATTTTGTCTGGAAGAAAGGGACTTTGAGGCAGGTGTCCTTGGACTTGAAGCAATTGTCAATAGCATCAAAAGGAGCAGAAAAACCATTTTTGTTATAACACAGCATCTATTAAAAGATCCATTATGCAAAAGGTAGGTGAACATTGTGAAATTTTAAATATGCACTGTTTTTCAATTAAACTTTCCAATATGACTATTCACAGCTCAAATATTTTGAAAACAAAACTTTAAAAATCCTGATTTTTAGTGGCAGATTGAAGCAAATTCCACAAAGAACTTTTGATTGTTGAACTTTTGACTGTTGGAAACTGTATATTGATTATTTAACTTATCAATTTATTTGTTTGTTTATTTATCTATTTATTTATTTATTTTTCGCTTAGATTCAAGGTACATCATGCAGTTCAGCAAGCAATTGAACAAAATCTGGATTCCATTATATTGATTTTTCTTGAGGAGATTCCAGATTATAAACTAAACCATGCACTCTGTTTGCGAAGAGGAATGTTTAAATCTCACTGCATCCTGAACTGGCCAGTTCAGAAAGAACGGATAAATGCCTTTCATCATAAATTACAAGTAGCACTTGGATCCAGAAATTCAGTGCATTAAATTTACTTAGAGACTAAATTATCTAAGGGGTAGTTTTTCAACTTAAACAGTACCGGGGTAAAGTTAAGTTTTACTTGAAAGTAATCTGGTTTTCATATGTACAGGTGATGGTGTTATATCACAGTTCTAGCTCCTCCATGGAAATGCCTTTCCCTGTTTTAGGCTTCATGTTACAACTGATCGATCTAATCCAAATAAACATCTAATAAGAACCTTTCCTACAAACGAATTGAGAATTGATTTGGTCACTGAGACCCATCACACTTGAAATCATTTAAAAATAGTCCTCATTTTTAAGAAAGTTAAAGTTATGTGCAATTTTGAAATAATTATTGTTGGATGCACTTTGAAAGATATAATGGGCATAAAGTTATTTCAATTGCAAAGGAGTGAAAAAGTTCAGAAGAGTTTAGTTATATTGCTTTTTCAGTTGAAAACCTTTGTATTTTAATATCGCACTGTTGCTTTTGTTCAGTGTATAAAACCCCTTTAAATTTGCATAGCCAGGGCAAAAATCCTTTACAATTGAGTTTGGGTTAATTCATGAAATAAATATTGCAAGAAATAGTTACTTGTATCTTCCCAATACTTGGGTTTGTTCTCTAGGAGAGTAGAAATAATACTACTACTTAAAAATATTGTAGAAAGTCTTACTCCCTAAAGGTTAGTCAGTAAGTAGATTGGCTTTGTGGAAACAAAGAATTCTCTCTCCTGGTTGCAGGCTCGAGAGATGGTACTGGTCAAATCACTTGGTTCTACTGGGATTCTTTGATTCCCAATCTTGAAAATTATGATGAGAAACAAGAAGTTAACTGATGATGAGCATGGTATAATATATTTATGTGGAATGTATTATTATACCATAAGTTAATATGCTATATGTAAGTTAATCCCTAACTCTCCAGAAAGAGTATTATTTTAAGTTACTTTTTTTTTTTTTTTTTCTTTTTTTGTGGTGCTGGGGATTGAACCCAGGGCTTTGTGCTTGCAAGGCAAGCACTCTACCAACTGAGCTGTATCCCCAGCCCAAGTTTTAATTTTTTTTTATGATAAAAAAAATCTAGTCTTGCTTTACAGTAAGAGTCTAATTATTAGAAATAGATGAGAAAAACTTTTTGGAATATTCGTAGTTCTTATATTCAAATATAGGAAAAAATTGAAGTTACAATGCTAATTTCTGCACTTGAAGTGCTCTTTAAGTCTTCTGAATGTAGGAAGTATATGAGCTACCACATTTTGATTTAAATACTTTAGTTTTCTCAGGACTAAATTCACATGAACTTGGAATAAATAACATCTACAGTACTGCTGGTTCTGAGAGTGTACAGTGTGAGCATATGAAGGAATTTTCACTTTGACATTACTTGCCAGCCTAATACTCCGACACTGTTTTATAGCATTTTAGGTAAGATTTGTTTTTAACCAATATAATCCCATTTCATTTGACATCATAAGACAAAAATCACAGCTCCTTCTTTTCTTGATACACTTTGCATGTTATCTATCAAAATTCATAATTCTCCATTAAAATACTTTAAATAAATTATTTTTATAAATTACTGGTTGATTTGTGAAAAGCAGGGCAGGAAATAATTTTGTTTTGATTTTCTTGTGTATTTAAAGGATGGTTGATCAAATGGCACAATTTAAATTGACTTCAAATGCAATTTTTTATCAAATTGCTTTAATATTTAAGAGGTTAAGATACCCAAAGAATGTCTTTTTAAAATGAATACAGGCAAAACTAAAAAAAGGTGTAAACCTGACTTGTATTTGACCCACACAGGAAGCAATATTCTGCACTTCTCTAGGATGCCTTTTATAATTGTTCTCAGGGGGAGTCCTTGTCCCTTGGGTTCAAGACAAGGGGATTGCAGAAGAGGATGTTTATCTGACCTCCTGTTTACTTGCCACAGGTGACTTGCCTTGTTTGAATAGTCTGGGGTGCCACCATGTAATCTGATTACTCCAAGGCCTTCCTGTTTTTCCTTTGCAAATGGAAACTGAACTGGGTCAGCCTCAAGTTTAAAATAGATCTCAGTATTTAAATTTTACTTAAAAATGATACCTTGCAGATTGTGATAAATTGTTTGTAAAAGGAACACCATAATAAATGATGGTAACTATTAGAGTATAAAGAGACTTCAAACCAACGTGTATTTCTTGCACTCTATAGAGACAAAACAGATTGATGGTTGGGTGGGCCTGGAGACAGGTATGATGAGAGAGATCTTTTTAGAGTAATGAAAATGTTCTCAAGTTGTAGTGTTCTCAAATTGGAATGTTGGTACTACTATGTAAGTTTACTGAAAATCATTGAATAGTACCGTACAAATAAGTGGTTTTAGGACATGAGAATTATATATTTATAAAGCTCCTAGAAATAATGTTCACTGAGCAACTGCATGTGCCTAGCCCTTTTGTACAAAAGGATAAGGTAAGTTGTAGAAAATGGGACAGAGGAGTTAGGGTAGGAAGTGATCATCCATGGTGGACGTGGACAGTGAATGCTCCATAGAATAGAGTCAGATCCCTCAAAGGTGGGTGGGATTTTGAAGAAAGGCAGGGGTGGCAGAATGAATGGTAAGAGGGAAGGTACGGAGGGAGACATGAACTAGGTATTGGGAGTGGGGTGCTGAAGACCATGGAACCATGCTGAGGGAAGCACTGCGGAGGCATTTAAGGTGAATGAATTGAGGTATTCTGGAGTTGTGACTTTCTTTCTTCCTTTCTTTCTTACCAGGGATTACCCCCAGGGGCATTGAACCACTGCACTACATCCCCAGCCCTTTTTTTTGAGACAGGGTCTCACTGAGTTCTTAGGGCCTCACTAAATTGCTGAGGTTAGCTTTGAACTTGCAATCCTTCTGCCTCAGCTTTGCAGGTTGCTGGAATTACAGGCATGTATCATCATGCCCGGCTTAAGCTTTTCAATAATGGACATTTTCCAGTGTTGTGTGCGAATTTCTGGGCTCTCAGTATTAACTTTTTTTAGTTCTCATTTGTCTTAGGTAAGAGCCCCAGAAAATAGACTCTGGGATGGAGATTTGCATGCAGATTTGAGAAACGTAATCTGATTTATCGGGAGTAAAATGAGCTGTGTCATGAGAAGAATGAACCATGGTGCAAGTGCAATTTGTAATGGAGGCCTCAGCCCACCCTGCAGGGAGCACAGGAACTGGAGGAGACCAGAGCTGGTGCAAGTCTAGGCAAAAGAGCTGGACTTCTCTCTCTCCCATCACTGATGCAGGCAGCCCCAGGGAGGAAGTGTGACTGTGGTCAGAGGAAATTCTAAAGGAGGAACCCAGCTGTGAACCCTCAGAGGCTAACACACTGTGCAGCAGGAGAAACAGGTGCCTGGATGCTGGGGGGGCAGTGTCTATGTTTCACTTCAAAGGCACTATACCTTCTAAGTCATTTAAGAATTTAAATTGACTTCTTTTGGCACTTCTGCAAGCTTCCAACCTTTTGAATGTTTTTTTTTAATAAAATCTTTTCCAGAAATTCTGGGGGAGAAATGAGTTCATAGGAGCAAGAGAGATTTCTCTCTCTCTCTCTCTCTCTCTCTCTCTCTCTCTCTCTCTCTCTCTGTGTGTAAATAAGACTATTCTATCAGGTTAATGTCCCCTAGACATAGACAACCAAGGAACACACCTGTAGTTCAACCAGTTTTATTTCACTCATTGTAGTGAACAGGGAGACACACTGTGGGGTATCTCAGTAAGAAGGTTCTTGAGAAAATCTAGTTGGGCTTGGGATGGGTAATTTCAGGGAGAGGAAATTAGAACATGGATAAAGTCACAATTGCTAGAGAAATTATAATCCCTTAGCCAAGAGGAGAGTGCTTATGGCTTTGGAAGGTAGCTCAGTGACCTTCAAAATTGTGAAGTGATCATGCTTTAATTTTACTGGGTAGGGTAATCTTGTCTTGGGTTGGTATTCTGTGAGGGTATTTATGTCCAGTAGAATAACATAACCTACCTACAGCCTCGCTTCTGATGGTCAAGGTGCCTCATATAGACATATCTTTTTTTATCTTAGTGAATATTTGATCACAAGTGATAGAAGCTCAAAATCATTTAGGCAAAAAGGGAGAATGTTTGTGGTTTAACCTAACTGGGAAAAGATCAGGGGTTTATCCAGCTCTCAGGAGGAGCTAGAATCAGCGGCTTAAATATTACCACTCCTGGCACCTACTCCTCTGTATGTGTTGGTGTCAATGGTTTGTGCTGCTGGAAACATGGTTGCCTATTGTCTTAGTCCATTTTATGTTGCTATCACAAAATACTGGCTGCTGGGTAATTTTAAAGAAAAAGGGTTATTTAGCTTTTAATTCTGGTGGTTGGGGAGTCTAAACAGTATGGCACCAGTGTCTGGCCAGAACTTCCCTGGTTGTGTCAAAAGAGAGCTAGAAGCATACACAATGAGCTAAGCATCTGGAGTGGGCTTGCTTTACAACAACCCACTCTCAAGATTCAGTCCCACAAGACCTGACTCAAGCCCAAGAGACAGCATGAATCCATTCACGTTGGTGGAGCTCCAATGACCTTCACTGGGCCTCATCTTTTCAACTTCTACCATCTTAACACCATTACATAGGGGACCAAGCTTCCAATATATGAAGCTTTGGGAGATAAACCACATTGAAACCATAGCACACAGGATCTCTGAGGCTACCATCTTACATCTTTCCTACTCCTAATTTCTAGAACCTCAAGAAAGGCCCCTTGACTGGTCCAGCCTGGAATATATGTCCATATTTCTCTCCTGTGGCTGGCAGTACTCACTAGAACCAGGTGATAGAATGACAGGAGAAAGAGCCCTCCTAAGACAGTAAGTCCTTTTTCTCAAGGGGAGTGGGGCAACCATCAAGCAAAGCTATTAACATATGCCACATGAGACATGCATAACTGGTTCGTTCAATAACCTGGACTTGGCAAGGTATAAACATAATGAATGGAACCTGTGTTATTCTTTTTCTCTCAATGCTCTTTTTTTTCTTTTTTAATCTTACCATTTGGATGAAATGTTGGGCTTATGATAGAGCTTTCCAGATACTCTTAGTACAAAGGGTGGCCTGGCTTCATGGTCACAAAACTCCAGTTTCATATTCATAACAAGGCCAAATTCTTGCCAGGTAAAGTTCTCCACCTCCCCAACTGGGTCCTCATCAGCCTGCTGGGAACTTTCCTGATGGAAGCAGCTGTGTTGGCTCTTTTTCTGGCTCCTCACTCCACCTGTTTTTCCACCTGCCACCTGATGCTCTGAGCACCTCTAGGATCTCAAGGGTTCAGAACAAGAACAAAAAGAGATATAAAGGACAGTGAAGGCTTTTCTTGGCTGGCACAGGTATGAATTGACCTCAGGACTTGAGCTGCTGGCTCACCTTTTCAAGAGAGCTTCCATCTTGTCTTCAGAAATCCAATACCTTCTTTCGCAGTCTGGCTGATAGGCTAGGTAAGACTCTAATCAGCCACTCTCAATACAGATTCTACCAGGATCTGACTAGAATTTAATAAAATGAATTCAAAGCTTTCCATCACCCTGTCTCAACCCAGTTTTCCAAGTTGGTCTCCCACTGTTGCTCTATGCATCCAGGGCATCAAGTAGTGTTCCTCAGTGGTCTTGCAACACCAGTCTTATAAGCTAGTATCCTACAAAAGTGTTCCCTGCCAAATAAAATGGGAAACACTGAATACTATCCCCCACTCTCAGTAATTCACAGTACATATCAGGACATTGCAAAGCTAAAATGCCTGGCAAAAAAGAAATTTACTTAACTTTTTATTGTTGAAGCATTTCCTATACCAATTTGATTATAGAATCCTTCTTATCATGTAACTTACTAACATTCTGCTGGATGCATGTTTCGTATAGCACACTTTTGGAAAAACTCTAGATAAACTAAATTATTCTAGTTCTCTTTACATTCCTTAAGAAACCTCCCCTTCATACCTTTGCCCACCTTAGACTTCATACCTTATTTTTCATTGTCTTCTCTTCCACCTTTGCACATATTTCTTAAAGTTCCAACTAAACACCATTCCTGTTAGTAAATTGCTCCAGCCAGCATTTCAGCTTCTCACTTAGGCACTAGATGCAGATGGCCTTGACTTTAGAATGGACCAACACATGAAGTTGGAAAGGCTAAATATTTGACCAAAGAGATGAATCAGTGGAAAAAATGAGGACGTATAAAGATCTTTTTTAAATAGTAAAGGCATATAATCAAAACTCGGTTTTAAGGAGGGTGAGGGAGTGAAACTATCTGGCCAAAAGTTGAAGTTCTGGAGATGCCCCTATCAGGAGGAAGTTTGAATTACCTAGTATGACTTTCAGGATCCTTTGTAGCTAAGTGGAGTTTATCTCTCTAGCTTGATTTTTTACCACATCTCCCATGCTTCATACTAGCCTGCGGAGACACTCAGTGCTCAAGCACTGTCACTTTGTGCATTGGCTCATGCTCCTCCTGTACACAGTGCCCCTTCCTCTCTTCTCCAGTTGGGAGACTCCAGTGGGAGTCCTCTTCACCTTACAGAATGAATCATATCACTACTTATGCACCAGCACCACTAGGACTTTATTCACCCTTTGTCTCACAGAACACTGTCCTTAGGACACTGTTTATATCTGACTGTCCTGAGCTCTCAGAATCTGAGCACCCAAAACATGGGGAGTCCCACCATATTCATCTTGGAATTTTCCATGTCCAGAAGAATGACTGGATTATATCAATTTTCAAACAAGAAGCTGTTGAAAAAGTAAATAATGAGTTGAATTTGTGGCAATCCGAATAGAAAGGAAATGGGCACATTAGGTTTTGTGGAAAAACATTTTAACCATGGGGGAATTTCACTCCTTAGTTCTGTTTCTGGGAGAGAGAACAAACAAATAAATGAGACTCATGATGCTTCAGAATTCCCTACAACCTCCTCCAATCCTGCAGTTCCCACTCCAAAAACCTTACAGTTGTCTGAGTAGCAATGGTCCAGAGTTCCATGCCCCCATTAAAACTTTAGCTTAAATTTCAAGGTTTTTGTGATTTTGCTCTTTTTTTTCTCTTGCTTTATAGCCAACCATTCTCTCATACTTATCTAGTGCCTAACACACTAGCATTCACAAAATATGTGCAGATTGAATGGTTAGGATTAAATGAATAAACACAGCTATTCAGAATTACGTGCAGTCCCTCAATGTCCTTGCCCTTTCAAATTTCCATCTGTGTGTCCATCCAGCATGGTTCTATTTTTACTGCTGTCCTATCATTCTCTTCTCTTGGTCCAATTTTGCAGTTGCAAGGGTTGGAGCAGGTGTCAGCTTCTGGAGGTCTGCTAAAGCACAGGTGCTCCTTAGGATGAAGGGTTAGTTAGACTCTAACCCTGAGCCAAGAACTCTTGAATAGGACGGACTTATAAGGAATCTAGAGTGTGACCTTGAGAATCACTGTTGCCATTGTTGCTGGTAAAAAATCTGCACAGACCCTGGGTAGGAGAGGGACTTTACATTGACCATGTGACTTTGGAGGAGGTTCTCAGATCTGAGCCTTTCCTGCACTCCACTTTGCTGAAGTCACTTCTTGAGTGCAAGGCCCAGGGTGGGGCTTGGTAAAAGAGCTATTCTGCTCAAGTGGTTTTGGAGGGAGCCTTCTCAAGCAGTACAAGCACAGGGTCAAAGGAGATCCATCTTCCTTTGAGAAACCCTGTTACCTAGGCAGTCATTGGACACAGAATCCCTCTAGATTTCTTTGATAACACTTTGACCTCCTGACCTGGCAGCTTAGTGACTCTGCAGACTCTTCTGATGTCATCCATCTCTGGTGACTCCTGAGGCACTGTCTGACCTTAAAATCTATGTTCTGAATATCCTATCCCAGCCCAGAAGAAAGGGCTACACCTTCACTTCCCTGGTGACTTCTGAACTTAATAGTGGAGTATATAAAGGGGCAGAAGGTGTTTAAGGGATGGTTTAGGATATTGCCAAGAAACTGGACTTCCTGTTCATCTTGGAACAGTAGATTTTTTTAAATGGACAAAATACCTTTATTTTATTTGTTTATTTTTATGTGGTGCTGAGGATTGAACTCAGTGCCTCACACATGCTAGGCAAGTGCTCTACCACTGAGCCACAAACCTGGAACAATAGGTTTTGAGTATTACACCTTTGAATAAATTCCCAGAAGTGTCATAGGAAAACTTTAAGAACAGAATCACTAGTTCCATACTATACCGTCCTTCTTCCTTCTACCCACCTTCCTTCTCTTTTATGTGTCTTCTTTCTTTCCTCTTCTCTTCTCCCTGAATTTTATTCCAGACTTGAGGCATGTTGCTATGGCTTGGATATGGTTTGGGAGTTCCCCAAGGATCCTCGTGATTGAAGACTTGGTCCCTAGGAGATGCTGTGGGGTGTAGTGGAAGGTTCTGGGGTCATTGGGCTTGTGCCCTCAAAAGGGATTAAAGTAGTTCTCATGTGACCCATTGGTAGTTCTTCAGGGAAGTAGTTATAAGAGAAGCAAGCCTGACCACTCACACTCTGATTCCTGGGCTGGAGATGTGATTCTTACTCCACATTTGCTCTATCATTGTTAGAGTTAGCTATTTGTCACTATGACAGAAATACCTGACAAGAACAAATTAGAGGGGCTGGGGTTGTAGCTCAGTGGTAGAGTGCTTGCCTCACATGTGTAAGGCACTGGGTTTGACTCAATACCACATTAAAAAATAAATAAATAAAATAAAGGCATTGTGCCCATCAACAAATAAAAATATTTTTTAAAAAAGAACAAATTAGAGGAGGGAAAGTTTGTCTGGGGCTCATGTTTTCAGAAGTCTTGGTCCATAGATGGCCAACTCCATTATTCTGGGCCCAAAGTAAGGATGAACATCATGGGGGAAGGGCTCAGTGGAAGGAAGCTGCTCAGCTCTTGGCAGGGTCAGGAAGCAGAAAGAGATTGGGGGATAAAGGGGTCACAGGGAAGATGTGCCCTCCCAAGGCATGCCCCCAGTGATCTACCTTCCTCCAACCACAACCCCAACTGCCCGATTAACACTTTGTCAATCCATTCAAACTAGGGTGGACTGAGGTTAAAGTTCTCATGATCATTTTGGCACTGAATATTCCTGCATTAACAGGGGTTTGGGGGACACTTCATATACAAACTGTTTTAGTCAGCTATTTCTTTGCTGTGACTAAACAATCTAACCTGCACAATTATAGATCAGGAAAAGTTTATTTGAGAGCTCATGGTTTCAGAGGTCTGAGTCCATAGAAGGCCAACTCCATTCCTCGGGGTTCAAGGTGAGGCAGAAGAGCGTGGTAGAAGGAAGCAGCTCACGTCATCAGGAAGCAGAGGGAGTCTCCACTCTCCAGATACAAAATATATACCCCAAGACCATGCCCCAATTACAATCTCTTCCAGCAACCCCTTACCACTTCAATTAATCCCATCAGGGATTAATTCACTGGTTGGGTTAAGCCTCTTACCACCAATCATTACTCCTCTGAACCTTCGTGCATTGTCTCACATGTGAGCTTTTGGGGGACACCTCACATCCAAACCATAACAGAAACCATAACAACCATCTACAGTCTTTCATGGGATCAGAGCCTGCGGTTGGACCTCGAACCTCCAAAACTGTGAGTTAAATAAATATCTTTTTAAAAAATTTAGCTCATCTCAGGTATCTTATTATGGCAATGAATTTTGTTCTTTAATGATGAGAAGAGAGAGCAACTGAAATTTCCTCTTGCCCTTCAGCATAGTAGGAAAAGATTATTGATGCCACAACACCCTAAAAAATGCATGAGCAAAAAAGAAAAGATCTCAAGTCTCTGATAACATTGGTAATTCATTGAATAAATCCCAGAACCAATGAACTGTGGGCTTCCTGCTCCGTGAGCTACACAAACATCTTGCCTGCTCAAACTTGAGTTACTGAGGAGTTCCTCTGATTGCACCTAGACTGCTTATTATTCTGGTCCTCTGCCCTTTCTTTTCTCTGCACTGAGTCTGCTATGACACCCAGTGGATACATCCATGGTCGATCAAAAAGCTCTGTGATTCAATATTGCTTTTTGATGAGCTTTAAATTGTTCTTCCTGTTTTTATTTTAATACTTTTCCCTTAATAGAATCCAGAGCCTTTAATCAAATATCAAACAAATATACCTAAGGCTTTATAGAGATTTTCATTTTTTTTGTTTCTCATGAAAAAGAAGTAGTAAGATCCATTTATTGAAAACACTCAAATTGTACAAAAATAAATTTATTTATTTGTTTGGTGCCAGGGATTGAACTCAAGAGAGTTCAACCACTGAACCATATCCCCAGCCCATTTTATTTTTTATTTTGAGACAGGATCTCCCAAAGTTGCTTAGGGCCTCACTAAGTTGTTGAGGCTAGCATTAAACTTGTGATCCTCTTGCCTCAGCCTCCAGAGTTGCTAGGATTAGAGGCATGCACCATTGTGTCCAGCATAAAATGAATAAGTTTAGAAATAAATATAGCTATAATTTCGATACCGCCGGTTATTAGTGACAAGTTCTGCTTCCTCAAGTGTTGAAGTATAACACCAGAGAAGTGTGCCAAGGCAAGCATATGAAGCAGGTTTTATTTAAAAGTAGTAATACAGACTTCTCCTGGGGGCAGGGAGGAAAAGGGGGCCATGGCTGGTGTTCTGGTATTCTAAGAAGTGAGCAAGCGTGCCCTGCCCTTTGTATAGATTAGAGTCTCCTTTGTTCTCCTGCTCCACGCCCCCACTCCCACCCCATTATCTTTCTCCTTCCTGCCTACATGACTAGGCCCAGGAGATGCCCATGAGATGGGAGAAAGGTGAGAAGCAGATGGGCAAGGGGAAAGGTGAAAAGGAGTGATTCAGGCAGGTACCAGCCCAGGGGGCATTAATTAGCAGTTCTCTGTCTGTAGCCTTTTGGGTCAGGTAGTATAGGCAGGTAACCTTGGTGATCAAAAGGGCTCTGGAGACATTGACATTCCAGTCTCCCAGGGGTAGTCTCCTACTTCCCAGACTCAGATGGCCTCCATTCCTCTATTCAACCTGATCACCTATAATCTTGGCTTCAATTTCCCTCCTTCCAGATCTTTCTCTGGTTATTTAATGTAATCTGGTGTCACATAAAATAAAAATTAACTTATACTGGGAGTTTGCTATGTACTAGGCTCTACTCCATTGAGCTCACTTGTGTAAGTAACATAATTCTTACAAGGTGTCATTATTTGTGTTAGATCCTATTTTATCCCTGAGTTAAGTGGAGGAAACTAAGGAACAAAGAGAAGCCTTGTTGATGGCAAATGACAGAAATCAAATATGAACTCAGACATCCTAGCCCCAGTCTATCATACTGTAATGCCTTCCTGTGGTGTTCAGGAAATATTTATTAAATCAACAAATGTCTCTCATTGTTGAGAAATTTAAAATTTTTTTATCATCAAACTTGACAGTACTTTTCTTTGTAGTTTCTGGTCTTGGTGTCATACTACGTGAGGAGAGTTCACTTCATAAACAGATTATTTATTCTGGTTATCTGTTGTAACTTTCAGGTTTCTAAAACATAACATTTCTTCACAGCAATGTGGTCATAACTCCTAATAATTTCTCAATCACACATCCAAGCATTGTTATGCATGTCAGAAAAGCAATCAAATTCTTAACCAATACAAATAGAAGAATTTTATACAATGAAACACTCCTTTGACATTTCTAACAGTCTGTCTGAAATAAACACTGTCATGGGTAGACACAATGATTTACTGTGTCTACTCTCAATTTATTATTCTTGAAATCATGACTCAAGCCAGACCATCCTGGCGCATCGCCTAAGGCTCACTGCTAAGAGAATGACGTGCTCTGGTAATTAATGGAGAAGCCTGGTAGCATCCGGTGTCTGTCTGAAAGACTGTTGATTGATGAACAATGGGCATGAAAGACCTACCATCTTGCTAAGAATCCTTCAGTATGTTTGCAATTGTAGGTCATTTTCAAAGGAAGGACCTTCAAACAAAAGGATCAATCATTCCTTCATGTCCCTTTTCACCAGCCTGGCTGTTCAGAAAGCGACAACCACTACCTTATCCAACAATAGTACTCCCCGCCTCCTCCTCTGTCACCAACTACAATTTCTGTCATTCTTCCTATAGATTTGACATGTAAAATTATGACTATCGTTTTCATTTATAGCCAGCTTTTTAGAGCAAATGTGCCCACTGAAGACTTTCATAAAAGTATCAGCAAAATACTATGATTCTAAAATGCCCTCCAAATGGACTAATACCTCACTAGTCTGGTTCTTGTCATAACAAATTGCCACAAACTGGGTGGATTAACAGAAGAGATTTATTCTCCTGCAGTTCTGGAAACTAGAAGTCCTAAATAAGGTGTCTGCAGGATCATGCTTCCTCTGAAACATACAAGGTAGTATTCTTGCCTGTCTCTTCTAGCTTCTGCAGGTAGGGATCCATCTGGGGTGTTCCTTGGCTTGCAGTTGCATAGTCCCAGTTTCTGCCTCTCTCCTCACATTCTCCCTGTGTGTCTGTATTCAAATTTCCCTGTTCTGAGGAGTACACAAATCATATTGAAGCAGGGGACCTCTTAACAACCTCATCTTAACTTGATTACACTAGTCACCCCCAATCCAACTTCACTTTCTAGGTTGCAGGCCCCCAGTGTTGACAACAATCCAAAAATATTATTATAATGCAATGAGAAATTAAGATATTTCTAGACTAGAAAGAAAACAAAGAATCAATCATTCACATAACACTTACTACAGTATATTGTTATAATGCTCTAGTCTATTACTATTGTTGCTAATCTCTTCCTGTGCCTGTTATAAATTTTCATTGGTATGTATATATAGGGGTTGGTAATATCCACAGATTCAGACATTCACTAGAGGGTTCAGAATGTATTCCCCATGAATAATGGAAATCTGTGCATCTCTACAGTCTTTATATCCAAATAAGGTCACATTCATATGAATTGAAAGTTAGGACTTCAACACATCCTTCTGAAGGGCACAGTTCAACATATGACAGGATACATGCAAACACATCTTAGAAGATAATTTTCAGGGATTGGATCTGTCAAGAGCATATAGTTCTTATATTGCTTTATTTATTAATAGTAACCATGTCTATAGAAGGGAAGTGATTAGTAAAGAAGCATAGAAATATCTACCATCAGACAGGTGGGTGTATGTACCACTATTTATACAGAGTTGTTCTTCCTTTTAGCCAGAGCATGATTGTTTTTTATGGCTAATGCCCCTCAGGTGTAAACCATATGACACCCCTCTTGCATGGATCCCAGGCTCACCTAAAAATCATTCAAACTAATTTGGTCTTAACAGGAATTGTTCACCTAGGGAAAGAGCAGAGCTCCATTTATCCTGAGAAACTCAGTGCTAGCCAGGTTTCTGAGCCTGAAAAATCAAGAATCCTGAGATGTCCCAGTAAACTATGCTACCTCCAAGAGAAATGGAATGAGTTGAGTCAGGTTTTGCCCTGCAACGGCCTTCCCTTGCTGCCCGTTCCTTCAAGTTACAGTACATATGTTCAGAATCAGTCAGGCTAAGAATAGTCAATTAGACTCTGAAAACCCTACTTAAAAATGATCTCCACTTGCATCAAGAGTGACCTAATACTAAGGATTTAACTGTTTGATGACTCAGAATCAAAATTCATATGATATAAACTGCAACAACAAAAAATCAGAAACTACTTTTCAATCCTGAAGTGTTGTCTAGAAAAGGTCGGATGCTCCCATGAAGTTTCACACTTTGGACACGACCTGGTGAGCTGCTACAGAAGAGGAACTAGGAGAACAAGGAAAATGCTGGTGGGTCAGTCGCAGCCTTTCATTGTAACAGAGGAGGCGCAACTTCCAGGTTTGACCCTGGCACCTCTGCCTCTGGTTTCTTTTGCTGCTCTTGGGTGTGTCTGCTACTTATTTTCTCTTTCCCTCATTTTGATTCTTCACTGTGTGCTTCACATGCTGACAACTGCATACCCTTGCCTTTTTCAACATCTAATTATGAGCTGACCTCCTTGTTGTGTCTCTTATTTCTCTTATACACACAGTCTCTCTGCTTTCTCCAAGTTAATGGTGACTGTGGTGGTTGGCACTAACTGTATTTGTTTTCTGAGATGCTCACCTGACACTTAGCATCTGACAGGAAGCCAATTGTCCCATGCTCTGGGAAGAGTGCATCTCCTTCTTTGCCTCTTAGTGCTGAATCTAGAAGAAGAAAAGTGCCTAGAACATGTTTGTTGGTGGTGATTGGAGGCAGAAAAGTGATCACAACAGGATGTCAACATCATAAGCAGGAAAGTAGTCAGCTCTCTACAAGACAAGGCAAAGCTTGGCATTGCCATGGAAATATACCATGACTCAGAATCCAGCTTGATAACTTTTTAAAGATGAAAGCATATAGTTGTGAATGTTTATTAACTATCAGATTTCCTCATCTCCTTTCCTTGCTCAGACCAGAAAATATATCTCCTGAGATAAAAACAGAATCCCCCTGAAATCAATGGATGAACTCTGTCATGCCTGTTTTAAACCCTGCTCGGTACTGTCCCTGAGCGCTGCAGATATTTACACCCCTACACTCTACTTTTCACAAACTTTCCCTCGAATTAAGAGAAATGCAAATCATTCCATTTAAGAGCTCTTACCTTTCCTGTCTTTGAATCTGTAGTTTGTATCCAGTCTGATTAGAGTTCTCAAACATTTAAGCTATGCACTCTTTTGGTCTACTCTAATAGGTGTTTGACCATGGACATGGATTTTACTAATTCAACTCTTTTATTTCCAATTTTATTTCCAAGTTCTTGGATAAAGCACCACGCTATTGTTCCCGTATGTCATCTTTACTGACATACGATCAACATGATCCTCAAAGGGACTGGGGCAGTGGCCACTGCCTTTCAAGTTTACTCCACGAATACATCTTTTTACCAACTTTATCCACATCAGAGACTCGAATCTCACCAAACCACGTTTGCTAGTCAGACTAAATGAATTCCAGAACCTTTTGGAACCAGAATTGTGTTTCCTGGGGCCCGCGTTCAGCTTCCTATCTCTCACCATGACCCTGGTGAATCTGGTGAAGCTAAGACTGATGAAGAAATTTGAGACTGTTCCTTTAAGGCATGAACCAAGGAGGGGAGCCACTGTTTCCATTGTAGACACTGCCCAGCTACAGTCCTGGGGCCCAATTAGCAGTGAGCTAAGCAAGGTTTTTGTTTAGCTTAGCAACCGCCTGCTGTCCCTGGGGGGCAGTCGGGGTATCTCCAAGCAAGCCAAAGCCGCTTTTGCAGGCTAAACCCGCGGTGGTGCTGGCAGCAGCAGCGCGTCCCTTCCTTGGGTTCCCGGACCCCTGACCCTCAGAGGTCTCCTGGCGCAGGGGCACAGAAGGCATTGGTCCGCGCAGAGGGTGGCTGACGTCCCGCTGCCGCTCCTGCAGCTCAGCCCTCTGTGGGTGGATCAGGCTGTGCTCGAAGGTCTATCCCAACCCCAAACCCGCGGAATTGAGCGTCCAAAGGTTTCCTGGAGGTGAAGAGAACCAGACGACACCAGGACTCCACCGTGTCCGGGATCCTTGCTCGCACCCGGGGCCGCCTCCCCCAGATCCCTGCGGGCGGCGGTGGATGGAGCCCCGCAACACCGCTCCTGGTGTTCTTGAGATTCTGGCAGCAGCGAGGACATTTCCAAGGTCAAGGCATGAAGGTTGCTGTGTTGGACCTTGGGTCTCTCTTTGCCAAAATCTTCAAGACTTCGACGGCATCCCCCGAGGTCCCCTCGCTGGTCGCCTCCTCTGGTCACTCGGGAGGCGCTGCTGCCTCGGGATCGGCGGGCTCTGGGGCGGGCACCTTGCTTAGCACAACCCCGACCCTAACCCCCTTACCCTCGCTAGCTCCAGACGCCTCCGCCTTCCGTGGCGCGCCCACCACGCTGCATCCTCTGCTCACCTCCTCCTACCCCAGGGTCTCCGCCACTAGTCGTGCGGCAGAAGCCGTAGGGTCCCCCTTCTCATTACCTGGTAGCCCAAGAATACCCAAAGTCCAGCCTCTGCTCCTGCCCACCTCCTGCGGCGGCTACGGTGCTACTGGCTCTCCCGCCCACCTAGAGGCCCTGGCGCGGCCACCCACTGGCCCTGGAGGGGTTTGGGCTGCTTTGCCCTCTGTCGCGGGCCCGACCAGCAGCAACAGCATAGTCGCGAACTCACGAAACTCTTGCCAGCCCGGCCCTGGAGAGCGACAGCCGAGCCCCTGGATCGCCTCTGGGCCTGGCCCCAAAACACTGGTCCTCACCTTGCCAGACATCGGTGAGGAGTGGGCCTCAGACAGCGACTCCGAGGACATCGGAGAAGGGTGAGTAGCTGCAGAATCCAGGTGTGACTTTCCTTGGTTGGGACCACCCACCTACACACACACCCCGCCCCCACCTGCCAGACCCATCATCCTAGGCTCACTTTGGAAAATGCGCTTTTTGCAATAACTTCCGCGAACTCCTCTTTGCTTTTGAGCAACTTTCTTAAAGTGAATCCTCTGCTGTTTTCCAGTGGAGAGGAAGACAGAAGGGAAGGACACAAGTCTGTTTCTCTTCTGCCCGAAGAGTGGAAGGGTGCATACTTGAATTATTTGTCTGTTTTACCCAAGGACTTTAAAGGAGTCTTAAAGTCTCTTTCTTTGCCACAGAATATAGCAGATATGCAAATAGCTTAATAGAAACCTTCGCAGCAACGATTTGATTTTAAGAAACAATGAAACACTCTGTGTCTCTACTTTCGAAGGATCAGACTCAACCCTAATCCCGTGTGGGATGGGTTTCCTTCACGTGACATCTAGTTAATTTGCATATGTATCACATCATCTGACATAAGCAGGGACTTGTAATGTTCAGGATACTTGGCTTATATTCCTTAGAGGTCTTGAGTTCTTCCATTGTGCCTTGAGTTACTGCAAAAAGTCAATTAACTCTATGGGAAAAATTTCACTGTGAAATCACACACACACACACACACACACACACACACACACCTTTCCCTACCAAGAACGGTGAATATGTTACTCTTACAACATGTGTAGTTAAAAATGACAGTGAATATTAATTTTTACTGAACAGAACATATAGCTAGCTATTCTTAAATGGGTACAGACTTTTTCATCTTTTTGAATGCTACAAATGAATAGTGAAATAGACTAAGAAGCATCAGAGGAACCCATTCACAGCTGGAGGTTTCTGCATTGAGATGTTCTGAGAGGAGAAAGGCAGGTTTAATAGCAGGGCTATTCCCTAACTTACCTGCTGCATCAGCCTGGCCCCTCCCCTAACCCCCCCCCCAAACAAAACAAAACAAAACACCCGAAAAACATGTTCTGACTGGAAGACTTTAGTTTTAAGACTGACTCATTTCATTCACAATTTAAATAATTACGATTTCAAAAAACAACTTGAAATTCATTATGAATCTAAAACAGGCAGCTAAATATTATGAAGTTATTTCCCTTCATTTAAAATGTGGTATTATGAAATATGTTTATCAACTTCTATCTTCCCTGAGGAAAATTAATTGCATTTGGAAAACTGGCTAGAGTACATATGCCTAAGGAATTAGACCATTGTTATCAGCAACTGGTCCCTAACATTTATGCAATTAATGATTTATGAGTAAACAGATCTACACACTGACCTTATACTCTGATCTCAGAGCTTTTAACAAATGGGCCCAGAGTATGCAGCCTGGTTAGCAAAAGCAGTGGAGATGTTTTCAATTCTTGAACATATTAGCCTACATTTGTATTGTCCAATCATTTATAATAGATACTTTTTGAATAGCACTGTCTTTGGCATTATTTACAGAGGGACAATTCTGTATTAACAAACCCATCCAATTTCACGAAAGGTTAATAAATTGAATTTTAGATAATTGCATTGAGAATTATGCACATGTTTTATCTTCCTGACTAGGCATTTTCCACATACAACGTTATAGTAGATAAAGGCATAAAGGCATGGACAGAGGCAGAACAGCAGACAAGCCCCCAAACCCCTCATGCTCACACATACATTTTTCTTTTTAAATACATAATTTATATATATATATATATATGTAAATATATGATATACACATATCATGCATGGTAGGCAAGGGCTCTAACACCAAGCTATATCTCCAGCCCACACTCCATTTTTTTCATAATCACTGAAATGTAGAAAGGGACAAAAGGAAGGAAAAAAATATTGAGACAATTGTTCCTTATTAATTACAGACCTTTTGTACTTGAAAGTGTTTTTTTCCCTTCTGGATTTGTGTGGTGGCTTTTTGTAACAATGAATTAGTAAACATGATCAGACAACAAATATGAATTGTCTTCCTGATAGTTCATCTGTCAATTAGCATATAAGTGCTGCTGTTAGCCTGCCTGGTTAATATTAAATGGAGTATTTAATTTTCAAAACCTGGAGACATGGAAAGAGAAAGATGATTAATGTAGAAGTAGGAAGGAAAAAAAAAGATAGCATAACTAGGAGGATGTGAATACATATAAAAGAAATGGAAACATATCCACCAGGATTATAGATCTAATTTTAAAACTATTGCACTCAGTTATAAAGGAAAATCCTAATTCACAATTTATATGTATATAGATATGCATTTTACTTTTGACCTGACCCTGTACTTACCTTTGCCATAACCAAAAGTAATCTAAGTAGAAATATCTACAAACTCTCTTGCAATTCAGAGTCCCCTCCCTCAACACACCAAGTTGTGGATTAGCAGCTTGTGTGTTTTGACCTTTGACCCATGGATTCAATAAATGAATGGTCTGTGGAACAGATGCTTACCCTCTTCCTTCACAGATATACTGGCTGCTATATCTGAACCAGGGGAGAAATATTGAGCTCTCTTTATTTACCTCACTGTCTTGCACCCCTAGATAAGTGATCTGACTCTTTCTACCTTCATCCTCATCTCCAGATACATTTCCTGTATAAATTTTTCTGCATTTACTCTGTTTTTCAATATTCCTCATCCCTCTTCACTGCCTCAGTTTTGTATTTCTGGTTCAAACCACACAATTACCACCTTGTAAAGGTCCTATTCATTTGTTCTGCAAATGAAAGAAACCTAGCAGTTAATAGGAAAGTAGATGGATTGAGGTATGAAGTACGTAGGCAGTAGGAAAGAAGGTGGACAGATCAGTAATTGACACATGAATGTTGGTAGGTTGTAAACTTCATGTAGTCAAAAAGTATTTTTGTCTTTTCTAAGTCATTGCCATTAGCGTGCACTAATTTCTGATGATTGTGCTCCATTGTTGAAGTCATGTTAGCATAGAAATTTTGGAGTAGCTATATGAAGGGTTTGTTAAGTCAGCTGGCAATAAAATCAGTGGAGTGACTTGTACTTCAGTCCATCTATCACTGATACAGCCTAACATCTGAGTGAAGTCTAGAAATCAGTCAAATTGGATTCCAATCTCAGACTTTTGCTGTCAGGTAATTCTGGACAAGATATTCATTCTTTCCAAGCTCTAGTTTTTCTTCCTTGATAAAATGGGGGTGATAATAATATTTGCTGCAAAGTAAGTACTTAATTGAAATAATATTATTAATTGAAACATTAATTAAAATAATATGTTAATTGCCTGGCACATGGAGAAGTATTATTTTGTTAATATGACTTATATATGACTACCTGCATTTTCATACCAAAATGAAATTTGAACACATTTGATTAAATTTTAAAATATTCCAGGTAAAGAAAAGAATGAGATACAAAGATGATTCATTTATATTATCATGTGGCTATAATAAATGACATCTTTTAGTTCAATAATTTTGGAGAACAAATTATATTACATAATAATCTTTGTTATTTTCTCTGCAAGTCTCATAAAAGATAAAAGTTAATTCCATGAGCATTACCACTGAGTGCTGGGTAGCACCAAGCAGAAAAAGTATTAACTACATTTGATATGTTCCAAGTTCATAAAAGCAATACTTATGATGCAGAATTTGAATCCATAGAAGTTGTATAATAGTAACAATTCTTTTATACTAATATAATATTTAGAGCATAGACTGAAGTCATATTGAAGTTGATTTAAATTCCACTTTATTATTTTTCTCAGAATCCTAATTAAGTATTCACATTAGGCACCTTATATAACCTCTGTAAATCTCACTTTCTCATCTATAAAATGGAAATTAATAGTACCTATTCAAAGAGATGTTGTAAAGACCAGAAGAGATAATAAATATAGAATTCTCTGTGGTGGCTGGCATGCAAGCACACAATAAAAAGTTCTTGCTATTATTTTTATAATGTTAATTATTGTAAGTATATTTTTATTTATCATCCACTTTGTACAGTTTATTACTATGATCTGCAGTGAAGGTTAATGTGTTATTTTTCAAACATTAATGGTCATCCATTGAAGAATCATACAGAACTTGACTCTTTGAGTAACCACAGCAAAAACTGGAAATGCATCTTACCATCAAAGAGTAGGGAAAAGTTGATGAATGAACCAGGAGAGGTTTCAAAACATGCAGCTAAGAGAAGATGCTCACAGATTGAGCAATAGGGAAAGGGAAAGTGTCAGAGACTTGAGTTCCAAAGAATGGATAGAATTGGGGCACCTTCATTTGGGGTTTGGGAGGACATTCTAGGAGACTAAAACTGTGAGTGAAAGCAAGGAGGTACAAAACTATATGGCAAAAGTGCGATTTATTAGGAGTTAGCTTTTGGGAGAGAATTAAGAGAAAGCCAGGGGGAGGCTTGGACCAGGCTGTGTTTAGTTCACACTGTGCTATGGAATATGTTTAGGCAGGAAGTGGCCTGTGCAAGGCTGAGCTTTAAAAGGATTAATTTCATGCATAGGGAGATACTAGAGAGTCTCTCTCAATAAACTCCATGAGAGGTGAGAGTGAGATACAGAGGTGCTTAGGGATGAAGGTAATTAAAAGAAAGATATTAAGATGACAAGTATTCCACTTTAGCAACACATTGGGAAGAATGAAGAAAGCAAGACAAAGAGCTTTTGTGTGTCTGGGAGGAAACTGTCATTAAAGTGAAAAGCCCAGAAGTGGGTTTGTCAGGTAGATGAGGAATTCACTTGGATATACTCTTGAGTTGAAGTCCTAGGAAAACATCTAAGATAGACATGGAAAACGTCTTAGGGTAGACATGGACTGGACATGCATGATGGACCTTAGGAGAAAGATGAGAACTGGAAATATGGATAGCTCTCCATCTGTTGGTAGTGAACACACACAGCAAGTAAAATTACACAACAAATTACATTATATACAATGCAAGAAACTCAGTGTTCTGGTTTTTTGTTTGTTTGTTTTAATTGTGGTGCTGGGGATTGAACCCAGGGCCTTGTGCTTGCGAGGCAAGCCCTCTAACAACTGAGCTATATTCCCAGCCCCTAGTGTTCTGTATTTTTAAAAAAAATTATTTGTTCTCATTAGTTGTATATGACAGTAGAATATATTTATTTTTGTTGCTAAATATTTTAAGATCCTTTCAAATAAGAGGTGTCTCCTCTCTCTTGCTAGACCAGTGTTTCTCCATGTGGGCTCCAACTGTTAGCAATTACTAAATATTACCTTCTACCTTTCCATGAAAGTACAGAAAGTAAGGATAAGCATTTAGAAACTTTTACAGAGTAACTTTATTTCTATTGATTCCAATAATGAAATGTTAATATTCATATATTTAAATCTTTTCCCATCTTATTATTTATTTATTAAAAATAAATTTATGTACTACTAATTTATTTTTATTATGTTTTAAAGTATTCATCCAGAATGAATTGGAAACTTTATAAAAAATGGTTGGACACTGCAGATGATTTGAAAAAGCATCAAGTAGACTTTCCTAGATACTTCTTGATCAAATTGATCAAGAGATTTCAGTAAAAGAAAAATAACCCCACATGATTATTATATTTTACTCTTCTTATAATATAGGAATAAATAACATTAACATTATAGGGCTAACAAATAGTGTCCTTTGATGAAAGATGAGATTTTTTTCTAAGTGGCTCAAATGATGTGGAGTTGATGCTCAGTTCACAATGACTTGGAGAACTAGGGCTGTGGGAATACAGTCTGTGGTCCAGGATCTACTGTTACAAAGGAGGGACTTTCTGATACTTATTATTGCTTTTATCAGAGTGGACATGGTAAGCCAGCGGCAGTGACTGTGTCATATCCCATTACAATTGTTGCAATTCATTATCAACCTCAATGGCAGTTTTTTTCAGAAGCATAACCTACAGACAGAGGACCTTTGGAAAGGTCTTATGGTGAGCTCTCTTCTGTGGTTTTCAGTCTATAGTCCATCTTTGGGAAGAGGGCCTTGCTTAAATTTAATAGATGGTTGTAATTTATTAATCCCTTTGAATTCCATGGAAAAGAATCGTGTCACAGTGAGGTCAGTGGTCTCATGTCACATGAGGGAATTTTCCCATAGTTTAATTTCTCTTTTTTTTTTTTTTTTTGGCGGTGCTGGGGATTGAACCCAGGGCCTTGTGCTTACACGGCAAGCACTCTACCAACTGAGCTATACCCCCCAGCCCTTATAGTTTAATTTCTATTTGAAGCTTAGATTCTCCCAAAGTGGCAGAATCAAACTCAGTTAACCTAGGTTTGAGCCCCTTTCTGATGGTTGCGTGTGTCTACAACATTTGGTGATGGTGAATGAGCCCACTTGTTCTTTGATGGCTTGTCCTTTCTGGATCTCCTGAAATGACTATAATCTCGTCTTACCCTTCTTCTTTATGGTCTCCTGCACACATCCATGAAGCGCCTTCATGTTAGTGGCCTCTGTCCCTTACTTCTGTGATATTCCTGGGAGCCCTGGGAGTCAGTCTGCTGCTTTCTCTATTTTCTGAAGCAAAAACAAAAAAATACTTTTGGATTTCTCATTATGCGAAGAGAAAAAGGAAAATGAAAACACTAGGGAAAAAATATCAGTTTTCCAGGTTCATAAACAGTTTACCACATCACCTTCACATACACACAGAGAACACTCTTCCTTCCCTCCTGGAGTCAGTGCAAATATTTGCTTCATTTAACAACAGCCAAATCACATGTGCATTTGTGAATTTGCATAATTTTACAATCCATAGGCAACAATTTCTATACATTATGTGAACATTTCATGATCTTACAAATAGTATTATAGATAACATATTTAATAGCACATGATTCATTGAATACTATGTACTATTCATGAAGTGAACGAATAAATACTATTCATTAAATAAACACTACTAAAAGAACAAGATAGGCACCATGTTTTATGAAGCACAAAAAGTAGATAAAGGCTACACAATGATTAAATATCACGGAACTTGGAAAGAAGTTGATGGTCTTTGGCAATGACAAGAAAAATAGTCAAGGAAACTCTACTTTTGTTTAGTAAACTGATTATTGTGACTAAGTTGAACTTAATAAAATGTTCTTTTTATATGCACATTCTTCTTAGAATAATTTGTCTTCTAACATAACTATAAATTTTGAAATTATATTCAAATAAAGTAGCTCTATTTAGTGTCAATAATGAAAATGAGGACAGACCATGGAAACTCATAATTTGGCATCATGCTTTTCATATGAATGATCTTATTTTGGAGAATGTCACTAGTCACAAAATGTTAAAAAAAGATTTGTTTTTAAATGAAATATTAATTCAAATTCCTAATATCTAATAGTGCAAAGTCTTAGAAACCAACCTCGTATCTGCAGGACTCTTCATAATCTAGGTGAGGTTAAAGTCTACACAGAATAAAACTAAATGCAAACACAGAAATTTCATTGCTAGATTAATGAATGAAAATAAGTCCTAGGAAATTGTAAATTTAGTATATGAAATATATTTTAAAGAAGCAGGTGATACATTCTGAAGAAAAGATCTACTTCAGTTAGAACTTTATTTTATGTATTAGTGTTAACATTTTTGTAAGCATGTTTATTGATTGATATGAACATTGCTCAAATAAGCACTATTCTACAAGCATTTATAATACATATTTCATTTTCCAATGAGGCACCAAATGCTGCACACACATTTCATAGACATTATAACAAATCTCCAAAATATATGCACAAGATAGGACATTTATTTCCATTTTACAGGTGAAGAAACTGAGGCTTAGAAAAGATAATAAATTGTCTAATTCTACATAGTTACTAATGAAAAAACATAAGATTTAATTCCCGGCAGTCAGTCTGTATTATCCACACATATGTGTAACCAAGGGTTTTTAATGGATTGTTCAAGGTAGTAATTAGGATTAAAATCTGCTTCTAAAGTAATGTGCAATATTTTTCCTGAAAAAGAAAAAAAAGAAACTGACTCTAAGGAATTCTACTCTTTCCAACTGAAAAAAAAAATGAAAAATAAAAAATCATGTTAGTGATTAATCTAAAAATATCTTCCTCAAAATAATGTTTCTATTAGTACTAATAAGGAAACAAATGCCTATTAGAAAGGCATGACTTTTTAAAAAATAAAACATTCATTTTGTCAATCCACTTCTAATTCATCACATATTATGCTTCTCATGAATTATTTTGTGTATATTTAATACAAAATCAAATATTTTATTCATTCTAGTAAAGCAGATAATGAGCAAGCATTGTCTTACTAGGAAAAAATGGAAAAGCAATTAGATATGGCACTTGTAGGGAAGGTTATACCTGTGCATTAGCATTTTCTTAATTAGAGGTTTCACTTAAAGGTTTAGAAGAAGCCTTATAATTAAATATTGACAACTGTAATCCTTGCCAGGTACTACTACTCATGTTTACTAATGAGTGTTTTTTTCACATAATATTTATCATTTTTGATCTTTTTGGACAGTTGATTTCTAAACTAAATGACATAATTTTGAAGATCTGAAAAATAAGTTTTTTCAATTTGAAATTTTATTAAAGTGACAATTTTAAAATTAGCCATTAGTTGGAAAATCACAGGACCCTACAAAGATGTGAAAGAAATATTGATTGCTTTTATCTTATTTATGAAAGGACACTCAAGGCTTATTTTTGGCAAAATGTGGTTGTTAGTTTATATAGTTTGCTCTCATACTTGTGAACCTTGCCTGTACCTTTATGGGATGGCTTCATCTCCACAGCTTCCCACACTGTCTTCTCAGAGGCAGCCTGCAGGGACTCCAAGCCAGCTACACTTTGCCTGGCCTCCCAGGCCTTCTTTTGAAATTTTGGTGAAACACGCTATGATCCTTTACCTCCAGTATTCTGCATTCCTGCAGAACCAGCACCACATGGATGGTGTCAAAGTCTGACACCAGCTGGAGCAGTACCTGGGGCCCCTGGTATCATGGCTGCAGTGGCCTCTGAGAGCCTGGATGGGCTCGACATGGTGAAATAACTTCCTAGACCCCCCTGTGTGAGCAGAGCACTCCAATGATATCAAAGAAAATTACCCTTCTAGAACCTTGAACCTGCAATGGGTATGATCTTGCAAATTCCCAAGATGCCCTCAGCCATGTTCCTGTTGTATGTGCAAAGTGCTTAGCATCTTTTAGGGGTTATGGTTTCTTTAACAAACAACTTTCTTAGCCCCAGCTTACACGCATTTTTTCTGGCCAAACTGCAAGTTTTAAAAAATCCTTTAGCAGTTTTCTGCTCCCAATTCTCACAATAATCTTGACTAAAAGCTGATAGCAATATCTATGCCACTGACTGAATGCTGTGCTGCCGCGATATTTCTTCTGCTAGATTAATTCATCCATCACTTTTAAATTCAGTCTCACATGAAGTCTCAGGACATAGGCAAAATGTATCCAAGTTCTTTGCCAGAATATAACAGGAGTAGCTTTTAGTCCAATTCCCAATAGAGTCCTCATTTACCTTTGAAAACTCATGAGCAAAATCCACATTCCTATTGGCATTCTGGTCTTCTGAGCTCCCACCAGAATCACCATTTAAGTTCCACTACAATATTCTAAAGGTTTTCCAACTTGCATTTACAAACTTTTCCAAATTTCTCCTGCAAGCAATTTCCAAAAGCCTCTGAACCACGTGGTCAGGTGAGTCAGTAGTGATCCCACTCTGGCTACCATTTTCTTATTTAGTTAGCTTTTGCATCACTGTGACAAAATACCAGACAAGACCAACTTAGAGGAGACAAAGTTTTGGAGGGTTTCATGATCGAGATTTTAGTCCACAGATGATCAACTCCATTGCTGGAAGTCCAATGTGAGGTGGCACATGGTGGGGGGAGGTCCCAGAGCAGGAAAGCTGCTCCCCTCATGGCAGCAAGGAAGTAGAAAGAGAGAGCGAGGGAGAACCACTGGAAGAACAGTCCAACGATAGCCCACATGCCTATAGTTACCTGCCAGTCAGTCCATTCAAACCCAGATGGACAGATTAGGTTATAACTCTCATAATCCAATCATTTACCTCTGAGTAAGCCTTCATTAACAGGAGCTTTTGAGGGACACCCTGTGTCCAAACCATAACACACACTAAAAGGCTAGCTTGAGGCACAGTTAAATGAAATCTCAGATCCTTCACAGTCCTTGACAGCAGACATTATGGTTTCACATAATTATTTGATAGCAAAGATTTAAGTAGCATTAACTTTTCTTATTTATAAAAACATCTTTTTGTCCTACAACTGCTAGACATAAATTCTCAAAATTTGCAACCTTCTACACTCTATAAAATTTGAACTATCTAAAATTTCATGCAATGTAGGGGAAGGAGATGCACACTCACATTAAGAAACTTGGTAGTGGCTAATCACTTTGTTATCTGCATCCTCCACCCCCAAACATGGGCACCCATGGTCAGAAAAGGACAGAATTATGATAAAAATTTATAGATACATTTAAATCATGATTTTGTGAGTAGGAAATTCAGCTATTGTATATTCCTCCAGACTGGAGACAAAGGATAGTTAGTTTTCAACATTTTAGCATTTCCATAGAACACAGCATAGTGATGGGTTCATGATAATGTAGGTCTATGACAATAATTATGAATCTTTGCTGGTGGCATCTCACCATCTTTCAGTACTTTTTTTTTTTTGTAAATAATAATGACATTTTGGACTTACTGTTTTGTGACATGTGTCTGTCTCCCCCTATCTTGGACCATATCCTTTCTCACTGGAAGAGTGCAATGCTAAGTAAAATACCTGCTTCCACATCTAAGGCTTTCTTGACTGTGGCTCTTGCAGAGGGAAGCAGCTGAAGCAGTTTCTCAAACACAGAGCAATGATGCTACTTTTCTATAGCTGATCAGAGCCAGCTTGGAAACCTGAGGAAGACACTCAATCCATTAGCTGGCCAGCAAGTGGGAAGCTCTGCCTAAGAAAGCATGTAAGTGTAATGAAGTATGTTTCTCATGAGGATTTTGCATGGGAGGTGAAAGACAATGAGTAGGCACCCTTCTCTGAGGGCTGTTGTCAAGTGTAAATGAGATCCGTCATATAAAGCACTTAGAAGAATGTTTAGCTGAACTATAGAGGCTAAATAAATGTTAGGTAGTAGATATTAATATTATTAATAGTTGAAACTGAAGGACATTTTGAGAGAAGATAAAGAACAGATGCCAGGAGATACATGCACTATAAAGAATCAAAAGCTTGGAAGTGGAGGCCAAAAAGAAATGCAGGGTGGAGGATGAGATGTCAAGATGACATGAAAGAGCTGAGTCACATAATCATGGCTCCTTCACTGTGCTCCATAGGTCATACAGTCAAGAGGGTGGGAAGATGCCCTGTTGCCTGGAAGGCTGAATGACTGGCAGGCTATAAAAATTCCAGTCCTCAGGGGTCTTCCATTGGTGTTTCTCTCTTATATTTCTGTTTGGGGTGGCTTTTCCCTGTGGGATCTGGACTCTTATTTTTAATATTCCTATTTTAATGATTCCCACAAAATGAAAACTTTTCATTATATCATATCAATTTCCTAGTTTATATTATTCATTATGAAGGGTAATGTGAGAAGGCTCAGTCCTTGTAACCAAAAAAGAAAAATTAATCCACTTTCCCTTCCAAACTTTTATCTTCACAAGTTCCCCTTTCCTTGCTGGATGGGTGGAATCTATCCAAGAATCTTTCCAAGCTTCTCTGCCATATAGATTGGTAATTTAATGTGTTAACTTGATTGGGCTAAGGAATGCCCACACAGCCCTTAAAAGATTATTTTGAGGTATGTCTGTAAGACTCGTTCCAGAGGATGTTAGCACTTGAATCAGTGAACTGAGTAAGAAGATATTCCCTCACCAGTGCATGAAGACATCATCCAGTCCATTGAAGTCCTGAATAGAAGAGAAATGCAGAAATTCTCTTACTTCTGAGGCTCAGCTGTTATTCCCTTCTGCCCTTAGACAGACTGTCCTGGTCTTTTGTCTTCAGCTTCTAGGACTTAACATCAGCAGCACCCCACACTTCACTTCTGAATTCTCAGGCCTTTGGCTTTGGACTAGGATTTACACCACCAACTCCCCTAGTTCTCAGGCTTAAAAACTCAAACTGAATTGCACCACTGGCTTTCCTGGTTCTTCAGCTTGCACATGGCAGATCATGGGTTTCTGAGCCTCCATAACCACATGAGTAGATTCCCATAATAAACATCTGCTTATTTGTATCTGTGTATCTCCTATTGGCTCCATTTCTCAGAGGAACCCCAACTAATGTCAAGGGGATTAAGAGAGGCTTGGTCTTTACACATGTGCAATATGTATCACAATTCTGTGGTGATTTTGAGCTAACTTTACACTTTAAACCACTGAAAGGGCTTATTGAGGAACAGAGTGAAATTTTATCATTGCAAAGTTGTTAGGTATGTCATCTACAAGAGCTGATTACAGTTGTTACTGTAATTGTTAGGACAGTTATTTCAGAGGCAAAACTTGTAGCTTGTGTAATTTGCTGAAAATCCTCCCTTCCCACAAGGTACACGTGTGCTGTTGTTGATTGTACTAGCTGACAGGAGCCAATGATTTGTCTCTTTCCAGCTCCACACTTAGTGGCAAAGCTTGGGCAGGTTGAAATCAGTCATGCACGGAGTACTGACACCCTGCAAGACTGGGAACACCTCAGGTCAGGGCTTTTGTCTCTTCCAGGTTTACCTGCTCCTGCTGCTAATAAGTATAAAGCATGTTTACTTTCAGAGCCATCCTGGATATGATGGGTAGATTGAAACTAAGAGATGTTTTTATAAAAGCCTTTGAAGTTACTGAAAATGGTTCTGTTGTATGAACACTAAAAAGAGATGTTTGAGAACTTGTACCCAGAAGTCTCACAGCTGGAGTGTGGGTACCAGGTCTCTGCCTAGTGACTTTGAATGTTTGCTTCTCTCTCCTACAGCATCCATCAGAGGATGGAATTTGCATTCAGTGCAAGGTTTCACGAGCAATTGTTTTGCTGCAGTTATACACCTGAATCTCCACACAGACAAGAAGAAGCAACTGTAAATGAAAAGGATAGTCTGTCTCCTAATGCAAATCATTGACAAAATTAGCCCTACTTTTTGGGGGGCGGGGATCACACCTCACAATTAAGGTGAAAGTTAAGGACCATGAGTTTAGATGATATGGGTGAGAAGAAATTGTGCTCTGCAGGAGTCTTTGCAATTAAGAGTCAGTTTTAAACCTTCTCAATTCTTGATAAAAGAGCTGATTTTATAGCTAAATACTGTAAAAAAGTAAACCAAACAAAATAATAGAAGCTTCTGTGAAACACGTTGGCACACAATATGTTGTGTCTTCCTTCTTATAATCAGGATCACATATTTTTATCTTTATTAAGATCAAGAACTTAACTGGGCATGTACAAACCCTTTACTAATACGTTGATTTTTAAAAACTCTGTGTATTTGTGTATTTCAACATTGTCCTTTGTAAATACTAGACAATTGTTGATTGCAGATTAAATTCAGAAAGGATTACATATATTGCTCTTGACAGAATGTGCTAAGGGCCCTAGCACTCTCTGGTCATCTTAATCCAATCAGACTGACTTTCAGGTCCTGTGAGGTTGGTCTGTTTCCAATTCACCTTAATTCCTGGGTGTGTTTCTAAATTTATTGTTTAGCTTTTCCAGTTGCTCTAGCTGGTGGTTGGTCTGAAACAATCTAGTCTACCATTGCTGAATGTAGAACCGAGGGAATTTTTATACTTCGAGAAGGCACAGTGTGGGGTGGAAATCACCATTCCTCTTCCAAGGGAATCTTCATGAAACACTTTTTCCTAATGATTTAATGTCAGAATGATTAGTTTATTCTGTACAGTTGCACCCTACTTGATGGTCCATGTGGGGCCAAAATAGAGACTTCCAGCAGGGACAGTAAGTATGTGAATTAGAAGTATATTTGGAGCACACACACACACACACACACACACACACATAGAGCTAAGCTCAACATGTATTAGTCAAACAAACAATTGAAGTACATTAAATAATAAAGACAAACATTCCAATCCTAAACAAACTGAATGTAATATTGACCTGGAATTCACAAAAATCAGGAGCTCTATAACACAACAGATACATTTCCATTAAGCACAGCTCAGTCTTTGACTGTAATAAAGAAATAAAGCTGAAGTAGGTTTTGGAATATCAGACCGGGTAGTTCTGTTTCTCCTCTCTAAGTATATACAAAGAAGTCCTGGGAGTACTTAAGAGAGATGGCAACCTTCTGCAAGCCGATATGACAGCCCTCACCAAGAACCAAATGGATTGGCACCTAGATCTTGACTTCCCAGGCTCCAGAACTATAAGAAATAAATGTCTGGTTTTATAGTCACCCAGTTCATGTGATATTTTGTTACAGTAACCTGAGCTAACTAAGACAATAGTCTTTCAATAAATGGTGCAGAATCACCTATATATCCTCCAAGAATTAAAAGAAACATGATCACCTGTCACACCACACATACACATAAGTTTCAAGTGGATTGTATTTCAAAATAGGAAAGGTAACACAATAAAACTTCAAGAAGAAAACTTAGGAAATGATCATGCCTTGGATAGGTAACAAGACAATATAATTAATAACCCCAAAATGAAAGATTTTAAAATTATACTATATTAAAATTAAGAACTTCTATTAATTGAAAGAGACAAATTGTAGAAAATATTTGATTATCCCCAACAAGTTTTGCAAGGCCAGCTGGCCCTGTAATTATAATTCAATGCTGAAAATAAAGTTTTTTAGAATTTGATTTTGAGTTGAATTTAGCTTCCATTCTGCCTTTGTTTATTTTATCTGTGAAAGGCTGGAAAAGAAAAATAGAGGCCGATTAAGACTTAGAAAACCAGATAAACCATCTCTATGTCAGAGTCTAATTAATCTTAATCATCTGACAAATTATCTTGATACAATACTATATTCCAATTTATGCTGTTTTTAATAAAGGGAAAATCTTTAAAGATGTATTATCTATTTTTATAAATTAAGCCATCTGTGTTGAAAACACTTGTTCAAAATCAGAAATTCCTAAATTTCATTGAATCTAAGTTGCTAGTGAATAAAAGACTCACTTTTATTTTATATTCCACTACAAAGCAAATGTGCAAATTATTAAACAATACTCTCATCATTTAGAATTTTAATTTTATTCAGACTGCAAAAGCTCTTTTAGATTTCATCAGCCTTTTACCAATCATAAATTATCCATATGTCGATATAAAAGAGAAACTATAGGGTAGATGAATTCTTAAAAGTTGTCAACATTCAAAGGCTCTTACGAAGCCTTTCCTGCATGGCATTTTGAGGCCTTTGTCTTTCCAAACAATATTTTCTGTGCTGTTATGACACAGAACATTTTAATAAGAACAGCGAGCTCTTGATGCTACGCTCCTAAGTTGCTTTGCAGTTATGTGGAACCTGGAAGCATCTGACCTACCTAGGGAGAGTGAGTGAAGACGTCTGCTTCAACATCGCCTTCCCTTCCTAGAGCAGTGTGTATAAAGGCTAGATAAGTGCTCAGGTGGTGTCCCTACACTCCCTTCAAAGCAACTGACACCTACAAGCTAGGAGGTAAATTTCTTAAGTTGCAATATATACATGTAACATAAAATTTACCCTTTAACCACCGTTGAGCACATAATTCAGTGGCATTAAGTACGTTCACGGTGTTGTGCAACCACCACTCCTGCACAGCTCCAGAACTTTTTGTCATCCCAAACAGAAACTCTATACTCATTACCAATACTCCCTATTCCTCCCTCTCCCAGCCTCTCCCTGGCATCCTCCATTCTGCTTTCTGTGCCTATGAATTTTATTGCTCCAGGTATCTCACAGAAGTGGAATCATAGAATATTTGTCCATTTGTGTCTGGCTTATTTCACTTAATGTTGATTTTAAGGTTCATTCTATTGCAGTGTGAGTAGAATTTTCACTCCTTTTAAAATTAGAACAATATTCCTTTGCATAGAATTATTTTGTTTTGTTTATCCATTCATCTGTTGATGGACATTTAGATGATTTTTCTCTTTTAGCTGTTGTGAATAAAGCTGCTCTGAGCACTGGTATACAACCATCCCTTTAAGTCCCTGCTTTCAATCCTTTTGACTATATACCCAGCAATGAGATTGCTGTATCATACAGTGATCCTGTGTTTCAGTGTTTGAGGAGCTGTCAAAAGTGTTTCCATAGTAACTGTACCATTTGACATTCCCACCAGGAATGTACAGGTATCCAATTTATCTACAACCTTGCCAACACTTGTTATTTTCTTTCTTTGGGAATAGTCACTCTAATGAGTGTGAAGCAGGGGAATGGTCTTTATGTTTTAATACAAATACTCCATGGTCCCTGCTTAGCTAATCCCCAGGTTGTTAGCAGTTAGACATGTACTTTGGGGGACAATCACCTTTGCTTGCTGGGGGGTGGGG
>JAJEJO010000548.1:1648139-1658456 GCA_020662805.1 Glaucomys volans
TCATCCTGAGAGTGTTTGGCAATCCAAGTTCTTCTTTCAGCTTTGGTCAGCTCAGTGTCCTGGAGCATGAAGAAGAGGAACCCTGTGTTCTCCTGAGTGTCTCCTTTTCGTCACTCCCAAGTTTTTCCTAGGTATCCAGCATTGCTGGAGAATTGCGCCGTCTTCCATGTTTGGAAAGAATGTTCTTTGGTTAGTGCTCCAACCCAAAGACAGAATGGATTTTACTCGTGAGGACAGTAGCACATTGTAAAAGAAAATCTGCCTGACAACTTCCTGTGCTGGTAGTTTGAAGGAGTTGTAGGATTCTTGTCCCTGGTCTGCACTGAGTTAGCTGTGGGCCTCCCTTTTCTCCTCTGCCTGATGAAGGCTTTGATTAGCTTCTTACTCCTTCACACATTGATTAAAGATCCACTAGGTACTGAGGTTGAAGCATAGGGCTCCATATGACCCAACACCTGTGTTCAAGTAGCTTGGGGGCAGGGGAAAGGTGTGGGTGGGGATGGGGTAGAAAGAATGGGAAAGCAGATAAATTTGAGCTGTGGTTCTCAGGGTGCCATCCTGGGCCAGCAATAGCAGCAGCCCTTGGGACTGTGAGAAATTCAAATTCCCACCCAAGAATTGCTGAAAAAGAAACTCTGGGGTTAGACCCAGCAATTTACATTTTGATGAGCACACAGCAAGTTGGGTTGCATGTTAAAATTTGAGAATCACTGAATTCAGTTGTGATATGACAAGCAAAATGCAGAGTGGACAGAAGACAGTGACCACTGGCCTTTCTCTTTCTGAACTTGGATTTGTTTACTTTAGACTTAGCACTACATAGAAAATTTCTATCTCCTAATTCTCATATTCTGAAAGTGTTTGTGAAATCCTAATAAGGTTTTGAAGTTAAATAATAAATTTATGAAGACATCGTATGGTAGTGTTTCATAAATATGAACAGTACTACAGATAGCACAGTTGATTTTCATTATTCTCAATAGTTAGATTTTCATTATTCTCAATAGTTAGATTCACCATTCACAGAAATGATGAATACTGAACTAATGCTACCAGGCAAAATAGAGAGTTAGGTTCCTGTGAGCCTCTAGTCTCAGCATTTTCTTGTCTACTTTGTGTTTGTGTCTGAAGATATATTATGTAATGTAGATGGCTGACTGACTGTCATATTTAATAGCACTGTAATTCATAACTGAATGAAACCCATCTAACATGCATGTTTCCTCAACAAGGTACATCATAGTATTCCTATGCTCAGGAACGCTAGACAGTACTTAAGCACAGCACTTAGGGACCCACTTAAGCAGGGCATTCTCCAACAAAACATCTCATTAAATAGACCCCTCAGACTGACTACTTGTTTAGAGAATGAGAGTTGAAACAACAATGCAGTGTCACTTTCTTCCACTCAGCTGGGAGCACATGCTTCAGGTAACTCAAATTTTTCATCATTCTGCAAATGAGCATGAAAGCACTCAAGTACTGATTTGGGAGTTACAAGCAAATTTTAGCAAGTAGGGAAATCCACAAATAATAAGATGAACTATATTTTAATATTTCAGTTACACAAAAGAAAACCCTATTTGCACTAGGGTTCTAGCAATTACTACAAAGTCTTTGTTTTCCGTTCTATGATTTAAAAGAAGAAATCAAACAATAAAAAAACGTTTTAGTCAAATGTATCCATCTTGATGTTATAGTTTGGGAAGTTGAATTCTTCACAGAATATATGTGAGTAGTTTTCATTTTGAAAGATGGATGAATTCTTTATAAAGATATAAACCAATTGTATTATTTCTTTTCTTCACTTCCTACTGATAAAAGTATAGCGAAATAAATTTTGGAAAGTGGGAAAAAAATTATTGGATCTAAAGAATGTAATTGAACCCATTTATTCAAAGTATTATGTTAAAACAGGAAATTTCTGTTTCTCTAGTCCAAAACAATATAACTGACAATTGCAGATGGTTCTGCCTAATTATTATTGTCCTTATATCAGCATTTATTTTTAAAATTTAGGTTCCAGAAGTTAGGCATTTTTATTAAATAATATGTTATTTCTCTTTCTGTGATTTTAGATAAGCTTGCAAAACTCATAGATTACCTAGGACTAAGTTTTTTATATTCTTCGTAATAAAAAGTCTTGCAATTTTTTATGTGCTCTCTCTTTTCAAAGATAACTTTCTTATCAATTTAAAACTTGCCAAATTAAAAACTCTATATTCTTTGCTAAATGTAGTGAACATACTGTGTCCATGTTAGTTATAGAAGGCTTTTGAGGTATGCCTTGCGTAGACTGAGGTATGTGTGGAATAAACCATGTTATCAAAACCCTAATTTAGAGCATTGGTCCTGCCTGTCTGGAGACTTCTCTATAACTTAGTTTTCTAATCTGCAGAATAGCACTAACAGTAGTGCCTCCTGTGAGCAATTACCAAACTAATATACTAATTTCTCTCAAGTGCTTCAAATAGAGCCTAGCATGTCACACATATTCAAGAAAATGTTAGTAAATGTTATAATATTTGATAGATTTAAAATACAAAAAAATATAATGAAAGGAACTTTAACAGAAATTAGCAAATTGGATTTGAGATTGGATTTCATAAGGTAAACTTTTGAAGTCAATCTGGATCCATCTGGATAAAACTGCTTATCTTTGGCAATGTACCTGATATTTTTGACCTGTTTTACTGTACCGAAGAGCGATCTATTTTCAGGATGGCTGAGGCTTAGAAGAAGGTATGAGACTTCTAGATGTTTGTCTGCCAAAGCAAAAGTACTCCACCCATCTATGGTGACTATACTATTATGACACTTTCAATGAGCTGTGCCTGCAAGATCTTTCCACTGTATAGTGATTTCTTTTTTTTTTAAATTTTGTTTTAATTAGTTATACATGATAGCAGAATGCACTATGATACATCATACATAAATGGAGTATAATATCTCATTTTTCTGGTTGTACATGATGTAGAATCCCACCAGCTGTGTAGTCATTTATGCAATAGTGATTTCTGATCTAAATAAGATTCTCCATCTATTCTGGAATGAAAATTCAGTGAATCCTGTCTTACCCAAAATGTACGTGATATTAACATCTGGGCAGTTTTTAAAGAGACAAAAGAAGGAAAATCATGACATCTAGTGGTTTTAGGGCAATATTGCAGCAAGCATTTCAATCCCAAAGTCAATCTAGCATGTAGTTGCATCTTGCTTTATACAAACTATTCCTAGAAACATAATAATTTTTTTCATCTAAAAAAATTATGTGCCTATTTATTATCACCTACTTTAATTTCCTGGAATCATTTAAAAATCATGTCCTTATAAATTTCAGCACTAAGGTTATTATTATTATTTTTTAAGTTTCTCTGTACCTGTTGAAACATAGATGACCTTGGATCTCAGAGAATAGATAGGACAAGTTAGGGCTGGGAAACATACTAATATCCATTTTGTTTATCGTAATTATTAAAAATTATATTGTGGAACCAGGCACGTGTAGTACTTAGACTTCAACACTTGGTCTTGAAAATGTATTTTACCTCAGTTAATTCACTCCATTTCCTATAGCTAAAGGAATTTCATTGTCTCAGGCTAGAGTCTAGTAACTGGTCCTGATATCGATGGGTCACTCCAAATTGAAACAAGTACATGTTAATAAACCAAACTACAAGAACGCTCCCTGTTTTTGTGGAAAATAAAGCATGTATTTGTAGATGGAGAGGCAGGACTTAAAACGATATAAATCTTTGGTGAGGACAATAAGGCCTAGAGTTCCTTTAACAAATCATGCCTTTACCAGATCTGGGGCTTTCTTCTTTTAAATCTTACTTGCCCACCCACCCCAATCTGTACATCTTCTGGTGGAGAGAGGGACTTGGTAAAATCTTTCTAGAGTTATCTTTCTCTTGTGAGTTAAAATTCTATTTTGAAGAAGCAAGGGAGGAAACACCCATCCAGACAGACCCTTGGGCTGAGAAAGACCCCGGGGACAGGGGGAAGGTCAGAAATCTGCGCGCTGGAGGTCCAGAGAGAGCCATGCGGCGGGCCTTCCTTCGTAGGTCAAAGCGCTGGTCAGTGGGTAATGAAATCCGGCCTGTGTCGGGAAGAAGGGGCAATCGCGGGCCTTTGCGGAGGTCCCCGGGAAAGTCGCATGCCTACAGAGGGTAGGAGCCGGCGTGTTTGGACGCGAAGCGCCGACCAGGATAAGGAAGAGGGGGAGGAGCGGACCCTAGTCCAGCTTGGCCTGACCGGGCCCGACCCGGCGAGAGCGCAGCTGCAGAGGGAGGAGAGAGGAGGGCGTGCGCGGAGAACTCAGGAGGCGTCTCCGGGCCGCAGCGGAATCTGGCCTTTGCTGGTCCCAAGGATCTGGAGAGGGCAGGAGTGCTCGGCTCCCGCCCCGCCAGCTGCCGCGCCCATGGGCTGCGCAGATCAGGTCCCCAGCGCCCCTAGCCGCGCTGCTGAAGGACGGCGGTACCCGAGAATGGCCCGGCTGCATGTGCAGGGCTAAGCCGGGGAGGGAGCGCAGGGCTGGGCCGGCGGGGAGCGGAGGCCCCGCGGGTACGGGGGCGCGCGGCCGCCGGCTGCCTGTACGGGGCGCGAGGAGCGTGCCAAGGCCCAGGGGCGCGCAGGCCTCGGGGCGCGGGGCCCGGCCCGGGGGACGCGAGCCAAGACCTTGGGCTGATTGTAATTGGGTAAGTGTTCATCTGCGAGAGGAGGTGGAATGAATTCCTTGTCCTGTCCTCTTTTTGTGCAAAGTGCGTGATTTTCTTTTCTTTTCTTTTCTTTTTTTTCCCCCTATTTGGCGTGTTTGCAAAACCGGAGACTATCTGGTCTGTGTTTTCCTGCATCCATTCATGAAATCTTGACGCTCTGACATCATCGGGCCTTCCCAAGTGAACTTGATCACTTGCTCTGAGAAACATTCCTAGTGTCTGAGGTGACTTCATCAGGTCCCCAGAGCCCTGATTGCTTCTTGGACTTGTCTTAGGACGTGTGAGTTTTCGTGTTGAAGGAGCAGCTTCGTGATGATAACCCTTGAGTGGCCTCGCCCGAGTTTGCAATATGTAGTCCTGAAAAACAGCCTGCATTTTAACCCGGCAACAGTACTTATTTCAGATAATCCTTTCAAATGGAAATACGACTTTTTGAAAACTGAGATCACTGCTTAACATTTGAATTTCTACAGGATAATGTGGCAGAGGTGTGCGGCATATCAAGAAGTAAACTAGAAAGTAAAAATAGATGATTAATCGATTACCTGACAGCTGGGAAGAAGTGGCTCCTGGAGATTGGCTCTCAGCCTTCACTTTGATGTAACAACAGATTAATGCAATACAATCCAGTGACTGCTTTTCAGTTCACCCTGAGGGAACTTAGGTCCCGCACCCAAATTAAATGCACTGACAAGCAAGAGTTTATTATCTCTAAGATTTAAGCCATAGAGAAAGGGATTAGCATAAAATTGTCACATTTCTATGTACAATGTAATATAACTTCATTAGATATTCCACATTTAAGTTTTAAAATACCAGCTAGAATGTATCCTATAGGTCCATACCCTTTCTAAGACTATAGAATATATAGCTGTTCATAGTTTGCAGGGAGCTAAAGTGTTCAGCGTTATGCATGGACTAACTGTTCAATGCTTGGTTAGAGCACAGAGAAACCTAATGGCCAAAACGTAAAACAAAAGAGGGAAGACATGAGTTCTGTTTTGAATTCACAGTGTTAGTAATTTGTGGTTCCTGGAGAGACATGCATGTCAGTACCCTGCATCCTTGTCCCAGTTGCTTTCCTATCTTCTTGGTGACCTTTGGCAGTCATTCAGCTGTGGGCTCAAATAAATTCCTCTTCACCCAGTTTCTTCCACATATTGTGGTCAAATTTGTATGTTAGCACCCTGAACTCTGAAATTCAAGAATTTGCACAGAAAGATGTGAGGAGTGGAAGAGGAGGAAAAGGTTGAAGAAATGGAGTAGAATTAGTGTTTTAATGGAAACCCTGTGCTCACTGTAGAACTTCCCATTTCCCTGCCCTGTTTCCTCCACACCTCACACCCTCAGCTACCCCTCAAGTGAGCAGGACTGCTGGTTTTAGAAAGGATTTGGTGTCACATGAAGAGAGAAATTACCTTCTCCATTTTGAAATCCATCTTCTTCTTAGTTTGAAAAGCCCCTCTTTCCCCCATCAAAAAGAATGAATTTTTCTAAAGGAAGAAATTATTCTTCATTGAAAACAAAACAAACTGGCATGCTTCCAGCAAGTGAATTTTTCCTCCTGGGTTGCATAAAAGGCAGATGAGCTATGAGCAAGAATAGTGACAGAGCCAAGGTTCCATTTAGTTATGAAAGTCATTCCGGAGTTGGAGATAAGCTATTCAGAGAAGAGTTGTGACTTTTTATTCTCTCTGGAAAACTTCAGAGTTCTCCAGAAATGTCCTGAATTTGGAGAATGTTTTAAAGTCTAGTCACAACATGATCTTTTGTGGGAAGCAGGAACATTCAGAGTAATTACAGAGTAAAAGGTGTTCTGTGTTTGAGGGATTCATTTATCTTTGCTTATTGATTCTTTCAATAAACATAGAAAGCATTTCTTGTGTGACAGACATTATTTGAGATCTACAGACAAGAAGATGAATAATGTGTCAAGTCCACAACTTTTAAAAATGCCAAAAGAGATCTATTTAATACAAAATGCTAAGGAGCTACAAGGAAACAGCAAAAACTGTCATAGGTACATACATAGTATAGCAAAGAATATGGTGTAACTAGGGTTCAGTGCTATCCACAGTTTCAGGCATCCACGGGTAGTCTTGGCCCTTTATCTTAGAAGGAGGGAAGGCTGTCTATTTTGTCACTGTTTTACAGATGTGGATACTGTCCAGGAGAAGGCAAGTGTCTTGTTCAGTGTATGTGGAGAACAAATTCTAATCCACTGCTATAAAGAATCATGAAGGAGCAACATTTTACTTAATTCATCACACTGAATTTTAAAATTATTTCTCAGTAACACATTTGCTCATGGAGGAATATATACTTTTTAAGGTTCAAAACACATCTATTGGATGCATTTTGTTTTCAGTTGATTTTTGGTCAGCTATTTTGTAGGTATTTTTTGTGTTTCACAAAAAAATTATTGAGTCACAATGTAAATGATAAATAACTGATGGTTTTAAAACTGATCAGAGCTAAAGCAAAAACAGTTTATTAAAGCACGAAAATTTGTGTATATTATTTTCTCTGGTACCCTTACTTTAACATCTTTATCTTCTTATTGAACTTATCATATATAAGCAGTAGGGAGGCAAATAAAAACCATATAATTCTGTTATTCTCGATTGTACAAAACATGTCTATGAAAGGCAGGGATTCTTGCTAATCTCTACTTATAGTTTTAATGTGTTTTTATAATTCCCTTTTGGGTAGAGTACAATAGACTTAGAAGTAAGGGTAATAGTTATTCCAAGTATATTAAAATTAAAATGTTGAAAATTCAGTACCACTTTGTTTATTTATTTACTTTTGTTTTTTGTGGTGGTGGGGATCGAACCCAGGACCTTGTGCATGCTAGACCCCTGAATTACCGCCAGCCCCAAAATTAGGTACCATTTTAACTGAAAACAAAAACAAACAAAAAAATGTATGCACTGGAGTGGTGTTTTTGTTGGAAATATTGAAAGTGGAAGTTCTTCCCCTTATTTATTATCGTATCTTAAATTAATGTATGTTTTATTCGTATGGGAGGATATGATTTCTATTCTAAGAATAAAAGTAGTTTGCTCTTAAACATCAGGAAGATATTTTGACTAGAGTGAAGTAAATGTTTTAAGAGGTTCATCGAAAGGGCATTTTAATGATTAACACAAACTGTGCTACAGTTAGGTTTAACGGCTTATTTAAAATTTAGATTTTCTTTTGTTACAGTTCTCCATTAAATTTTAATATTTTCAAACTCTCTAAAACTCAGAATATGCACCAAAAAAACATTGCTAACTTAAAGTAGGTTAGATGTTTGTGTGGCTTCTAGTGATTCAAAAGAATCTCATCTATTTCAGAACTAATATGGGATTCATGATTTTTGCTGGAATTCCAGTTGGGTTTTGCACGGGTAAGGGCTCCTGGTCAAGGGGCAACCTGAAATCCAGCCCTTGTTTCACCACTTGCCAAGTCTCACACCTTGGATTAAAGCCATGTCTGAAATATTGACAACTGTTTCGGGTCACTTTTATTTACTTCTCTGGTTAAGTCTCCAAACGTTGTTATTGTTCCACTTCACATAAAGATGAATGCAGATTATTGGTCACCTTGATTCTAAGAAACATTAACAAGGCAAGGTCCTGGGCCTTAGTTTCTTAAGGATGTATGTTGTGTGTACACACACATGTGTTTGGGGGACACAGAAGGAGAAGAGGAGCAACCTTATACAAAAGGAATTTTGTAAGTTTTAATGAATATTATTTAATGAATATATTATTACATTAAGGTGACTTTTCATGTCTCCTTTTGTTTTTCAGAAGAGGACTGTCAGAAAGTTCTAGAAAGCCTAATTTTGCTGTGAAAAGCAAAGATCCTTTACCTACACATTTTACAAGGAATGTGCAGAAAGCCATTGACAAATATACCTGGTAAGAATTCACCCGTTAAATGCCGCTGATTACAAAATCAAAAAATTCCTACAACCAATCAGTGATTGGCTATCATGAATCTTTTAAATTTGCAGTTTTATTTTTAACCTAATGGAAATGATAACATGGCAAAAAATATTTTTAAAGTAGTACACCCTGTTTAAGTGTTATTTCTGTTGCTTATGTTCACTCAGCAGTGAATCTCCGTCATCATTTTCATCCAGTGGAAGCTGCACACCCACAAGAGCCCTCGAGTCATGGTCAGGGTCTTCAACACGGAGTTCTACCACTGGCCTGTCTACAGAGAGGAGCTCAGTTTATTCCTGGAGAGATGATGTATGTCTCAGCATATTTTTGATAATACTGTGATTATATGTTATGTAAAGAATTGCTTTCTTAGGTTCCAAAAAGTCTCTTTACCATTTATGATTATATCCATCTCTCTCTATATATGTATGTATGTATAAAAGTATTTACATATTACTATATTACATGCAAAGATTTTGAAGTACCAAAATATAGGGGAAAAATTGCTTATAATCTTATAGCCCAGAGTCTGAGCTGTTGATAATTTTGTTGTTCTCACCCTCCCACCCTCTCCCCATTATGTTATATATGACTCCTTGGACAGTATCTGTGGCTGGAAATCCAGAATAAAATTCTGACAATTAGGAACTCAACTAAGAGAACAATTCTGGAAAAGTAAAAACTGTGAAGCATCTTCATGATTAGAGGATTTCTCTCCAGTATTCTAAACCAGAAGTTTTACTTTCATCTTCTAACTCTAAGGGGAGTCATTAATTTTAACCCTTCTAGGTTCTTTGTGAGAATGGGACTCTCAGCTGGGTGAGCTTTAGCTCCAACTCCAACTTTGCTAAGGACTTTGCAGTTTCACAGTCTCCTGCCTCCTTGTCCCTGCAGTGTCTCTGGGCATCCTGGGACACGGCTCTGTAAAACCCACATGATTAAGGCAGAGCTTTTCTATAACACCTCGGGTATTGTGTTTCTACCTTCTTGTTTTCTTTTCTTTCTTTAAGAGCATGTTTCCACTCCTCACAAGCATCTGAATACTTATTATGTAGGTAGTTAGCAGCAATCTCAAAGAGGTGGGTGGTCACAGGGCCTGGGAGAGAACTGGAAGGGAGTCAGCTCATCCCTCAGAGGACTTTCAGAGGTGACTCCCTCACTTATGATCCCCTCTTACCCATCTGCATGCCCATGCACTGCAAACCCTCTCACATCCTTTTTCCTTGTGGGCATATACCCAAAAAGACGGAGAGCCATTGCTTCATCATGTACAGATTCTGGGATTCTTTCAGTACAGATTTTCATGAAATTATCCAGCGAGAATCTTATGACTTCTATTTATAGAATTTAAATTACTCTAGCTGGGTACAAGGCACTCGCTTGTAATCCCCATAGTTCCAGAGATTGAGGCAGGAGAATTGTGAGTTCAAAGGCAGCCTCAGCAACTTAGCTGAGTAACTCAATGAGACCCTATCTTTACATTTAAATGTGTGTGTGTGTGTGTGTGTGTGTGTGTGTGAGAGAGAGAGAGAGAGAGAGAGAGAGAGAGAGAGATGGGCTGGGGATGTGGCTCAGTGGTTCAGTGCCTCTTGGTTCAATCTCTGGTACAAAAAAATACTTTAGATCTTACAATTCCTTTCATTTTAATATAAAAATTT
>JAJEJO010000548.1:1658466-1668616 GCA_020662805.1 Glaucomys volans
TGGGTGTGCGTGTGCATGTGCAGATATGAGGGTGCATAGGGGGTCTGCCTCCATCTGATGTCTTTGTCAATATGTGTACCTGTGCCTCTATCTGTGTCTTTGTAAAAGCTCAAGGCTCATAACATATGAGAGAAGTTATCTCTTTAATAGTTCAGGAATCTGAGGCTCGGCATGAGATGTAATTGATGAGAAAAGTCAAAATCGACTGCAAAGCGTACATTCTTGTTACCTAATTATACTTCCTCCTGTATAATAGGTTTGGAAAATTTTTAAGTATCATTGCTTGTGAAGGCTATGTTTCTATGGCTCTGAGGGTTCTAACTAAACGGTTGTTTCTGTTTCAGGAGTATGACAAAGCCAATGCACAGAAAGTGCAGCAGTTGTTTTGGGAGGTCGAGGAAATGCTATTTGAGGGGAAAGTAAGCTCTCAGACCCAGAATCTAGTGGCTGAGTGCGGTCAGTGGGCAAGAAGATCCCTCCATCTGAGGTAGGCATATCCTCCATAGAAACTCTCTGGAATGGGTTTTTGAACTAACCAGTCCTGATCTAGGTCTACATGATTAATACATTAAGACAGAGAGCACTTGCTCAATCAAAATACCTATCCAGAGCACAGTCCTTTACTGAGCGGCACATCTCTTGTTATGGTGCCAAAGGAGATACTGAGACCCAACAGTATTCAAGTGCCTCTTAATTTGTGAGAAATAAATCTAGCTCATTCAGAGAAAGGCATTGTGTATGCAACAAGTGCAAGAATATTAGATATGATCTTTGTCCTTCACTTTCACTCTATAAGAACAGCAGGTGGCTGTCATCCCTGAGAACTACCTAAGGGCTCCCGTAGGCAGAGTGATTATTTGCAGAATGACTGGATAGGTGAACCTTTCTATCTCATCATTCCCTGACGTAAACAGGGTCATTTATTAATTTTTATACCAAAGGTGGAGAATATAGATTGGGTCTGAAGGGAAACTTTGCTTCCTGTCATTCAGCCAACCTACTTAAGGGCAAGTCCATCTCTGTTATCCCAAGTTCCTCCACATTATATCTGGGAAGAATGAATTAGAACATTCAAATGGGTACTCATGAACTTTCTGGTTAGTTTGACTAGTGAACTTTAGGAAAAAAACCCAAGTAATGTTTTTTTCTTTCTTTTCAATCCTTTCTGTGTCCCTGCCTTAAAGCATATAATGTGTCCATTAGATGTTAATTATACATGTGTGCTTTTCTGGGGATGACTCACTTACCAAAAATTCAGGAGCGTAAACCTGATCTTCTCATTGCTCTTTTACCTTGTTAAGATAAAAATGAAGGAGGGAAAGTAGAAAAGGAAAAGATTTCTGGGTGTATAAGCTTAGTGCATATATTTGTATGTTTTTATTCATTAGGTAAGTGTTAACACATAGAGGGAGTTCCACTGTACTCTGCCTTACCTTAGGTTCCCAAATCTGATATGCATTATCTCTAAGCCACTTATCAGTCCTGTGAGGTAAATAAACAGGCAAATGAGATCGATGGGCTAGAGAGCCAGCTCCCTCTGCCTCAGAATCTTAACCTATGGCCAGAACAGACCATCTTACCTTCCCAAAGCTCAGGCTTTTCCTCTGACACCACAATGCTTCTCATGGCCAATACATACTCCATCATGTCATATCCATGCCTTCAGAAACTTTATTGCATGCTACCTTTACAATCGCAAAGCATTATTTCCCTTGTCTAATCAAAGACATTACTAGCTTTTTAGTTTCTTTCCTCTGCAGAATATTAGGAAGACAGCTCATCCTACCAACTGATGAAGGGTTCCAACACTTCCAAAGCAACGTGCCTAGTTCTGCTGGCCACAAACTCTTACCTGATGCTCCAGAAGGCAGCAGCAACGTCCAACAGTATGTTGATATGTGTTACTTCCAAAAAGTATTTGTTACTGTATTTTAGTTATCCTTTTGAATGTATTACTTCTCCATGAGCCTTGTCTCCCTGAAATATTTAAATTTAGATTTCAATGAAGGACAGGTACAGAGAATATTTTTACAAGATACTTCTACCTAAATTTATTATGTGTGAATATATGTGTACATGCAAAATGCAAACACATGCACACAGAAGTTAACTTCAACTTTTATTCCTAAGGCATTGTGAAAGTCAGGCTAAATGCAAAATCAAGAACTGCCTCATTGTGATGGATTCAGAGCCTCAAGGCAGAAGAAGTAAAGCTTTATCCTGTTTTCTTTGGCTTACAAAAAGTTTCTTTTTTTCTTTTCCTTTTTACTTTGGGGGGTGGCGGTACTGGAGATTGAACCTAGGGCTTCATACATTCTAGGATCGTGGTCTACCATTGAGCTAACCATTTTTATTTTGAGACAAGGTGTCTGTAGTTTGCTGCAGCTAGCCTTAAGCTTGCTATCCTCCAGCCTCAGCCTCCTGAATAGCTAGGATTACAGCTGTACCACCATTCCTGGTTTACAGATTTCAATAAATATCTTTATGCCATTTACACCTATTTGGAACTGAACGGTGGCATCCTTGCATTACAGCAAAGAGGATACAGACATGCAAAATAATTTAGCCTTTTAAGAAGCCCTTAAATTTTTAATGATGCCTGTGTTAAAATGCTTTTAATGATCAGTTTTTGCAAACGTAATATTTAATAATTTTTAAATTTGAGCTTCTGTACTTTATGGCTACTTTAAAGATCTGCCATGATCATGCAAGCCTTACATTCTTCTTGTTCTACAAAATCCCATGTAGGATCTATTCTTCTCCCATAGGTTGTGCATCTCTGGTTCTCACATCGTCCCAGCAGCACTCTCAGCCTCTGCCCTGCCAGTCCCTGAAAGCTCAGGGATTGCTCACCTAACAGCGTGTTCATCCCTGGAAGAAGAGGTTTACGATGAGGATGGGAAGATGGAAGAGTATTTTGCTTTTGACCAAAAAGAGGAGTAAATAGAATTTTGTTTGACTTCAACATCATAGTATAATAGTTTGACATTTATTTTTATTACATGCTTATTTTGTCTTATCAGAAAGATTTCTATTCTTTTGAGAATAATGTTCTCCCCAAAGAGTTTAGATTCCTAGAGGAAGGCGTATATGCTAGAGCACTGCTTTCTTAGCTTCTTGACAGCATGGCACAGAGATCATGATAGTGAAAATGGACAAGGCTTCCATTCCAGGACCCTCATGTCCACGGACTCTATGTTCCTTACAAGGAGCAAAGAGGAAGTTCTGGTCTCTGAACTAAATGCATATTTTGTTCTTAGAAAAAAAAAAACTGTAATTGTTGTGGGATAGCAGTTTGACTCATATTGAAAATTGATAGATTCAAAAACAACCAGTTGCTAAAATAAGTCTTTACAAATTTAAGAAGATTGAACTATAAAGCATCAATAAGAGGAGGAAAACTGGAAAATTCACCAAGATGTAGAAATTAACGAGTAGACTTTTGATCAACTGATGGGTCAAAGAAGAAATCAACAGGGAAAAAACTATCTTGAGACAAATAAAAAAATGGAAATGCACCATACCAAAATTTAACGTGGTAACAAAACAGTTGTAAGAGGAAAGTGTATAGCAATGGATGCCTCCATTCAAAAATGAAGAAAGATCTCCAGTAAGCAAATTAACTTTATACCAGAGGGAACCAGACAATGAAGAACAGCGTAAAGGGAGGAACTAACAGAAATCAGAGTAGAAATAAATGAAACCGAGACTAGAAAAAAACAACAGAAGAGATCTATGAAACTAAGAGTTGTTTTTTATTGTTTCTTTTGGTTTTTATCCCCTAGCTTTATTGAGGTATAATTGACAAAAAGTGGATTAAAAAAAAACAGTGTGCTGTTTAAAAAGAATGTTACATTTATTTTTATATGTATATGCATGCATGTCAGATGATAGAATTATTTTAGGATGGATAGAGAGAAACAGAGAAGTTGTGAGAGAGACCGAGTCAATGCTTTCATTGATTACACTGGGTTTTTTCATTCTTAGTGGTGATGAACATCTTGAAAGAAAACCAGCTCACTGTGGTAGGAAGTGGCGTAAACTTGGACTTCCTCCTGTTTCCCCTCATAACTGTATCAGAGACGCTGTGGCAGCGGAAGTGTTTGATCATGTCTGGATGAATGTAGTAGAAATATTAGAAGAACTGATCAGAAAAACCTGGGAAACTACACTCAAAGGTACTTAACTTGCAGAATTTGGCCTCCTGAAAAGGCAAACAGTGACCCCTGTTCCTGGACTTTGTGCTCCCCACCCCAGCATAGCCACACCTCGCACAGGACTGGGGTGAGAAGACAAGTGGTTTCTGCCTTTACTCACAGGTGATCTTTAATCACTTCCAAAAGGACATTGTTGTTTTTAGAGTTATAAAAACAGTATCTTTGCACTCTGGGGGAAAAAAATGCACAGAAAGAAACACATTATTTTTTATTGGGGTTAAAAAAAAAACTCAACTACTCCTTGATAAGGGGATATTTGTTTTTAATTGTTGATAATATCAATAGAGTAAAATGTGAACATAGCTAACTTAATAATCACTTCATTTATCTTCACTTCAACATATAAAATGTTCTCTAAAGCACCTAATATGGAGCAGAAAGAAATCATAGAAATATTGACAGTGGACCTTAATGACTAGTTTTATGTATTTGATACAATAAGGCAATAACCATATTAGTTCCAATACTGTCCTTTTTGCAGCCAAAAAAATTAGCCAGGCTTTTATAAAACTCTGAGAATCTTTTTTGCTCCACTGTATGTTCTCTGCTTTGCCACAAACCACTGGAATGGCAGTATGTTAGCCAGTTGCCCCATGGGGTCCCTGCTCTCTTCTGTGTTGCTCTTTAATCCATGGCTGTAACTTAGGCTTGTGGTAACTCGAGCCCAGATATTGTTTTTGCAGAGATTTTATTCGTATTAAGTAATCTGATGTTTTTCATAATATTGATTTTTCTGTTGACACAAAAGGACAAAAACAGAAACAAAAGTTGGAAGTAGCTGAAACTAGACTCCCACCGGTACTCCTTTCCTGGCTTAGCGCTGATGTGGCCAGCGTCCCCCCATCCAGAAGTTCTGAAACTCGCAGCTTGCCCCTGGCTTCTCATCTGAATCCACCCCAGGTAGATGCATTACATCCAGTCTCTCATTTGTTTCTTCAGTTTTTACCTTAGTATGTCAAGAACACCATTCTACTGAATTCAGTTATCAAGACATTTGAGTATTTGTTAGCAAGATTAAAATGTAATGTGGTTATTTCATGATGTTTAATAGCATCACCATGTTCTTTGTTGGACACTGCTTTGAGATGTGAAACTATTTTCAGTATTTTGGGAGAGGGAAAAAATGCTTTCCCCCAAGTTTCTAGCCAGTTTGAAAGTTATAAATGGCCTCTTTTCCTTCCACCAAAGTGACAAAAGAATTAATGAGTACACATTGGGTTCATTAAACAGTGCTTATATTAAGTGTACCATGTGAGTTGTTTTGAGGAGATACAAAGTGAATACAACTGAGTCGCTGACCTAGAGAAACAGAAATTACAACATAAGGTCAGATGCATTACATTCTGTGAAGAATGTGCAAAAAAGGCATTGCAGGAGAATGGAGGAGAGATTGATTCATCCTGATTAGAGGATGGGGATTGGTGTTTGATATCAGAGGGGAAGTCTGAGCAGAAACATCAACAAATGAGTAGGACTTTTGTGGGTAAGAATTCTTGGTGGGCCATTTCACGTCAGGCAAAGGCATGGGTGCATAAAGATAGATGGCTCTAGGCTAGTGATTGGATTGAGGATTTAGAGAATAGAAGACTGGGAACAACAGGTTTTGGTGGCAAAAAAAAATATATATATATATGCATATATATATGTATGTGTATTTATGTATGAATATATATATATGAATATATGGGGCTTTGGAACCAGAGGTCTGGGCTGAGTATTATTTTGGACATGTTAACTTTCTGAACTTTAACATATTTATCTATGTAATGAGGAGAATAATATGTTGTCTAAGATATGGTTGTGAGGATCAAATTCTAGAAAGACGTGAGAACTTTGAAAGAATATATAACCATATGTAACCACACAACACACTGTTCTTCATTTCATCTTCATTCAAAACTTTAGTAGCAGGTGAGGCTGGAAAGGATAGGTCTGTTCATAGGAGATCTTGGAAATGCTACAGAGTTTGGACTTCATGTTTCATGCAGCCCTTCTTATGTGGGAGACCAGAGAAAAAGAATCAGAGAGGGTTCCTGGTCTTGAGCTATGTGCCATTTACAGTCCAGTTGGAAGGAGTCAAGCCATATCAAGTATGTGCACGCATGCGCGCACACACACACACACACACACACACACACACACACACGAAGAGGCAATATCATCGATAGTAGTGCAAGTGAGAGTGTGAGCTTTGCTAGTAGAATCCAAGTTTGGAACCTGATGACACCACTTATTAGCATTAGGGTCTCAGATCAGTCATTTTCTCTCCAAACCTCAACTTCAGTGTCTATGTTACCTGAGCAGTAGGAAGCTGTGAGAATTAAAGGAGATATGTTTATTACAGTGTGTAACATGGCATAGGCACTCCATAACTGTTAGCTTTTATTATAATCAGATGCTAATGACCTATATCTTATTATATTTTATAACAGTTTTTTGCTTTAGATCATAATTGCTATAGGGTTCAGAGGAAAAATATACCTTTCACAAATTAGAATAGGATATAATCTTAGTATCCTAAGTGATAGTAAGATTTGTTGAACTGAAAAGAAAAAAAAAAAAAGAGGCACACTTAACAAAACAGAATGCCTGTATAAGACTGCAAGGACTTGGCCTGGAAGGGGCTTGTGGTTTGGGCAGCAGTGAGTTAAACAATATGTAAGCCCAGAAGGCTTATTTTGCTTTCTGGGGTAAGGGCTTTACAATAAGCTTCTTTGCTTTTCACTGTTTGAAAGAAACTTTCGTTGTAGTTTCTGTCTGGTTATTTTATTTTTTATTTTTTTAAAACTGCTCTGAAAAGCTCAATGTAGTATTTCCCACTTTGTTTAATATACAGTATAAAATATGGTCCCTTGGGCTGGGGATATAGCTCAGTTGGTAGAGTGCTTGCCTTGTAAGCACAAGGCCCTGGGTTCAATCCCCAGCACCGCAAAAAATAAAAAATAAAATAAAATAAAATAAAATATGGTCCCTTGATTAATTTTTTTCAAGTTAGCCAGTTTGTGCTATTTGTTATCTGAAGATTTCTGAAAGGCATCAGTAATTGGAGGGCTGGGGTTGTGACTCAGTGGTAGAGTGCTTGCCTAGTGTATGTGAGGCACTGTATTCGATTCTCAGCACCACATATAAATAAATGAAATAAATGTCCATCGACAACTAAAATATATATATATATTAATAAGTAATTGGAATATTGTTTTACTCTTTTTTTAATTTACTTTTTTAAAACTTTTCCTCAGATTCAGCGCTTCTCCAACAATTTCTACAGTGATTTAAATGGTGTGATGACAATTCAAGCCAAACCGCTCCAGCAAAGACCTACGTATTTTGTAGATAGAACACAGTACGTATAAGGAAGAGTTACCCAGCCACTTCCCTATGGAGAAAATGCTTGAGCAGGAAGACTGCAGGGACATGGGACAGTAAAAAATCCCATTTAATCCTATGCTCCAGATGTGCCTGAGCACTTCGCAGGGAGGGTACAGCCAGAGTAAAAGCAGGTTCTTCTGACATCAACCACGAAACAATTACTGTTGCTTATCATGTCAGGAAAGAAAAGTGCAATGCAACTATGAATTCCCAAGCTTGTGGTCTTTGCTATCATTTGGTTACAAACAATGAAAATTACGTTTTTTTTTTTCTTTTTTTTCACCTGTGGATGATTCTTTATTGGTATAGAAATGGAAACAATAGTCTGTTCATTCAACAAATAGCCCGAGGAGTATGTTCTGGGTACCAAGCACTGTTGTGCACAGCATGGAGAAACGTACCAATAGTCTGTTCAGTCTTCTCATAGCACTTCTATCCGAGCAACTAACTGGATTTTCCTCCCTCAGGAATGAACAAGAGGACAAATCATCTGGCGTGGGTGCCAGTGGTCTGTCCTCTGCAAAGCTCCGCCCAGCCAGAATCTCAGATTCTCGTGGATTACAGACTTCTGCCAGGAAAACGCCAGTGCACCGGAGGCTGCCTTCTCTTACTTCAGATTCACAGAGACTAAAAACCCCCAATGTGTATAGTGATGAAATTCTTAGAGGAACAAAACTGTAAGTCTTATTTCTTTCCTAGTAAACTAAAGGTCGTGGAGGATAGAGACATTGTCAATTAGGATTGATGGATTATTCTGAACAAAGGGTCCTCTATCAGATTTTATTTAGATGCTTTCCTTATGAGCTCATTTATTTGAGTATTCAACACTCATTTTGTTCTAATAGTTGATTGTAATTGTATTCTAGAATGACAGGTCAGCATACCCACAGGCAGCTAGGTGAAATGAAACACTGATGGTGGGGTGATCTTGGATGATATTCAGTGGATTCATCTGTAAAACTAAAAATTAATTAATGCTTTGAAATTACATAATTAATATGTTTTATGGAGAGGTTTAAATAAGATAATGTACAGTCATGTCCTGCATGACACTTCAGTGAACTCCAGAACAATTATATGATGGTGGTCCCATAAGATTGTCTAGTGACATCATGGCTGGGTTTGTCTAGGTACACGATGATGTTTGAAATTGCCTAAGGACACATTACTCAGAAAGTATCTACAACATTAAGCCACACATGGATGTATATAAAATGCTTTAAAAGGGATACATGGTATGGTAGCATGTGCCTGTAGTCCCAGCTATTCAGGAGGTTGAAGCAGGAGGATTATATCAGCCTGGGCAACATAGGCAGACCCCATTTCAAAGTTAATGAATTAATTAAGTGAATAAAAGGGATATGCACCTATCCACTTTTATTTATCTTTAAACAAGTTTTGCCCTACACAGGAGTTTCAAAAAAGGTTTTGACCTTAGGAATTAACATCAAAATCATTTCCTAATTGTAAAGCTGTTTGTCTCTTGCTTTATGTGAGGATTCCCAAGGAGCTTTCCATCTGACTTACTCAGGTCCAACCAATAGTTGTGTGAATTATAGCAGCTAGCATTTATTGATTAACATCTTACTCATCAGCACTAGATTGACAGGTTTCATTTATTTCATTTTATTATCTTAGTTATTCCTCACTGCAAACCTTTCCAGTTGGTATTCATATTATCCCAAATCTAAGGTGAGGAAACAGGTTGAAAGAAGTTGAATAACTTGCCTCAGATGACCATTGCACCAGGAAGGCAGAGCTGAGGACAGCCTCAGTGCTCTTGGCTTTGGAGTCCACTCCCTGGACCCTGGGCCATATCTTTCCATTGCAAGGGAGTGAGCTTTAGAGGAGCTGAGCTGAAGTCCCCTGTAGGAGCTGGAGGGGTGAGCAGCTGCCAACTATTAGTCAGTGGACTTTGGAAGATGATTCAGAGCACCATTTGCAGCTTTATGATAGACCACATTTCTTTTACAGCTGGTATGTATCAGATGTTGTGCAGTGGACATCAGTTTATTATTTGGTGTTTGGATCTGTTCATGTTCTCAAGTCATCTCTCCTCCTTCATTCTCAGTGTGGCCACCTCCCACAGGTGCTTCAGCCCATGCCCATGTGGATAGCATGGACCACTCTCTCCTCTTCTTCCAGTCCACCAGGGCTCCACTATCAAACTTTCATCTAAAACCATTCCTGGTTCCCACTGATATAAATCTAGACATCTCCAGTTGTATACTCCTTCCATGTTTGACCCCAGAATTTTTTAAAGCTCCCTCCCCTCATTATTAACCATGCTAAGCAGACCTTTTTGACTGTTTTCCCTAATTGCTCCCCAGTCCTGGAAATTCAGATATCACAGATAGACTGTCTATCTGTTTGTATAGCAATGCTTACTTTATGCAAAAGAGTAAAATCATTTGCCTTCTTTGAGGGAGATGCCCCTCACCCTCTTGACTGTGCATAACTATTTCCTATTAGTTCTCTTTCCTTCTTTGATTCTGGGCAAACTTATTTTCCTCTGCCTCACAAACATACCAGCTGTGCATCCTTTTATTTCCATGACATGCTTA
>JAJEJO010000549.1:0-21083 GCA_020662805.1 Glaucomys volans
GGCATGGGCAGCGTACCCAGCTTCCTGGCTTCTTTCTGACGGTGACTTCTCCCGTCAGCTCGCAGCTCAGAGAGGGGCAGGAAGCGGCAGCTGGCACGCTCCCCCTCCCTGGAGGATGCTGGAGAGGTGGCTGTCTTTCAAGTCGCAGTTCTAAAAGGCAAGGGAGCTGGACTGTCTGGGGACAAGGGCCAGGCCTGGCAGGCCTCGGGCAGATGCCCACCTTGCATGGCCCAGCATGGAGACACCTCTCCACTGCACCACCCACTCCCCACATCACCGTCTCCTTCTGGACGGTTCTTATTCACATTTAATGACTCCAGTCACCTTAGGGATCCCTCTGGTTTCTAAACACGGCCCTGAAACCAGAGCCACCCTGAGTCCAGGCTGGGCGGCATGGGCAGCACTCTGCTGAGCTCTTTGAAGGGAAGTGAATGGCTGGACGGGGGACTACACGGGGGCAGAGGGGAGGAGAGGAAATCTGAGAGGGACAGTCATGCTGCTGTGGGTGGCAGGAGCCTTGTGGGCCGAGTTTAGAGGGACCAGGCCTCACGGTCCCTTGTGCTGATCAGCACTCCCTGTTGCCATGTGGCTGCTTTACTTCTCTGTTAGGAACAGATTCCCGCCATCTGGAGCGAGTCTTGAGGACACACTGGCCCCAGACCTTCCGCCCAGGAGGAAGGTGGCATGGTGGGTGTCTGTCTTTGTGAGAGGACTCCTCCACCTCACTCCTCCACCTCTGGAAGAGGTGGGCACGGGGGAGCCAGCTGCTGGCTGGAGACGTCTCCAGGTGCTCACAGAACACCCGCACTCGTCCCTCCTCCAGTCACGGCTCCGGGTACCGCCCCACGACCACCTGCCAGCTGTGCCCCCCTCTCCCTGGCTGCCTCCTGCGTCCACGCCAGATGGTGCTTGGGAGCCTCTTTTGCCAGCATACCAAGTGGAACTGTCTCCTCTTGGCTTCACGTTTCCATGGAAAGGGACGTTCGTTACTGTCACACCTTGGTCCCCTTTGTCCCCTTGTTAAGAATCATTGGTGGGTTTGGGAAGGAGGTGGCTGAAGAGCGACAGCTTCGTTCCGCCCTTGACTGGCTCCCCTGGTCCCTGCTCCTCCATGTCTGGGAGGCCCCAGGGATGGGTGGGTGAGTTTCTCCTGGGGGCTGAATATCAGGAAGCCATGGGGGCTGCCCCTCAGCCATGGTCCCCGGCATCCGCTCGTCTTTTCTGAGGGTTTTGTTTTCTTGGCTTCATCATCATTTCCTCAGGGACCGCAGCGGTCAGGCGGGCTCTGGACCCGGCTGTGAGTGCAGGAACATCCCGGCTGCCTTCCCAGGGCAGAGAGGGACGGGGAGGACGGAGGGCAGGAGGGCTTGTGCCTGCGCAGATTCCCAGGTTCTGGTTCTGCTCGGCTGCATCCTAAAACCCTTTCCATGTCGGCAGGGGAAGAGGCCACGCGGCCCCAGGGCGGCTGCAGGGAAGGCACACGAGGAACCGGCGGCTCGTGGGCAGCTCGCTGAATGATGCCTGGGTTGTGCCCACTGCCCGGCTTTCTGCAGAGAGAGTCTTCAACCCGCGGGGAGAAGGCCAGGGAGGCGCTGGGGCAGGCGAGGAGAGGAGGGACGGAGCTGCAGAGCAGCGTGCCGAAGTCCCGGGGCTCAGGTGTCAGAAATGGTCAAAGAAAAATGAGGAAATGTTTTCCAATATCCTTCTTTCTGGTCGTTCATAACGTCATATTGACATGTTATATTTTGTCTATAAGACAACTAAGCTGGTTTGTCCGCAGATTTCCACCGGACCTTCTCATCTTGCTACTGCCTGTGGGTGAAGAACAAAGAACTCATGGACACCCGTCTATAAATCATCCACAATCTTGCTGCCGAAGAGCTAATTACACCCACACCCCCGTCTTTACACCGCATCTATTACCCGCGGTTGTGCCAGGCGATGAGTGCGGATGAAAAGGAACACCAAGAGCTTTGTCGCATCCGCACGCAAGGCCATCAATCTTCCCAGTACGACGAAGCGGGAGGTGTCATCCCTCCAGAAGGGACGGGATAAAAGATGCGCTGCCGGAACAGCTGATTATTATGCATTTGCATATGAGAACTCGCAATTTGTACCCATCAAGCTTGTGGCTCCTCTGCTGGCGTGGCGCTTGGTCTTAAGTGAGTTTTCGGTAAGTCCAGGCCGAGGCAGCTCTGCGGGCTCTGGGAAGGCCTGGCACCGGGGCTGGATCTGCTTTAGATTCAAAGGAAGGGCCCCGCCAGAGAACCAGAGGACTCCTCAGGAAGCAGTGGCCGTCCTGTCACGACATGGGCTTCTCAGATCCAAGTGGAGGACACATCCAAATGAGAACAGAGCCTTGTGACGTGCAGATGGCCCCGACCAGGGGTTCCCAAAGTTCCTCTGGCCCCAGCACCCAGGAACGTGAAGGCGTGCAGATTCATGGGCCTCTCCCCTGACTTCCTGCATCAGAAACTCTGGGGGTGAGGCCAGCAGCACGTGTCTTCACCATCCCTGCGGGTGGCTCTCATCAACACCGAGGTGTGAGGACCTCCGTCCAGACGTTGAGAAGCCCAGGCCCCGGTGGAGCTTTCCCCCTAGAACTAGCCGGAGCACGACTCTCACACAGGGGGGCAGCTGCCTCCTGTGGGTGTGCCCAGCTCACAGAAAGTGCAAAGAAGCCACTGAAGTCACAGTCAGTTCCCCAGACGCTCGCGCTCTGCACGTGGGGGGGGGGCAGGGGTGGCGGAGTGCACACGTGGGTCTAGTTACTTCCTGGCACGCAGGGCGGTCCCTCGAGCTTCCATTCAGACGGCAAGACACACTTCACGAGCACCTCGGATGCACCCAGTGCCCTCGTATGTTGCGGGGGAAGGTCCGGGTGAGTGGCTAGAACTCCTTCCTTTGGCAGTCGGCATTTGGATGTTCCCTGCAACCAAACAGGTTTGCTTTCCAACAACGGGCGTCTGGACAGAGGGCGCTGGGAGAGAAATCAGCAGCGCAGAGAACAGCAGAGCCTCGTCTGGAATCATCTGGAGTGTGATTCTCATTGCCTCCTTTTCCTCATCAGTGACATCACACTCATAATCATCTCTCCCTTCAATGTTCAATCAAGGATGACGGCAATGGGGAAAGGAAGTGTACCCAGGGGAGCCTTCCAACAAAACGCAATCAGTTCTTGCATAAGACATCATTTTTATGGCCTTGCCACGCTTGCATGGGAAACTTTAATAGGCCTGGAAAAGAGAAAGCAAAACAAGTCCCCTACCAGTTATGAATGGCAGAGCATGGAGACCTTTGCAGGGAACTCTCCCGTGCACAGCGGAGTGGACACCCAGGGAGGAGGGCTTCCGCAGGCCCAGGGAGGAAGTGGTTTGACATCTCCTTCCCAAGGAAATGTTCCACACGTAGGCACAGAGGGTTAAGATCAACCTTGACGCCTTCACAATCGAGATGGCCAGAACCAACCACCGTGAACCCAGCTCAGCAGAAACTAAGTTCCAACTTACTCTCCCAAGAAATTGACACCAGAAAGATCACACTAAAAGTACAAAGTAGTGGTGTGAGGAGCACTTAGGGAAGCAGAAAAGGGAATTACAAAACGAGGAAGTAGTAACAGACTTGAGTGAAGAACCAAATAGAAATTTTAGAAAGGAAAAATTTAGTCGTGTATTAAAAATCAGATTGGACACAGCTAGGAAAAGAATTGTTGAACTGGAAGTAGACCTCTAGGAAGAACCCATAATACAGCATGGAGAATAAGGAGAAGAAAAATAATATGATCAACTGAAATGTTTCAACATAAATCTACTTGGAGTCCCAGAGGGGAAAGGACAGAAAACGTGAGAGACAGAATTGTAAGAGGCAACGGCTAAGAATTTCCAGAATGATAAAAGACATGAATCTACAGATAGAGGAAGCACTCCACATCCCAAATAGAACACATGTGCTCCGTTATCTTTGACAGGGAAGCATTTTCATAGAACAATAACAGCTCTCACTCATAGAGTGGGGATTCAAGAGATAGAACTAAAACTCTGGACAAGAGCTTCCACGTCAGAGGGGTGATTTGGAGCTTGCTACGTTGGTTTGAAGGGTTTGTGAAGTTGCCCTGGACTTCACTGCTCTTGTGACAACCTACCTGCCAGGTCTCCCTGGACTCTCCAGGGACCCCAACCTCTCGTGCTATATCCCACTGGGGAAGCCGTCGCCCAAGATGGGCATGCAGGTGCTGCCTCCCATTGGTGTTTTTCCACAAAGGTGGGAGGCTCAGTGGGGGGAGAGGAAATGTGGAATTAGCAGGATCTGTCCACTTGATGGCAAAGATCACTGTCCCCCCAGACATCTCCTTGAGCTGGCATCCAGAAGAAGCAAGCAGTGATGGTCCCGGGGAGGCAAGGGGGACCCACTCAAAGCATGAGGACTGGCTAAGCACTGGCACCTCAGCAAAGAGCAGTGAAGTAAGTGTCCGCCATGGAGTTGGAGCGAGAATCCCCACCTCGTGGTGCGTGGAGTTGGGGTGAGATTCGCTTAACTGCAGGGCTGGGGTTTTAACCTGGCTCTGCAGAGCCACAGAGTCCATTAGACTTCCAAGATTGCACCTTGCCTGGCCTTCAGCCCCCTTCCACCCCCCCAGAGGTTTAAGCGTCCCCCCGACTGAACCATAGTCCTCTGGAAAGCCTTCCCTGGACCACCTCCTTCTTGGGCACGGGGGACTCCTTCCCTGTGCCCTCGAAGCTTCTGGCGTGGCTCCAGCACACCCCTGCCCACACTGGGAGCCACTGGGTTCCCTTGTCACCTGCTAAGATCACAGGTAAGACCGTGGGACTCTAGCACGGGCTCTGCTCCTGGCCCGGTGAGTGTCAGTACCGGCTGCTGTCGATCAATGAGGAAAAGTGACTTCCGTTTTGCGGTCCGTTTTGCAGGGGTGCAGACACGTTTCAGATTAAAGAATGTGTGTCATAACATAAAACAGCTTATCACAGCCACTTACTGTCTCTGATATAGACAGGATGACAGCAGGGACCGCGCGAGGTCACAGAGGCTGTGCTTTACCATCAAAAGCCGTATCGACTGAAGTCCATTATGACAACCTCTGAGTAAGAGAGCGGATGGGCCCGGGTGCATTAGTGATCGTCCCAAACACAAGAAAATTGATCCGTGACAAATTAATCCTGACAGACTTCGTTTTCGATTTCCTTTCTGAATTATACGGAACCATTAAAATGTACCCAAATAGAAAAGAAGAAGACAGGACAGAGGCAAATACCTGTGCCATGTATTGATTTCTTACAAAAATAGTTGAAGAGTAGATTTAATTTAACTAAATGGTAGCAGCAATATTGATAGAGCGATATTGATAGAGCTACCAAGGCTTCACCACCTCCCAGGGCCTCACCCCTGACCCTGTCTGGGGGCTGAGGTCTTCCTTCTGCCAAAGGAGAGGGTAGGCCAACGAGTATGCACTTGGGTCGTGTGAGGCTGTCGCTACTGTTCTTAGGGCTTCGTGGCCCCGTCCTGCCCAGGACCCCTAGAGACACCACAGGCCTCTCAGGCTGCACCCCTGCAAGACCATCGAGCAGGACAGGCGGTAGACACTTACCCACTTGGGGTCTTCCAGAAAGGCGGGAGGCTTGGGAGAGGGGGCGAGAGGTGGAAATGAGGGAACGCTGGTGAACTGTGTGAATGTGTCCCCCAATTTCACGAGTCAGGACCTTAACTCCCAATGCAGCAGGGCTGAGAGGCGGGCCCTCTGCCTTGTCTTGAGGGTCTTGAGGGCGGCCCTCGTGAATGCATCGATGCCTCGTTGCAGGAGTGGGCCCCTGATGAAGGGTGAGCTCTGCTCCTTCCCTGCCTTGCCCGTCTGCTTCTGCCATGGGATGGCACAGCCAGGAGGCCCGTACCGGGTGCGCCTCCTTAATGTTGGACTTCCCATCCTCCGGAACCTTGAGCAGACCGCTCTGTGTTCATGGCGAGTCGCTCGGCTGTAGCTCACCCTTGTGCAGCATCACCTGGACTAAGGCAGATGCTCATCTCCCTCGAGCTCAAAGACACGGGTTCCTCTCAGATGTCTGGGCGCAGCTCGCACCAGGTTCCATGAGAATCCAGTGGAGATGGGAGAGTGGACACAAGGCTGGCCAACCCTGACCACAGCTGTGGAGCCACACGCTAGCTACTTTCCAGAGAGCCCTACATTAGGAATAAAGATGGAGCCGAGGCCCAGTCCCTAGAGTCGTAATGGGCAGGGGGTCCAGAATGAGGGTCTGTTTTCCCGTCTGTGAACTTGGCAGGTCATGGTGCAACCTGTGGAGCTCCGTACCTCTGCCCCACCAGCTCCAGGACAGGCAGCTAAAGCTGCCCAGGGGGCCTGAGGCCCTAGGAACGTGTGCCTCTGTGGGTCCCCTGGGGCCGCTGTAGCACGTTTTCACAAACCTGGAGACTCAATTCAACAGACGTCACTTTGCTCATGGTCCTGGAGGCCAGAGACCCCAAACTGAGGTGTCATAGGGACACTCTCCTGGGGAGTCTCTGGAAGGGTCAGCTCCTCCCCTCACTCCTGCTGGCTCCAGGTGCTCCTCACCTGTGGGCACCTCTACCCTCTCTGCTTCCTCTTCACATGGCCTTCTCTTTTCTCAGTGTCACTATTGTGTGTGTGAGGACACTTGTCATTGGATGTAAGGCCCATCTAGATAGTACCAATGATTTCATCTCAAAATCCTTTCCTTAATTATATCCCTGAAGGCCCTCTCCCCAAGTGAAGTCACATTTGCAGTTTCTGGGATGTGGACAGGTCTTTCTGGAGCCACCGCCCAGGCCACCACAGTGCCTGTTTCTCACTAACAGTCTAGGTTCTTTGTCCAGGCTCCAAGGTGGCCCCCTGGGGAGGACTCCTTTCTGCTCTTGGGCAACAGCCTCAGGATTTGTGACTCCCCGGGTAACAACAGGGTGTGAAGAAGGACAGGGCAGTCCCAGCCAGCTCTCTAGTCTCTTTCTTCCTCAGCCCACTGCAAGAATGTGATTGTCCTCCATCCACCCCCGGAGCAGAGGGCATGAGCCCTGCCCAGGTTGGGGAGCAGGAGGGAAGCCAACAAGAAAAGTACCCTGGGTTGGGCCCTGGTCCTGTTCCTAGCTGGGTTCCATGGTGAGGACAGGGTCTGACAAGGAGCCACTCCCAGAAGAGCTTTGTCTAGTGTACACATTGGCTCCCTCACTGCTGGGACTGGCTCTGGGGCTGTCCAGATGGAGCTCTGCAGGGACATCACCAAGCACAGCCGTCCGCAGAGCATCACCTGCTCTGCCCCCACTGTCATTCTCACTACTGCCAGAACTCACCCAGTTACTCCTGCTCCAGAGGCAAAGGTCTGATTCATGCTGTGACTCAGTATCTCCATGGTGCCTCACACAGAGGAGCAGCTTAATTAATAAATGAAAATATGGATGAATAGACAGATGGACGAACAGGTGGATTGACAGACAGATGGGTGGATCAACAGATGAGTGGATGGGTTGGTGGATGGGTAGATGAAGAAATGGATAGATGAGTGGGTGGATGGATGAATGGATGGTTGAATGGAGGGATGGGTGGATGTATGGATGTATGTATGTATGGATGGATGGATGGATAGATGGGTTGATGGATGAATGGATGGTTGGATGAGTGGGTAGATGGATGAATGATTGGATGGGTGGGTGGATGGACAAGTGAATGGACAAATGGATGAATAGGGCAGATAGAAGAATTAATGGGTATCCTGATTGGTTCCTATGAGAGAAAACTAGGTCCTTCTGCTTGATATATGGATAATGAGTGCTGCTGTCCTGGCCTTGGGGTGGTGAGTCCTGCTGGGGGAGGAAGAAGGTGGGAGTTCTGTAATGAAACCTGTCTGATGGCCAGGGGACCAGGATGGCTGCCTGAGTTCCTGCATGTGCTCATCTGCTATGAGTGCCACGATAGCCTAACACACACTTAGCAGTTTAATCAACAAATTGATCATCTCTTCATTTCATTTTATTTATTTATTTATTTTTATTTGTCCTGATTAGTTGTAGGTGACAGTAGAATGCATTTATACACTTTGACAGATCATCCATAAATGGAGTGCAGTCTCTCACTTTTTGATCTCACTGTCCTGGAAGTCAGGGTTCCAGCACAGACCTCCCAGGGCCAAGGTCAAGGTGTGGTGGTCCTGCGTTCCTTCTCAAAGCTCAAGGAAGGATCTATTTTCTGTATTCAGCAGAATTCAGTTCCTCTGGCTGTAGGACAGAGCCCCATCACCCTCTGGTTTTCAGGGGGGCTGATTCCAGCTTCTAGAAGCCACCCTCCTCCCTGGCTCATAGCCCCCGGCTCCAGGTGAAGTCCCCCTCATGCTAGGATTCTCCCTTTTCTTCTCCTACTGCCTCTGATGACTCTCCTGACTTCCTTCTGTGTTTAAGGGCCTGAGAGCAGATAAACCAGGATAATGTCCAGATTTTAAGGTCTGTGGTCTTAGTTCCATCACAAGGCCCTTTTGCCACATAGCCTGGCCTGCCGCGGGTTCTAGGGGCTAGGGTGCGTGGGCAGCTTCAGAGGATCTTGTACTGCCGAGCACATGGGGAGGAGGCCTTGGGCCCTAGGAGGCTCTCCAGCCTGAGATCTGTGGAGAGCCCCCTCCTCAAGGGAATTCTGTAGCGACCCAATGGAGAAATGCAGGGGGGCCAGCGGGTACAGGGGACGGATCAGTGAAGAGACCACCATCTCATGGAACACGAGGCCATTTGGCCAGGCCACCCAGCATCCTGGCAGCAGAAAGCTCAGGGCCCTATGGCGGGTGGCAGTGTCCTTGTCCTCCCTGCCCTCAGGCCTGTGGCCTACTGCAGGCTTGCCTACCTGGTTTGCTTTAAAAAAATAACGGACCTGAGCCTGTCTTCCCTGGAGAGCAGGCAATTTATATCAGAGCAAGCAAAGCCACGCCAGGCCAAAGGGAGCCAAGTTCTAGTCATCGGAACACCCCCACTCCTGGGCCGGGGCGGGGGCGGCACTCAGGGCTCCTGCTAGCGGCTGCCCAGGTCCCCGCCCATTTCCTCCTGTGCAGACACGTCCCTCCAAACTCCAGGCCCACCCCCTTCTCCAAACCACCCACCTCCCCACATGCTCTTCTCCCCTTGGGGGCTCAGGAGACGCGTTCACCCCCCGCATCTCTGTGACCACCACGGGCACCTGGTCCTGCAGATGCAGGACAGATGGAGCTCATGTGTGGCGTCGGCCTCCTTGGGCACGTGCTCAGGGCCTGGAGGTTGGGGGGCATCTTGTATAGGGGTCTGGAGGTGACTTTCGGCAGTGAGTCCCTCCAAGGTACTCTCGCCAACCCCGGGAGGACAAGAGCCACCTCCCCTGAAACCAGCACTGCCCAGAGAGGGCCTCCTCCTCAGCCAGCAGGAAGTGCAGATGGACGGGGGCCTGTCAGGGACAGAGCCTTTCCTAACCGGCTACCCAGCTCCTCCCACTCCAGGCCTCCTTCCGAGGTCTGAGTTTTCCCGAAACACCTTCCACACGGCTCCCCACTGAGAGGGTCCCCCACCTTCCTCTCAGCCTGGTGGACTCCGCCCTGCCTGCCCGCCTGCCCACGGGCTGCCTCCTCCCCCACCTCCCCTTCGTGACTCAGCTACACCCTGTCTTCTGCAGGTCGCGTCCAGCTGTGGCCTCCTGCTCCCCCTGGATGCTGCCTGTGTGACCCTGGGTCTCCCTGCTGGACGGGAACTCTCATTCCCTTCTGCTCCACTCAGGCTGGATCCATCTCATTCTGTGCCAACGCCCTGGCTGGGCAGGCACGTGCCAGTCTCCTCTGCAAGCTGCCGGGGCCAGATGCCTCTTGCCTGAACCACAGGGACCGGGGTGTGCAGTGGAGGGACCAGAAGGACGAGAAGGTGAGGAGCTTGACCCAGGCCACGCCTCTCCCCTGGCCGTGAACCAAGAGGCCCCAACTCCTAGCTGAGCTTGTGCCCTCCAAGAGATGAGGTCAGGTTCAGGGGTGAGTGTTCAGGTAGACTAAAGGAGGCCAGGCCCGAGAACACCTAGCAGGCCAAGCCGGTCAGGCCCTGGACGAGCTGGACCTTGATGGTTCCCGGCATAAGGAGACTGCACGGAGCTACTTCTTTCAAACGTGCACGTGAAGAAGCCGAGTTAAGCTCAGCCCATCGGAAGCTGCCAATCACTAGAAACCAGGAGCTTCCCATGGTGTAAATGCAATGAGGGGACAGTAGCTGGAGCAGAAGGTGCAGGCCTGGCCTCTGTGCCCATCCTTCAGAGGCCCTCGCAGGCAGCGCGCCCGACCCCTCTGCTTTGGAGCCGCCAGCTTACGAATTGTCTGGTCAGAGTCTAAAACCTTTCACCCTGCCTCAGTTTACCTTTGCACATGGGAGGCAGGGAGGCAGCAGGCACCGTGGAATTCCTCCAGAGAGACTCCAGCCCCAGCCCCTCTGCCCACAGCACGCAAGTTCACCCTAGGTCAGAGTCCGGGGCCTCATGCTGCTCCGCTCATCGCCCGCAGTTCTGGCGCTTCTGTGGTGCAGGGCTGGAGGAGCCGGGCTTGGGGCTGGAGGAGCCCAGCGTGGGGCTGGAGGAGCCCAGGGTGGGCCTGGAGGAGCCCACGTGGGGCTGGAGGAGCCCACGTGGGGCTGGAGGAGCCCAGCTTGGGGCTGCGCCTCCGTCACGCTGACGTGCGGGCTGTGCACGCACCTGCAGGGCTCCTGACCACGTCTGTGCAGCTTGTGTCCCACTCGGCATGGCAGTTAGGAAAGGGACCGGAGCCTGGGAGCCTGGGGGGACCTCCTCTGGGGCTGCCCACTGACTGCGGAGAGAAGGATTCCAAAGTCATCGGGGTTTTCCGAGCAGCCCTGCTGCTAGTTCACTGGCTCGAGGCAGGAGAAACATGTGGCCCTGATGCTGCACCAGGTTCCCCGGGTCTCCCTGGTCCCAGAACCCAAGCAAGACCCACCTGGGACCCGTCAAAGTGTGAGGAGTCCCCGGAGGCGGCTCCTAGTCTTTCTACTGGGGGAGAGTCGGTCACTCTGAGGTCCGTCAGTCCACCTGCCCATCTACCTGAGAACACACCTGTGGGGAGGAAGAGGTGCCAGGGACCGTGCCGGAGTCCAGCTGCTGGTAGACTCAGCCCCTGGTGCCCCCCCAACTCAAGACTCCACCCAGGAGACCCCATCACACCCATAAGAGGACACACCACACCCCCGCAGGGAGCAGCTCTCCTTGGACCCGGGAGGGCTGAGGGCACAGTGGAGCTGATTGGTCGCCTGTTTCCTGGAAGGACGTGGGAAGTTGGCACACTAGTGTCCTTGGACATTAGGGGATCCTGGGGTTTGGATGAGACGTGGCCTCTAGTCCCCAAGCCCATCAGGACCAGCCAATTAAAGCAAAGCCACTTGGCAAAGCAATTAGAGGGAGAGGCCATGTGCAGGGCCCTGCCCCTGGGAGCAACCTGCCACCACGCCCAAGTGATGAGCTGTCCTTCCCAGAAACATGGAGCGGAGATGAGCTTTGATCGCTGTGCCCCTTAACGTTAATCAGCACCCACCAGCGAGCCGGGCCTGCCAACAGCGCTGATTCTCAGTCACAAAGGCTAAATAAGTGAAGGATCACGGGGACACGCCGTCAGCGCCAGCACGTCCAGCAGGGATGACCGGCTTCTCCGAGGCGGAGCCCCACCACCAACCATCCAGCCCCGCTGGAGGGGCCTCCTGAGGGGACCCAGGAGAAGCCAAGGCCCTTCCTGGAGGGAGGCTGGGGTGCCATTGGCCCCTTTTGTGGTCGGGACACAGAGAGGGAGGGAGGGAGGCCAGCAGTCCCAGCCTCTCTGTGCTCTAGTCGGCTGGAGGCTAAGACTGAGGCTCCGAGGCTGCGGCCGTGCACACCAGCCTCTCCTGGGAGGCTCCTTCTACCTGTGGGGAAACTGAGGCCCAAATTTGCAGGGATTGGTGCCTGCTGGTCTCAAGGATCCGCCTTTAGGACAACCAAGTCCTCCTGTGCCCAGCACTGACTCTGCTGCTTGACCCAGAGCCCCTCACAGCCAGCAGAAAGAGACAGAGGGAAAGGAGGATCCGGTTCTGCTTCTATCGCACTGTGTTCCCCACAGGGAGAGGGACGGAGATGGGCACCAGCACTCCTGCACACGATTCCCTCCGAAATCTCCGCCCACCAAGTGTGCGACCCTCTGTCCCAGGTGATCTCCAGGACAGGTGTCCCCGGCCGGAGTCTCCCGCAGCCTCTGAGGCCCTCTTGCTCGCTCCTCCACCGCCCTTCCCTGTCTGCACTCTCTCCCCCTCCCTTCCTTGCTCGCATGCTTGTGAAGGTGACATGGGACACTGGGTGCCTGCCCTGGCGGGTCAGCATGGACGATCTATGTGGAATCCTGAGCTTTGAGAGAAGATCCTTGGAAGGAGGGAGGCTGGCGCCACTGCAGGAAGGGCTGCAGAGGCCTGGCCTCCCGTCTCATCTGATGTCCACTGCACCAACACCGTCCCGTGTCCAAAGCCCAGGCTGCTGTTCCCTGTAAGAGCTGAAGCCTGGCTGTAAACAGAGCAGCCCACCCAGGGACAGAGGGCAGGCTTGCTGGGAGCTCCCGCTGATGTCCTGCCTGAAGGCTGCTCTGTATTAACCCAAGGGGACACGTCAGGCCTGCAGGTCCCAGAGCCAAGGCCTCCTTGAGGCAACTGTCCAGGGGGTCCACTCCCCTCAAGGCCCTTAGCCACAGTGACAGGAGGAGGCGTCCTCTTCTTCATTGACTGGATCCCAGGTTCCAGGATGACCCACTGCTGGGCTGCAAGGCCAGCCCTGGAGATGGGCCTCAGTGATAGCCTCCTCTGGCAGCCTCCTCTGAGCTCTGGGAGGTCAGGATTCACCTGGCAACTCTCGGCACAGCCTTCCCTCTCCACTGTGGTCTGTGACCACCAAGGAGGTGAGGCCCGGCCACTCCTGAGCCACTTCCTCATCTGAGAAGCAGGGTGAGGCCCAGGGTCCCTGTGGGTGCCCTCGGGCTGGGTGGAATGGGCAGTGCATGCCTGGCCATGAGCACTTGGGCAACGAGTGGGCGGCTTCCTGCTGAGAACGATGACAGCAGCCCTCACTACGGGTTCCTCTTCCATCTTCCTCTCCACGTCTCAGCCGTTCACCTTTGTGGGTTTGCTGAGTCGACACGGGGGTTTATTCTTCGACCTCTTCTTCCGGCTGCTCTTTTGAGAAGACGCCAAGACCCAGTCCACCCTCCAGTGACCACCGTGGGCAGCTGGGTGCCTGTGGCTCTCTGCATCTGGCCCTGAATCTGCAGGCACAACCAAGGACGGATCAAAACACTTCCAGACGTTGGCGTTGCTCGGAACGTCCGGTGTCCTTGTTCCCTGAAGATTCCTCCCCAGCTGATATCACACACACACACAGCACCAGGACTTAGGGGCCATCAGGGGAGGCTCACAGGCCCAGGGGTGCGGCACACTCTGAGCCAGCTCACCTGAGACTTGGGCACCGTGGGGTCTGAGGCCCACGAGGTCCTGGAACCAGGCTCTAGCAGAGGCTGGGGGCCACTGGTACCGGAATCCCACTTCCTTCAGGAGGGGAAACCAAGAAAGATCAGACCTCTTCCAGAAAATGAGTGTTTGGAATCAGAAGATCTAAAATTGCTGCCTGGCGGCCAAGCGTGAGGGGGGTGACGCTCCCAAGGCTGGGCAGCTCTCTCCTGGAGGGATCCTCCAAGGAGACAGGGAGGCCGGATGCTCCTTCCTGTGGCTTGACTCAGCCAGTCCGCCGTGATCGTATTTCAAAGGCAAAACCAGCAAGAAATGAGCCGGAGGAGATCCGAAACGGAGGGTTGGATGTGAAAACCAAATCGCCCTCATGTATCTCGGTTTCCAATATCATAGGGCGAAACCTGTCGAGCTGGGTCTCATCCACATGCTGTCCCATACGATGACGTTTTTAGCATCTCACCCTCAAGCTCCCTGCGTTCAGGTCCACCCAGGAGCTGGACGAGGAGCGTGGCCTTCAAAGGGAAGCCTCGGAAGTTGGTAGAGACCAGCTGGCAGGTCCTAGGCTGAACTAAACGCAAAGTCGGGGCCCAGGTCAGCTCCGTGGCAGGACACCTGCCGGCAGCGTGCGGCCCGGGTTCAAGTCCAGCTCTGCCGAAAAACAAAAGCAGAGAAGAAGTGCCGGCCATTCAGCAGCAGAGGCCGCGCTGCGCGTCCCTCGGCCAGGCTGCGCTGCAGGACGCCCTGGGCCGAGCCTTCCCAGAGCCCCGGGGGCTGTGCCCCTCCCTGGGGGGATGAGAGGGCCCTTCCCCCCACCATTCCTCGTGCCTGGAGAGCTGCAGGTCCCTGGCCCTGACCTGGGACCACAGTGCGAATGTGTGCCCAGGGGACGGGCCCTCACCCCCGAGCTCTGCCGAAAACTACGCTGCTCAGCGCCCGCCCTTCCCACGGGAGAGCAGCACTGGGCGCAGGGAAGGGGCCTGGGCTGAGAGCAGAGTTCGTCTAAGATGTGATCAAAGGAGGAGGCCCCCAGGCCCCTCCAAGCCTCCTGGGAGGAAGGCAAGAGTGACCAGGCAAAGGCAGCCACGCCCCTCCAGGGTGCCTGCTACAGCCATGCAGGGCCGAGCTCAGCCCTCTGCAGCTGCAGGGGCACCGTCAATGTCCAGCAAGGAAAGCTGGACCAGGAGACCTTCAGTTTCCCAGCCCACTGGACTTGGTCTCAGAGAGCAGGAGCTACTGAGGGTCTGATGAGCAAGCCAGGGCTTCTCCTGACCTGATCCTGGTGCCCTGCAGAGGGCTAAGGAAACTTCCAGCAGCTCTGGGCCGGCCGGCGACTGCCTGCTCCAGGCCCACCTCTCTCCAGGGCATTCCCAGTGGCCACTTTGCCCCCAGTGGCCACCTGCTCCACTCCCTGCCCCTACCACCTCTTTGAAGAGGCTGACCCTGACCTGTCCAAAATGACCTCTTCCCACTGGCACACTCACCCACACTTGTGCCCATGCTCCCTCTGCTGTGCGACCCAGCAAACGACCCTGCGTTGGCCTCTTCACTCCCTGAGCTGCTACCCTGTCCTCGCCTCCAGGGCAGCTCTGTCCGTGGCTGCAACCAGCCACTCAGAATGGGGGTTCGACTCAGGATCCAAGATGCAGAGCTGCCCCAGGGACCAGTGGGGACACAGTGGAAGCAAAGGGCTCGCTGCCTGCAGGTGGGGGTGCACAGAAGCCCGGAGGCCACACGGCTGGTCAGCAGATAACCCTCTACAATGTGAGTGGGCCTCACCCAAGCAGTTGAGGACCTTCAGAGAATTAAATACTGGCTCCCCCAAACGAGAGGGCCTCTGTAGTGACAGCTCCAGACCTGGCCTGCAGCCTGGGCTCCGTCCTGGCTCTCCAGCCTGTGGAATGGGGGGTCGCCAGTCTCCACAACTACGTGAACCAGTTCCTTCCAGTGAAGCTCTCTCCACATGCCGGCATCCTCTTGGCTCAAGATGGCTGGCAATGCAAGGAAATGAATGAATGGAGGAGGTGGTTTGTGCCCATCCCGGTGGGCAGAGCACCCCCTCTGCCCAGTGAGGCCACTCAGCCCAGCCCTCCCCTGTGCCCCAGGAGACATATGCTCCCCGCCCCCACCCCCACCCAGTGAAGCCTTGGCTTCTGGAGGCAGGTCTCGCTCCTGGGTCCTCCTCGGAAGGAGGCAGAGGTGGGGAGCCACGATCAGAGTCAGGGGGATGGAGAGCCCTCTGGGGCCTGCAGAGCCTTCCTGTGCCGCCCACAGTGGGGTGACTGTGACACCCCCACTCCCCTGCAGGGAGCGGGCAGCACAGATCCCGCAGGGCACAGGGAGGGACGGCAGGGCACCTGGCAGGTGGCGGGCTCGCTGGTGGCGCCTGCTGCTGGAGGAGGGAATGGACTCCAGTCTCCAGGCATCTGCGGCCTCCACGCCCAGGCCGTCGAGGAGTCTTGCAGCGGAAGGCTGAGCCTCACTCACCACCCTCCCTGGTTCACACTGTTCGCTTGGTCAGCCGGGCTCTGCTGCAGTGGGGCCTGGCCCAGGGTGTGGTCAGTCTGTGCCTCCAGGGGGCAGGGGGAAGGTAGAGGGCAGGGGAGGAGGGCGACTGGGAATCCAGCAGGGGGAGCGGCAGGCATGGGGCTCTGCGGGGGCTTAGGTCCAGGGAGGCTTCCTGGAGGAGGTGGTGCCTCCAGAGAGGACGCAGCCCCTGCCGCCCCGACAGCCTTGCCCAGAGCTCCCATCGGAGGGCTCCGTTCCCACCACCTCCCGGGTGCTGTAGGAGGGTGTGGGAATTTCCACGGCCCCCACTTCATCGCAGGGAGCAGAAGCCCCAGGATCCAGATCTAATTCGGAAACCTGCTGCCCGTTGCCCCTGCGGCCCTCATGGCCTTGGGTCAGATTCGCCCTGGGGGCTGGGACCACCCACCTGCCCCCTCGGCTGTCTGCTTCCCTCCCGTCATCCCAGGGCCCAGCTTGGAGCTGGGATGAAGAGCAAGGCCGCTCACCCCCTCCTCTGACTCAGATGCCCTCAGGCCGGTGTGCGGAGGCCCAGCCACACAGGGCCAGTGGCTGGCAACGTGCACTGCCGCAAGCGCCAAGGGGTTGTCTCCGGTCTCCTCGGAGGAGGCGAGAACCGCCCCAAGCCTCCCCTCCAGCCTCCTCCTTGGGGACTATAACCCGGCAACCATAAACCCTGGGGCTCGTGGGGTGCCAGGAGCCTGGCCTCCGGAGGCCGTGGTCTGGAGGTGGTGGCCATTGGCGGGCGGCCGTGCTCTGCTCTAGGGTGGTGGCTTCTAGCCGGCAGCTTCCTGCTTCGGCTCCCCGTGTCTCCCCGAGACGGCGCTGACGCCTCCTATTTCACCCCCCTCTTCCCTTCAGACAAATGAATCCCATGACAATCAGTAGCCTGGTGACGGGCGGCCAAGCTCCCTGGCGTCAGGACACCTTGACTGAGAGGCTGAGCCCGAGGATGGAAGGCCCGGTGAGCCCTGTGGAGCGAGCGGGCTGTTTTTGGTGGGTGGACATCTGCATAATGCGTCAGGAGCAGGCTCCCCACTCCTGGAAGGAGAAGTGGGGCACAGGCCACGATGCACACGGCCAGGCCAGGCAGCCTTGGGACCTGACCTGTGGGACCGGGGCAGTGGGCGGAGCTAGGAATTGTGTTCCAAGAAAGGAGGAGGTGTGTGCCAGGGGGGACTGGCTCCGGCCGCCCGGCTGGCTGGCCACCTGCAGGAGGTGAGTGGGCTGTGCGAGGAGCCCTCCTCCCCCGCATGCCATCTGGGACACCCAGGAAATGGCTGCTTGGAACCTTCTGCCCCAACTGCATGAGGCAGGGACAGAAACGGAGTCCCCGACGTTCTTTCCGAGAAGCCCTGGGACTTCTGGCTTGGAAGGACGAGCACAGCCCAGGTTCCAACCCGGAGGAGAGAGGGGCTGAGTGGGGAAGAAGGGAGAGGCCCCTGCCGTGGTCCCAGGGCACAGGCTGGACCCTGGGCAGGGCACCAGGCCCCTGTGGAGGCCCTGAGAATGAGGTCATGAGGGAACAGCGGGTGAGGCCCGCTGGCCGGGTCCGGGTCCACCTGTGCTGTCTAACCCTCCCTCAGCCCGGGCGCCTTGTGGCCAGACACTGAGGCCAGCCAGGTCTCGCCACCTTCCTGAGGCCACTCTGGTGGCAGGTCCAGGCTCAGGGACTGCCCTGACCTCCAGGCGGGGCTGCCTCCAAGGCACTCTGTCCGTCCTCCAGAAATAAACCCGAGGCCCAGAGGGGCCGACTGTTTGCCCCCCGTCCCACAGTGACAGCCAGGGAGCCTGGGTCCACACTCACATCTGGCTGCCTCAGTGCTGGCTCTTCCCAGGGCACGAATGGTCTGATGTCCCCCCAGGGGGGGCATCCGTGGGACTGGAGACCACTCCCACTGCAGCCTGCCGTCCTCCCAGCCTCTGCCGTGGACAGCAGCACTTCCCAGCAGGGCACGGACTCCCAGTGCCGAGGACTGTGGGGCTGGGTCAGGCTCGGGTGCATTTGTGCTTCCTGTTATTACTTCCATCTTCTCCATTACACTTCCGATTGCATGATCCATACGGTGCTGTCTCGCCCCTGATTCACTGGTTAAATTAGCTGCTATTTCTTCCTCCTGCATTAAAGGCTCAGAGTAATTTGTTTATGAATCAAATGTTCTCTAGGCTCTGAAGGAGAGCTTAATACGCACTCATTACAGCCTGGTCGTAATCACCCTAAATCACGGGAACTGCCGTCTCAGGCAAGCCATTGGTCTCCTTTGGCACGGGCTGCCATCCCGTACCTGACCAGAGAGGCGAGGCCAAGACATGAATTTTAATCACATTTCATGGAAGCAGGGGCAATATGCAAACGGAGAAATACATTCATATTTTAAAACCGTGCAAACATTCCAACTGATGCAAGACGGTCAGCCAGCTTGCCCTCCACATGACTTCAGAGCGCACCCTCCCCAGGCCCAGCTCCTGCCTCCAGAGCTTGGGAGAGGCTTGGTGGCCCCATTCCTTCTGGGCCTCCCAGCCCCAGCTTCCTCTTTGCTGCGGTGCCCAGGCGGACCTTCTCCAGGGGAGTCTCCCTTCTCACCATCTTCAGCTCCCTGTGGCCTGTCCAGGCGTGTCCACCCAAGTCCTATGCCCAGAGCCGATTCTTGGTGGACGGCGAGGAGCCCAGAGTCAGCTGAGAGGCCGACTCCAGCCCCCAGTGCCCCACATTGTACTCCACCTGGCAGGGGTCTGCTGGCAGGCCTCCCACCCTTGCCCCCCTCATGCCCCCAGCCCGGCCACCCCAGCACCGTCCAGGTCAAGTCTGCTCTTAAGATAAAATGCTGCAGATGCGGGTGAAGAGGCAGCAGTGGGCACCAGTGCTGGCACTCTCTGGCCACTTTTCTCCATTTTGACCTTGATCTAGACCTTGGTCATTGTCCCCTTACCTGCCCTGGGACTCAGAGAGACTCAGGCGGGAGAGCCCCTTGATGGGGCTGCTTTGGAGAGGTCCCGAGACACACAGAGTGGCCTTTCCTGAAGGGGACCAGAGGTGCAGGCCAGCATGGTGGTGTGCTCAGGTGCATCAGGGTGCCGGGGTACAGCAGGGCCCCCCGGGCCTGGGAGTCTGCCTGGGGTCTCCCGAGGGGCACAGACCCAGTCTCGTGCCTGGATTTTTGTCCTTAATGCCGGGCTCCTCTTCACACATGGAGGATTAGAATAAAAGCAGGTCGACTCTGACCTTGGCCGGGTGGTGAAGTGACGGCAGATGTCAGGAGCAGTGCTCACCTGGAAGACCCCCTGTGGAGGGGCCTGAGACAGAGGCCCATGGCACTCCAAGACCCATGCCCAATGGGCCCCAGGGAGCTTCAGACATTTTCCTTTCCTGCTGGAAAGGAAACCAAAGCATCTCAAGTCAGTGCTGGGAAAAGCCAGAAGTCAAACTCCAAAGCAAGAGCTTAGGAAATTTCCACTCTGCAAGGCAGGCACTCCCCCGCTTGAAATTTTATTTGCAGATTGCATTAGAAACTAGTTTACGACGCCCATTCTGGAATGCTGAGGACCTTTAAGCCAGTAAGAATCTGTCTCCCTCAATGGCAAATTCAAGACATGTAGGTTTTCATCGTGGTGCATTTGAAGTCAAGCTTTCTCCATTACGGCATGAAGGGGCTCGCTTTCCTCTGAATTCTGTTGACAATATTCTACTTAATGAAATGTCTAAACTAAACACATTATCATGTTATGGATTGTGTCTCCCTACAGATGGGCCAAATGTGAGCAGTTTTCCCACATCTCCATCCATCACTGGAAGTCCTAGTGGAAGCTGTGGTGTGCAGGGGACGCGGGGATCATTCTAGGTAAAGAGCTGGAATCCTTGGGACCCTGGTGGCAAGGCACGCTGGAGGCCAGGGCGGAGCCTTCTCATCTTCCTCTCCAGCCCCAGGCCTCCATCCTCCTCCTCCCAGCCCTCCCTGGGCTCCTGCTTCTGTGCCCCTGCTGGCTGTGACAGCTGAGGCACTTGCTGACACTTCCGGACACTTCCGGGTCGTGGGGGAGAGTGGCGGGTGACAGATTCCGCCCCGCTGGGCACACTTTCCGGCTCACTACCCTCTCCAGCCCCATTTTGAAACGTAGGGGAGGAGATCACAGAAACTTGAAGGCACACCCAACAAATGGAGTTATTTAAACTCTTAATGAACCTCGAGCCCTCCAAACTACCGAGCCCCGGGGCTGGAGCTGCTAATTATGGTGTTGGTGGGAGCTGGGGACGGGTTCTGGGCCTGTCATCCGAATGCTTAGCTGGGGAACAGCTCATTCATTATCCGGTCTCTGGGAAGCAGTGACCAATTAGTCCATCTGCTCGGCATGGCATTTCCCGAAACAGAGCAATTAGCTGAGACCAAAGCCTGAACACCAGATCCAGCTGGACTGCCTGCCGGGCTGCCCCGTCCAGAGTGGCTCTGAAAGCAAGAGGACATTAGAAAGGGGACTGTCCAGCCGCCTGGGCTCTATGGTGGGAGGTGGGCTGCTGGCCAAGTGGCTGTAGTCCTGGGTGCACGTGGCGCTGGCCACACTGATACATGGGGCTTGTGCCCCTCGCTTCCTGGAGCATCTTCTGCCCTTTAGACAGGAGCACTGAGGTCTGGGGACACAGGCCCCCCTCTCTGATGTGCTCGCCTTCTCCTGGCTTTGTTCTCAAGAAGATGGAGGTGAAGCTGCTTTGTTTCTCTGACTCTTTCTCCCAGGTTCCCATCTCCCCACCCATCCTGGACCTTAGAGCCCCAGGCCTCTGCTCCTTCCCTGGACATGCGTCCAGCTTGCAGAGGGTCTCCAGCTGGGACCTGTGCGTGTTGGGGCTGCGTGTGTGCCGGGCCCTCAGCAAGAGTGCAGAGAAGGGCGCTCGCTCCCTTCCCGCTTGTGCCTCAGTGAGAGGCTTGGGGTTTTCTGCACCCTGAGCAATTTCTGAAGTTTCATGTGTCAGGAAGTAAAGACAGAACTGGGAATAACTTAATCAGCTGTCCGAAGGATCCACGACTCGACATCAGGTGGAGTCCCGAGCTGTTCTTAGT
>JAJEJO010000549.1:31083-60836 GCA_020662805.1 Glaucomys volans
GTTGTGGATTTTAAGGAACACTCAGCAGAGTTTGACAGATGTGAAGGACCACAGGACAGGACTCATCGGGACCTCTGGGGAAGGGATGAGTGGCCCAAGGGCAGGGTGTGGCATCCCTGGGTGGAAGATCACCAGGACAAACTGGAGAGGACTTCAGGCTGGAATTAAACTGGGCTCACAGCATTCTTGCTGGAACTGGGCTTTCTGCACACCAGGGATTAGGCAGCTCCATGGGATCCTCAGGGGTTTGGTTCAGAGAAGATGCTCAGAAGCTGATGGGAGAAGGAGGTCACTGGGTGACGTTTGGTGACTTTCTGGGCTTGACTAAATGAGTGGAGAGAGCCTGTCGGATTGGGGAATCCTGCCCCTTGCAACTCACTCTGGACATGCACCAGTCCTGTTCGCTCTTGGCTGGCACAGAGCCTATTCTAGCTCAAATTGGGCTCCCGAGTCTTCCCGCCCTGCTCCTCATGAGCCTGGAGTCTCTGCAGATGGGACACAAGACCCAGATGTATGTGCAGTGTGATTATGGGCATTTCTAAAGGGTTCATGGAAGTTGGACTGAGAAGTCGCACTCTCTCTCTCTCTCTTTCCATTTCTCCCTCATTTTCCAGAGGCTGAAGAACATTCCACACAGCTGGGGTCTGGGTGCCCGTGCCCTGAGCAGGGTCTGTGAATGTATGTGGGGCTTTCTGACAAAGCCCAGCACTCTGAGCTCCCCAGGCTCTCCGGAGGGGACTAGGTGGCTGCAGAAGAGAGGTGGAGAGGAAGGGAAAGGTGGGCCACGAAGGCAGCTGGTTATTCCCGTGAAGGATGCATGGCCTCAGAGGCCACAACTGCCTGATCAGGGCAGACCGGAGGCCGCCCTCTCCCCTCCCACCGAGCTGCCTTCCTCCCCGACCTGCTCTGCTCTCAGCTCATCCGGGAGACACCGTATGCGCTCCTTCATCCTGTTTTAGGCCTTCCTAGGACCAAGTGAGCGGTGGAACTTAGATCTCGGTTTTAAGCTTAACTCCTTCCAGGGAGAATTGAATATGCTGTTCCTCCTGTAGGCAGGGCACACCTGGTTGCATCTGGGCCCATCCAGATTTCCTAGGGGTCCCTAGAAGAGCCCACACTCCAGAGCAAAGCTTCCATATCCCAGGTTTATGACCAAACTCCAGGACCTGCCCCGTGTCCAACCCTGAGCGCCAGCTCCACCTGCAGAGTCTGCTGGTCCTACCTTGTCTCACAAATCCCTGCCTCAGTCCTGCCTGGCCTTCCTCCCTGGCCCCACCCCAGCCCATCCACGTCCTCCGTTCTCCCAGGGATCCTGAGTTGACTCCGACTCTGCTCGTGTCACTCCTGCTGCCAGACACCTCAGAGGCACTTACACAAGGAAACCTGAGTCTCACGCTCTTTAGAACAACAATATCCCCACGGGCTGATACTCCTGGTGTTTCTGGATGTCTCCCAGGTGCTCTGTGTGGGGGAAGATGTACCTGCAGAGATGCACCTGATACCGGGAACCTGGACATGAACTTGACCACAAGCTGGGCAGTGGCTATGCCATGGTCCCTGAGCCACTGTGCGCTGGGAGGTGGTTCCCTGGTGGACTGTCCTGCTCGTGCTCCAAGCCCTTGCTGGGCTGGGAAGATGGCAGTCCCGGGGGCTGAGACGGTGGTGGTTTCGGGTTCCGCGAGGACGAGCATCTTCACGCCTCCCTTCCCCTTCCAGGCCTCCGCTTCCTTGGCCTCGGCCTCCTGTGTCTCAGCGCGGGCCATTTTTCACCGCCTGGCCCAGGATCTTATTAAGCACATAATGAGCCAGCAGAGGTGACCTTGAGAGGGCCAGAGACCCCCAGTGCTATGTCTTCATTTAAGAGCTGCAACCACAGACTCTAGCGCCATCCAGAAGGTGCTTTTCTCCCAGGACCCACAGGGGAAGAAGATGCGTCCAAAGGGTGACGATTCCCAGCCCCAGGAGACTCGGCCTGGAGGCCGGGCCTGAGCTGCAGCTCGGGAGCCAGGGGTGGGTCGGGGCAGCTTTCCCGAGGAGCCGCAGCTGCGTCCTCCCCAGACGTGCGGTTCTCACGCTGCCGCTTCGTCCCCGCTCCGTTGCAGAGACTTCAGGCTATAATTAATTCTTGAATATGGCAATAAATCAAAGCTTCGGAAACTGGAAGAAACTTTCCTGGCCTTCCACGTGACACTCTGCTGTGTGCGTCAGGGCCCCTCTCATCCGCCTCAGCCGTCTCCACCTGAAACTCGAGCAGATGTTCCAGAAATTCGTTCTGAGATCAAGTCTGTGTTCCAGCCTGTAGACGCTGGGGCCGAAAAATAAAAATAAAACCAGAAATAGCAGCCATCGCCCCCGGGCCGTCTCAGGGCTCTGCTGGGATAGGCATCGTCCTCCGCGGGGCCACCCTCCCCGCCCAGATTCCAGTGCCTCTCTTCCGGCCACAGCATGTCCTTCCCGGCGACCCACACTCTGCCACACAGCCTTCATGACCAGTCTCTACGCACCACAGCGTCCTGCAGACAGGCCCCTCTAACTGACCAGGAATGATGACGCCCCACCACAGGGAGTGCCTGCCCCCCCCTCCCGTGCACTAACCACAGGTGAAACGCTGAGCTGCTTCCGGGCTCATCCGTGCACTTTCCAACGCCTCTTCCTTTTGTTCTCTCGCCCGTGTCCCCCCAACGCACCCTGTTTTTAATCCTTAGCCGCCACGGTATCCAGCAGAGGAGCAAACACCCTTGGTTCTCCTCTGCCTCCTCTGCGTTCATGTTGGAGAGAGAACTCCAGCGAGGAGCAGAGTACAGGGAGCCAGGTGCAGGCCGGTGGACCCGAGACAGGCATTTGAAAACGAGCTTGCTGACCCCAGCCCGCTCCTACCTCCCTGGGACCCTCACCTCTGTCTGCCAGCTCAGGGGCAGGGCTGGCCATCGGTGCAGGTCAAATGGAGAAACTTCGGGGAAATCGTGTGCATTTCAGGGCTGAGGACTGAATCTGGCCCCTGCCTCTAAAAGTTGGGTGGTGCGCACAACTTATGTAGGCACCAGTGGGCCTCAGTTTCCTCTCCTATAAAATGGGCAGCCCTCTCCATCGACATCGGTGTGTACGAATCTAAAGGAGCAGCACATGCAGGTTGTTAGTGACCTGGGCTCTCGTTGCTTAAGCAGGCCGCAGGCCCGGCTGTGGGGTGGAAGCTCCGAAGCTCACAACCAGCTGGACAGTCCCTCCGGGAGCCCTGGCTTTCAGCCGGTTGGCAAAGGCAGCTGAAGCAGTGGAATGACAACGGGGAGCAACACAGAGCGCAGCCTCCAGGAATGGGGGCGAATATCAAGGAGGACAGCCCAGCAGAGGCAGCCACTGCTCTGATCTCATCTTCTTGCTTCCTCTGGCTGCTGCCCCGAGAGTGGTCAAGCGGGGCTGATCGCTGACTTCCTCAGGAGACTCACTTGATAAACGGAAGCATCGGGAAGGTGGTGGGAATAAAACTGTCCAGGGGAAGCACAGGGGTGAGCGATGGTGCCACCTCTCGGTGACCCTCTGGGCACAGCACAATTAGCATAAGGTGGGCTAGGATTGGCTTTGCGTTGACGGGGGGCTGCTTCAAACAACCTGCAGGTGAGGAGTGAGATCCCCGCAGGCGAGCACCCCCGCCTGGCTGGAAATACTTAAGACAGCCGCGTGATGGAAAGTGAGTGACGTCACTTGACAGTATGGCTTGGATCTGGAATGCCCACTGAGGGCCGGGGTTCCCACTGCAGCCTGGAAAGGGATGGGATGGTGAGGGCTCTGCCCCCAGGGGTGAGCTAAGGTCGTGTGAGCGGGTGGACTCTGGGAGGGGCAGGTCTGGAGCAGGCGGACGTGGCTGGAGGAGGCCACTGGGGGCTTCCTCGGAAGGCCATTCTTGTCCCCCAGCCCTTCCTCTCCCCTCTGTTTCCCAGCTGCCAGGAGTTAGCAGCCCCCCTCTCCCATGCCGTCCTCCATGGCCTTCTGCCTCACCACTGACCCAGAGTAAAGGTGGGAACGCCATGGACCGAGACCTCTACGACCAGCAAGATAGACCTTCCCTCCTGAGTTGTCACTGACGGGTGTCGGGTCACAGTGCTGAGGAGCTGACCAAGCTCCTGTGTGTCTGTGGACATCCATCCCGACGCAGAGCCTTCTGTCCACAGCGGCTCCACGGGAGTCCTCTGGCCTCTTTGCATGGCCCCTCCCCAGTGCCCTCCACCCGCCCCGACCCCTGTGAGCCACCGCGGTGCTTTTCTTGTTAAGCATGGATATTCAGGGGCAGCTGCTGACCACTGTGCCAGGCGGGAAGCAGACCTGGGTAGGGTGGGAGAAGGCCCAAACCCTCCGCGCCCCTGACCTCACCCCTCCTCCCTCAAGGTCGCCACCCTCCTTGCTTCTTTGATAACAAGGCTCTTGTTTTATTCGCTGCCTTGCACCTGGGCACACGCTCCCCAGCCACCCAGGCTCAGACTCCGCCTGCTGGCGGTCTCTCCAGGGAAGGGACTCATCTGCACGTGTTCTATGGGACTTCCTTAGTGGATCACTCGTGTGTGACCTTCGCCAGAGCTGCCAGGCCGGGTGCAACTTGCTCATCTCGAACCCTCATCCCATGGCTGTGCTAATTTGATTTTGTGGTTATGCATCCACTCCACGGCCGATCGGCGCTCGGAGCCCTGTCAGTTCACGGCTAGGCGAGCCCCCTGCTCGGCTCTCCTGTATAGAACACGCGTCCCCCACCAGGAAGTGGCAGAACTGCAGATCACACGTACTGGCGTCTCCTTGTGGTGCTGATTTGCACTTTCCTAATTAATAACGGGTTGGTGTCTTTGTATATGTTTTCTGGACCATCGGATGTCACCTTGGCCTGCTCTGTCCCTGATGTTGTACTTACTGCCTGGGAGGCCACCGATGGGCTCTCTGGCTGTCCATCGCTGTGCTGACCAATCGCCCTCAGCATCATCTGCACCCTGGTCCACTACTGACTTATTTGTTGTGCTCTCTCCTTCCACTCCATAGCGTATCTTTCCACTCTCTCTATGGTGTCTTTTGGTAAATATTCATAATCTTAACATATTCAAATGTGCTGACCCTTTATTTCAGCAGTTCGGCACCTCGTTTTCTCACCTTATCTAATTCTTGGTTTAGATGGGCGTGGCGGCACGTGCCACATGTAATCCCAGCCACTCAGGAGGCTGAGGCAAGAGGACTACAAGTTCAAAGCCAGCCTCAGCAATCTAACAAAATTTTCTCAAAACAGGAAATTAAAAGGTGCTGGGAATGTGACTCGGAGGTTAAGCGCCCCTGGGTTCAATCCCCAGTACAAAAACTAATCATCATATTTTTTGGTTTATCGTGGGGCGAGTTATCCCCCCTTGAGCTTGGCTTCCTCTGCTTCTCCCCGCACCCACCAGGTCACCCGCGGTTTCTGCACCTGCTCGGCTCTGTCTGTGTCAACACCTGCCGTGGGACCACCCTGAGTGCCAGCAGGCTGCTGGAGAGACCCCTCGGATGGAGCCCGCTCACGAGTGCGTTCCCACTTCAGGCCGTGACTTATGGGCCAGTGGCCATCAGCAAGTGCCCCCAGACTGATGAGGGCTTCTGCACCGGGCTGTCCCCTCGAGCGCTGCCCAGGGAGGACCATGGTATGAAGAGTCTGGCTGGAGGGACAACATGGAGAGAGTGGCTGAGCCATGCGGCCATCAGAGCTGAGCCCAGCCAAGCGGCCTCCACACGCAGCCAGCGAGGCAGGCAGCCGAGCGGAATTGGCAGATGAAGCCGCAGAGAGGAATAAAGAGCCATTTCTGGGTGGAGGCCTTTGTTACGCAGTCACAGCTAACGGAAACAATGGTCCTGGCTGTCCTTGCACTGCTGTGCTTCCAGCGCCCAGAGTGCTCGCCCGCTCCAGCTGCTCCGCCCCACGCAGGCTCTGCCTTCTCTGCCCGAGCCTCTCACGGGGGCCTTTCTGTCCACTCTGCTCCGTCCAGTCCACCCTCTGCCTAAACTGCAAGCACAGAAAAGTGCTCAGAAAAATAAAACCAACCTCTGGTTCTCACATGTCTATAAACAGTAACTCCTGGCTTCAGCCAAGACCACGTGAGACTGAAAGAAACAGTGTGTGCTTTGGAATCCCTGAGACCCCCTGACCATCCGTCCTGCTGTCCGGGGTGCTCTGTCTCCACGAGGTGAACCTCTGAGAGCTCCTGAGGCTGGTAGGAGTGAGCCTCGGTGGGATCATGGGGCCGGCTCTCCTGGGCTTCCTGCCTTGTCCTGGGGTCTCCTGATCCCTCCCCCGTGTGCAGGATGTGACCCTACCAGAGGCCAGTGCCAGCTCAGCCCCGACGTCCAGATCTGTGGGCTGCAGGTGACCCTGTGGGTGCCCAGCCTCAAGCCTTCTGTCATAGTGACGCACCGTGGACTGACACGATTTCTTCCCCCTTTCCCCAGGAAGAGCACCCCACAAGTAACTGTTCCCAAAATCTCTGTGTCTTTCTTTTTTTAATTATTTTTATTTGTACATACTTCATTTTGATTCCTAGCACAAATGGGGTGCAAATTTTCATTTCCGTGGCTGTGCATGATGTACACTCATGTCATTGCTGTTAATCACCCGCGTACGTAGGGCGATGATGGCTGTCTCATTCCACCATTTTCATACCCCCTTGTCTTTTCTATCAGTGTTTTTATGTGCCTTCTACACACACACACACGCACCGCACACGCACACGAACACACACCACAACGCTAATTCATGAAACCTTTTACCATCATTCTGCATGGATTCATGCTGCAGCTCACGACATCCAATGGCTTCTCCTTGAAGAAGTCATCCCAGCACCATCCAGGCTGCTTGAATCATCGTTCTGACGGCTGACGTGGGCTCTGTCGCAGAGCTGTGCAGCCGCTGGGTCCCTGGTGATGGGCGTTGGGCTCCTCCCCCACCCCTTCCCCACCATGCAGCTGCCGAGCTCTCTGACACCCAGGCACACGGGCAGGTGTCAGCTCCGGTGAAGCACAGGGGATGGATGGGTCTCGGGCTGGGCTGGGCTCTGCAGTGCCCTCCAAGGCGCATCAGGTTGAACACCTGCCAGCCACGCCCGTGGCCCATCCCCAGCCTTCGCCAACACGCGACGTCCACTCGCAGTTGTATACTTGATTTTATGAGAACGTCCCTTATAAAATCTCTTGGTGTTTACGTCTGGAATCCACAGGAAATGTTCTCCATCAGTCGCCAACCTCCAGCCGCAGCGGCCGCACGTGGAACTCCACGCCAGGCGTTATTGTCCCCAGCCCTGTGCAATGCAGGTTCTCTCCCCCTAGTCGTCACTCCTCACAGATAGATTTATTTTCTTCATAGAGACCTCTCGCACCCTCTCCCCTTCTTCGACCTTCTGCAGTTCCCCGTTGTTGATCATTATTCCTTCGCTGCTGCATATTCATGGGCACATGGTAATGAGACGCGTGTGTACGGTGGGTGCCTAATGATCGCGCTGATGCAGTCGGTGTCTCCACCCCCTTCCACATTTAAACATTTTTGGATGAACAAGTACGAGCTGTCCATATTCACGAGCACAGTGTGGCTTCCCACACTAGGGCCCAGCATGAGCCGAGCAGGTCAGGGGGCTAACGTTCCATCTCTCGTCCTTACTTCGGGCTGGGAGGCCCTGAGCTTCTCTCTCCTAGTTATTCATAAGATACCTAACAGGCCAGCAGGATGGAGGAGGGTGGGAAGCAGGCACCAAGGCTTCTGCGGTTCCTGGACAAGGGTTTGGTTTTTCCCTTCTCCTCCCTCACTATTCCACGTCTTCGTGATCTCGCCCTTGGGCTTCCTCTGGAGCCCCAGTCCCATCACCTCCTCGAGTCTACCTCTGCCTCTGTGTGACGTCTCTGCTGGGTCCCCGGCTCTTCCACCTATTCATCCCTTCCATCTCTGTCCAGAGCTGGAAGTAGATTTTCCTACCTAATGTCCTCTCGGTAGTTTCTTTTCAAATCTGCTGATTCATTCTTCATACTTCCTGGTATTTCCAGCAGCTTCCAGCTCTCCTCCTTGTGTCTCGCTGTCTATATACATGTCTCTGTGCTCTGTCACTGACCCAGCAGGGTGAGGCAGGAGGGGCCTCCTCCCCACACCACATTCCCTGAAAAGTCCCAGCAAGTGATCTGACACAGGGGATCCACCCAGATGCTTTCCCTGGAGAATTTTACCAAAGATTTTTAAAAGAACATCAACAGTAATCCGAAGGCTTCCAGAAAATAGAAGTAAATGCTTCCCAATTCATGCTAGGAAGCTAGTATGGTGTCAATAATGACATCCAAAAAAAAGGTCCAAAAAAATTTCAATTACAACTACAGACTAAGGGCCCTTATTCATATAGATTTTTTTCAATCCTTCACAAAATATTAGCAAATAGAAGTCAGTTACCAAGTGGGGCTTATTCCAGAGACTAAAGACTGATTCAATATTTTAATAGCAACTAATGTGCTATTTCATATTAACAGGCAAAAGGAGGAACATGCATGGCAATATTAATCAATGCAGAAAATATATGTAACAAAACCCAATATCCATCATGACAAAAGATTCTTAGAATAACTGGAATGTAAGGGAACTTCCTGAACTTGACAAATGACTTCTGCAAGAAACTCTACAGCGTTGTATTTAATGGTGGGACACTGGGCACTTTCCCTCTTTGAGTGGGACAAAGAAGGATGCTGCCCTTGCCACTCTCGTATATTGTTGAAGGGGGACAGAAAGGAAGTTAAAGACACAGAGAAGGGAAAGGAAGAAACAAAACACCCCTGTCTGCAGATGGTATGATCATCTACATTGAAAATCCCTGGGAAACCTACCAAAGAATGAATCGCCAGGTTCAGCAAGGTTGCTAGATACTAGGTAAACATACAGACTTCAGGTGCATTTTTCTATATTAGCAATGAACACAGAGACTGAAATTCAAAATGCAGTATGATTTACGATCACTTAAAAATGAAATAAGTAGGTAAAACACTGACAAAATGCAATCTGAGACTACTCTCAGTAGTAAGTCCATTTAAACAATCCTGATTTGGCCAATCCATGAACATGGGAGGCCTTCCCACCATCTAGTGTCTTCTTCAATTTTTTTTATAGCTGTTCTGCAATTTTTATTGTAGAGGGCTGACCGAGGATTAATATCCAGAATTTTTAAAAGAACTCAAAAACCTTAATTCAACTAGATAAACAACTCGATGATAAATGGACAAATGAACTAAACAGACACTTCCCTAAAGAAGAGCACAAATGACCAATAATTGTATGGAAAGTGTTCAGTACCTTTAGCCATCAGGGAAATGCAAATCAAAATGACATTGACTATTCATTTTACCTTAGTTAACATGGCTGTCTTCAAGATCACAAATAACAATAGATGCTGGTGAGGATGTCGGGGAGGAGGAACACTTACACACTGTCGGTGGGAAGGCAAATCAGTAGGGCCACTGTGGAAATCACTACGCAGGTTCCTCAAAGACTAAGAACAGATTTGCCATATGATCCAGCCATTCCCCTCTCAGAATATCCCCCAGAAATTCAGCTCGGCATAGTACAGAGACACCCGCACACCTGAGCCTCTTAGAGCACTGTTTACAAGAGCCAAGTTTTGGAATCAGCCTCGGTGCCTGTCAGTGGATGAATGGATGAGAGAAAGTGACATTTACACAAAAAATGGAGTATTAGTCAGCCATGAAAAGAACAAAGCCATGTCATTTGTAGGAAAATGGATAGGACTAGAGATCATAACGCTAAGTGAAATAAGCCAGACTCAGAAGGACAACTGCCTCGTGTGTTTCCTCCAGGTCAGGGGGCAGGGCAGTGTGAGGAGGAGTGATGGGGTAGTTATAATCCAAGTGTGCTGTGTGTGTGTACACATCTGCCACAATGAAACCCATTGTTCTGTCTAATTAGTAGGCACTAGGAAACTTTTTTAAAAACCCAGAAGATTTGTATACTGAGAACTGCAAAATGCTGATGGAAAAAATGGAATCTAAATACATGGGGACACACACTGTGTTCTTGTAGATTCAAGATGGCAAATGGATCCATTCTCCCTTAACAGACACACGAGTTTAAGACAAACTGTATCAAAATCTCAGCAAGTTTTTTGTAGATAGAGGCAAGATTATTCCGAAAGTTAAAAAGGAGATGAAATAGCTAAAACATTTTGGAAAAGAAGGAAAAAGAGGGCAGATTGGGTCTATGCAATTTCAAGGCAGCATATAGCTATGGTAATCTGGAAGGGAGGGGGCAGAGAGATGAGCACACAGATGACAGAATAGAGCAAAGAACCCAGAATAGACCACATAAATATTCCCAATGGGCTAGTTCCAGCTTCCAGAATGTTCCTCACTGGCGTTAGACTGATGGGTGCTTATATAATACATCAATTACTCAAAAGCTCCATTGTTGAGAAAGGTAAAAAGCACTTCAGGAAGGAGTCGCCCACATGCACCTACTGAGAGGCACACCCATCTCCAGTCCAGCCGGCGGCTCCCGTGTGCTGATCTGCACGTAGTAGGTTCAAGGTCCAGGTCCCTCGAGTGAGTCAGTAAATGCACTGGGCATACACCTGTGCTGCGTCTGTTCCAAGGACCCTGGGTCACAGCCACATCTCAGGCACCACACCGGCCCCTCTGGGGCCTTCTCCTGGCTGCAGTGATGGAGGCCACTTCTGCAGGGTCTCTGGCCAGCACCTGACTTCAGCTATAGAACACCTTGACCTCCAAACCCCAGTCTCCTGGGCTGTCTTCTGAGGTGGAGGAGCTTCTGCAGGCCGGTTAGATTCCTCCCATCAACAGCCACAAACCAGGAGAGCCAAGACCCCGTGTGTCACCCCTTCAGTAACAGGGTGGGAAGAGAGGCTGATGCCTCCCCGTCCATGCCCCTGAGCAGTTTCCCGAGGCTCCACCTGATCAGGTTGTCAGATCAAGAACGGCTACGGAGTTACATAGATTCCAGATAAGCTACAAGTGACTTTTGATATAAGTGTATCCCAAACACTGCGTGGGATATACTTAGACAGGCATTCCTTGTTGATCTGAAATTCACACCCCACTGGGACTCCTGGGTTTTATTTGCTGCTCAGCGAGGGGCCGTGGCTGCAAAGGGTCCTCCCGCTGTCTCTCCCTCCTCCCGACCCCCTTCCCTGATCCTCTCACCCGCCTCCTAGAATCACGCAGTTATTCCCATCTAAGTCCCTGCCTCAGGCGAACACACTCTAAGTGGCTTCAAAGAGAGGAATGCTATTTTCTAAAAAGCCAGTCCAAGAGTTAGGAGAGCCCTCTCCTACCCTGACGTGCGGGTGTTCCTCGGCATTGACATCTGCGTGGGTCACGGTGGTCTGCGTCGGGAAGGCTCCCAATCACCCGCTGAGCTTCCTCTTCCCCTCTGGATCTTTTCCACACCTTTTGAAGTCTGAAGGGATATTAACTAAGACCAGTACTTAAGTCTAAGCCTCTAAAAAGTCATTCGACCTGGTTAAGTCACCTGTGGCCTACTTTGACACAATGTTTTTGAAGTGCTCATCCTAGTGGCTTCACCCTTCCTTTTCAAGACGATGGGAAGGCCTGTGGGAGAGCAGGTAATGAGGCCTCGCCTCCCCGGTGCTGTGTCTCAGCTTCCAGAACTTTCCTTAGTAGCGATGGGCTGATGTGTGCTTACATAATGTGCCAATTACTCAAGAAGTTTCATTCAGAGAGACAGATTCATCCACGCTCTCTGGGGACAGATGGCAGCCTTCTGACTTCTGCTCTCAGATAAGGGGTGTCAGAGGGTCCCCCACTCGAAGATAAGACAGGGCAGGGGAGAAATGGGAGCTGTCATGAGAAGCAGAATGGTTGCCCTTGGGTATGTGTGTGTGTGTGTGTGTGTGTTGTTGTTGTTGAGTTGTGTGCTTTGCACACCTTGGAAACCCGAAGCTGTTAGACCCAAAGCAGAGTCATTTCTGCTCTGTGTCCATCATCGTGGGCAAGATCGTTCTGTTTTGACAGATTCATGATTGTGTTGATTAGCTTTCTGTCACTTTAACAAATCCCTGAGACAATCGAGTTATAAAGAGAAAAGGCTTATTTCCGCTCGCTGTTTTGAAGGTCCTACTTCACCATCGGGTGGGCTGCTGATCTGGGCCCGCCGCTGGGGGCACGTGGCAGGACACCACCGCTCACCTCCCGTGGCAGGGAGTGGCAAAGACCCAGAGGACGGGACTGAGGTCTCCTCTCCCCGGGGCCACATGGCCACTGACCTCAGACCTCCTGCCTCGCACAAGTTCCTCCACCTCCAAAAGCCTCCAGGCGGGGGACAAGCCATCAGCACGGGGACTTCGAGGGCCACTTGAGGTCCAAGGGCCAGCAGGGCTGCCGTGCTCCCTGCTGCAGGCTAGGAGCAGCTCGCAGGGTTTGGGCTTAACTGAAGTCAGTTTGGAAGGCTGTGTGACAGGGCATTGCCCTCCCCACCTTGGCACAGGCGCCGGGGAAGCAGGTGGAGTCGCCAGGTCACCAGAGGACACACTGCATCCACTCCCATGTCCACTCAAGCTCCTGGATCAGGGGCCATCCCCAGGGAGGACTCGGGGCACTGCCTCCCTGCTCGTCCTCTCTTCTGGAGGCTTGGGCTCCATGTCCCTCACTCCATCTTCCCCGAGCCTCTTGCACGCCTGCCTCTCAAGGTGGAGCCGTCCCGTCGGGGCAGGGGCGGCATCCTCGTCCCCACTGGCTCCAGCTCGGGGGTGCTGCGTCCAGGCTGGAGACGGCCGGGAGCACGTCCCCCGAATGCTGTCCTGCAGCCTCCCCGACGGCAGCTGCTGCTTTTTATATCCCTGTCGCCTGAGCGGCGAGTCGCCAGGTGCGCCTCTAAGTAGCGAAATTAGGAATCATTCTGCGCTTTGGTGGTGCCAATTAGCTTCCCAGTATGAGCACCAAGGTTTCTCCTAATTAAGGCAGGAACAGTTTCTGGGTCTATAATAATCTCATTTAAAGTGCGTCTCAAACACTTAACATGCTTCGTTTAGGGACGTCATTGCACCGCGCTCTCTGAACAATGTGGAATAGGTCCCTGAGACGCAGGGTCTCGGGCTTGCGGTGGGTTCCTGATGTGGATGCGGCTCTGGGGCAGGACTGCCCTTTGCAGGACAGGTGGGGCTGGCCGACCAAGGCAGGGGAGGTGACCTCCCGCTGACCGTGCACCCGGAAGGCCTGCTCCTCTCTGAAGAGTGACTCATGCTTCTCATGAAGAGAGAGAAACGGTGTCCTCCTGACCAGGTGGGCCGGCCTCTCTGCCTCCCGGTCTCCAACTCCACCCACCACAGGCTCAGGTTCAACTCGCAGGAGGAAGTCAAGTGAGAATAAGATGCAGAGCTGGACCCAGAGATCCACGGGTACCACCAAGGCCGCCTCCGTGGCTGCCCTCCCACCCTTTCTGGACCTCCTTTTGGCTTTCGCTTGTACCTGAGATGTAATTACTGAACCGATGGTGGGACAGGTGTGACTTTTCCAAACCTGCCCTGTGTGGTCATCAGGCCACGGCAATTGGCTGCCCATCTCCTGGAACGTTGGTCATCTCTTCACTCTGTGAAGATTTGAACCCCTGGGGGTTGGGCTGCTGGGCCCCACTCGTGGGGGTCCCTGCCTAGTCCTCTGGGGAACCTCCGTCCTGATCTCCCTAGTGGCTGTGCCAACTGACCGTCATCCCAAGAGGGTGACATGGGTCTTCTTCTCCACGTCCTCTGCAGCATCTGTTATGACTTGTGTTCTCGATGGTCGCCATTCTGACTGGTGTGAGATGAAATCTCAGTATCGTTTCCATCTGCATTTCCCTGGCTGCTAAAGATGGTGAATTATATGTAAAGATGGTGAATTACACACACACACACACACACACACACACACAGTGGCCATTTGTATTTCTTCTTCTGAGAAGTGTCTGTTCAGTTCATTTACTCATTTATTCTTGATTTTTTTTTTTTTTTTTGTACTGGGGATTGAGCTCAGGGGCACTTAACCACTGAGCCACCTCCCCAGCCCTTTTTTGTATTTTATTTAGAAACAGGGTCTGAGTTGCTTAGGGCCTTGCCGAGTTGCTGAGGCTGGCTTTGAACTTCTGATCCTCCTGCCTCGGCCTCCTGAGCCACTGGGATTACAGGCTTAAGCCACCACACCCAGTGGGTTAATTGCTTTATGGTGACAAATTCTTTGAGTTCCTTATTCAAAACCCTCCCTGGGAGCTATCATGAAAAACATGATCAACCGTCACCAAGGTCAGTGCCCTGCTGTGCTGAGGGACAATGGACCCTATCTCTCCTGCTTCACTGTGTCCCAGCAGTGTTGGTCTTCTCCCCACGCCTGCCCCAGGTCACTGTGGCCACTGATCCCCCCGCTACTCCCATGGGGACAGCTCTTCAGCTTCCACCTGCAAGTGGGAGATCACGGGGTCTGTGTCCTTGTGTGCCTGGCCTTGTTCACTGAGCACGAGGTTCTCTGGTGCGTCTGGTGACAGCATTCCATCCTTTTGTGGCTGAATAACATCATTGTGCGTGTGGTGCTTGCACACTCTCACACACACACACTCCACGGTCCTCCACACACTCAGAGGTGATGGACAGCTGATGGGCTCCTTACCTTGGCTGCTGTGAACAGATCTGTAACCAAAGGGGTCCAGACTTCTCAGCACAGAGGCGTCCTCTCCCCGGAGCCCCAGGGTGGGATCAGCTCCCATGGACGGTCCACATACAGGGTTTGGAAGAACCTCCACACTTCGGTGCATAATGGCTGGTGTGCGGCAGCTCCAGGGCCTCGGGGGGCAGGGGGCGGGGGGCAGGCAGGTGCTGAATTAGTAGTTGCTGAAAAAGACTTTTTGAATGAAGTCATGAACTTAGAAAAACAAAACAAAACAAAGCCTTGCATTTTACGCCTGACCAGACCCCTGCAGAAAGGGTTCTGGCCCAGGTTTCTGGCTCGTGTGTGGAAGCTGATCAGAGCTGGTCCCTGCACGCAGTGGTCACCTTCAATCTCCATAAAAGCAACTGAATCCAGCTGCCCATTTTATTATTCACCAATTCCAGAGAGAGAAGCATGAATGCCCTTCTGGAAGTTCAAGCCCAGGAAAGGAATGTCCTCCCCTCCTGGACAAGCCAGAGCCCCCATCCTGCGCCCACTCTCACGGGCAGCAGGGGTGGCCTGCAGCCTTCTGATCTCTTGTCATGTCCACCCCTTTCCCGACCACATGACTTTTACACAGATCTGTGTTCAAGTGACAAGCAGGACTGGTCGGCCCGCATGCCCGTTCACTCCCCTGCCCGCTCGCTGCTGGGCAGCGCACCTGAGTGAGAAGACAGAACAGCCAGGAGCCTGGGCCTATCTCCCCCGTGCGTCTGAGTAATGAGAAGTGTCTGGAAAGCAGTTCCTCAGCTGGTGGCGGATGTGCCCCCTGCAGGAACTGAGCCTCCTGGCCTCCCCTTCAGGACCAAGGACAGAGCTGGTCTCCAGCAGGGCTTGGTAAATGCTGGTCCAGTGAACGACCAGGTCCTCCAATGCCGGTGACCAGGAAGGGCATGGCCTCCTGTCCTGTCGCTTATGATCGTGCCATCAGGGAGTCCAGCCACAGCCCTGCGGAGCAGCAGAATGAGTGGGCATGGTCATCAAGCAGAATCAACGTTTTTGAAACCCAGCAGAGAAGCCAGAAGTCCCTTGCTCGGGCGCCGGCATCCATGCCTGAGAGCGTCTGCCCTTCACGACTTGGAAGACAAATAGGAAAAACTGCAACATGACAATCAAACCCCACTGCAAATAACCACGGAGAGCGCGGCTGGAGGGGCTCCTGGCTTCAGGCTGCGGGTGGGAGGCGGAAGTGCGCCCTGCCTGGGAGGGGAGTGTGGCCCAGAGGGCTGTCTTTTCACGGGAAGCCTTATCTCCCCATCCATATGCTCCACTTCCCATTCAGAGCTAATTTGCTGCAGCCGCTTGGTGCAGCCCCGGGGAGAGGCTGGCTTTCGGGCATCCGGCCAGCTGGGCCCTCACCACCCAGTCCATTGCATCCAGCAGAGCTGATCTGAGCGCATGGTTAGGGCCTGCTGGGGTTCTTGAGCAGCCCTTGGGGTGGCAAGCTGTACCCCAGGGCTCCTGGGGACACTGCCTGGCCTGGGGTCTCTTCTGAAGAAGGGCCCCAGCCTGTAGTTCCCTCCTGGACTGCGATCGTCCTCTCTCCTGAAAGTTTTCCATCACCGTGTGAGGCATGGCCACGGGGAGGGCAGCTTCGGAGAACCTCCCGAGGCCCATCATGGTGCGGTGTCTCCGAGTCGGGAACCCAGGCGAGGCTCGCACGAGGCTCCAGCCGAGGTGTCGCTGGGCGAGGTCTCACCTGAGGTCAACAGGAAGGACGGTGGCCGAGCTCTCCAGGCAGTGGGTGGCCTGCCCTTCCTGGGAGGCTTCCTGGCCAGGGGTCTCTGCTCCCTGCTGCCTGTGGGTTCCTCGTCCTGTGCCCCCTCCAAGTGGATTCTCGTGACAGGCAGCCAAGTCTTCAAAGCCAGAGGCTGGGGAGTCTCTGGAAGACATGGAGACCGACGGCACAGCAGGTGAAGACCCAGGCGACGTGGCCATGCGGGCTCAGGGTGATGCTGGATCCTGTAGGCTGGAGGCCGGTTGCAGGTCCCACCCACGTGGAAGGGCAGTGGTCCCCAGGGATATAGCCACCAGGGTTGGGACCACAAGGGCCACAATTTCCAAATCTCAACACCAGCTTTGGTTTTTTGTTTTGTTTTGTTTTGTTTTTTGCGGTGCTGGGATTGAACCCAGGGCCTTGTGCTTGCGAGGCAGGCGCTCTACCCACTGAGCTACATCCCCAGCCCTCAACACCAGCTTTGGCCTAACTCCAAAATTCCTGCCTTGAACTATTCGCAGAGCCTGTGGCTCTCTCCGGAGGAGGCCTGAGGAGGGGACCGGCTCCCCTGGGGGTGACTCTGCCCTCCCACCGGCCTCCCCACCTGGTTTGGGGCCGAAGCCTTTCCTGGATTTCCAGCGGAAGCCATCCTCGACTTTTCCCTTGTACTCCACAGCCAGCCCGCCCCAGACCCTGCAGACTCTGCCTGGAAGCTGCGTCCTCACCCCAAACACCCACCCCCTGCCCTGGGCTGCACGCCAGCCAAGCCCTCACCACCATGATTGGCTCCAGGGGGTCAGCGGTGCTTCTGCACCTGTCTCCCTCCACCTCTTCTCGGCAGGGTAGACCCAGTGAGTCCCTGGGGACTCTACCCCGGGGGTCTTTTGTCTCATTTGGAGTTAAGCTCAAAGCCCCACTTTGGTCCACACATCTCCATAAGAAGGACTCCAGGCCACCATTTTTACTTCAATAAACAAACCCCTTCCACTGCTCACCCTCCTCAAGCCTCACTCCCTCTGTGGGTTCCCCAGCCAGGCGCTCACCCTGCTGCTCCTACTGGGCACAGTGCACAGCTCCCAACGTGCCCGGAGCTCCTGCTCTTCTCAGATGTCTGCTCCACCTGGTTCTCGGCAGGAACTCCATTCCAGGAGGAGCCACGCCCACCCCAGGCCCAACCCCCCGACCTCCCTGACTTCTCCTCCGAACTGGCAGCCCATGTGTCCACGTTCACATCCGCGTCCTGTTAGCAGCAGCTCCACTCCAGCTGGGACCTGGCCCCCAGCACTGCAGGAGGACACGCCGCCTGGCCCAGTCGAGGCAGCCCAACTGGACGACTGACCTTGAATGAGCAGATGCAGCACCGCTCGCACTTCACCGTGGTCTCCAAGGGCACAGGGAAACCCTCTCATCCATTCTCATGTGTTTCAAATGGTGCTGTGCGTGGTGGGCAGCTCCCACTACTCCCGGCTGCACTGAACCCCAGTTTACGCCTCCCCAGTCTGAACACCAAATTGCCTCTTTCAATCAAAGTTCTCCTTCTGCCTCTGTTTCCATCTCCCTGTTTGGTGGGTGGTCTGGTGCCCTACGCTGCTGGCTAATGCTCACCCAGCACGTGCCTGCTGGGCAGGGGCTGCCTCTCCCCACATCCGGGCTCTCAGCAAAGCCACACAGTGACAATGATGATGTGCACCGCTGGCCTGGTGACGGTGAGGCAGCAGCGGCCTCTGAAGGGAGCCTTTCGGTAGATGCAAATTCTAGCTCCGCACCTGCCGGCTAGCTCCCCAGGGCCGAGCCACTGGCCCTGTCCAAATTCATCGTCCTCACTTACAAAATAGGCTTAACGTGCTGCCCACGCCTCAGTTGGGAGGAACGTGTCATTCTGTAGACTCTAGCACGTCCAGCATGGAGCCCAGCACACGGCAGGGGCTCGGCAGCTGCGGTGTGTTGGTAGGAGACTAGGGAAGGAGCTCGGCCACCACAGGGTCAGGAACAGCTGACCCAGGAACATTTTGCTCTAAAATCACCTCTGGTGGAGAGGGGAACTAGTCAGTTGTGGTCAAGCCAATCACCATGTAACCAAGCAGAGAGTGGAACTCGATGGTGATCTTGGACTTCCATTGGGTGTTTTCTAGAACATTCTCCCAGTGAGGGCCCACTCCACCACAGCACTCTCAAGTGGGTCTTCATGTTACCTCTATGCATTTAGTGGGGCTGGGGAGGGAGGGGGTTCGACCAGCAAATCCTTGCTGCTCTGGATTCAGCCGCCTCTGAGTCCCGACAACTTGGAGAGATCTGATTTGGGAGGTGAGCTTTCTGGCAAGGTCCTGCGGCTCCCATGTGCAAAGGTCGGAGTAAGAAGAGGCAGATGCACAGATCCAACCTCCCCTCCTGGCCTCTCCCTCCCTCCCCACTCAGGGCCTCTGACAACGGGAGATCGTGGCTTCCCACCAGAAAGAAGGTCCGCAAAGATTCAGAGGCTTTGCCTTCATCAACAGCATCTTGAGAAACAGCATCTGAACAGCAGCTGCTTCCTGAGTGGCAGTATCGGGAGAATAACTGTCCCTGAAGTAGTCTGGATTCTAAACGTTGGGCACAGGTTTGGGTGGGACACCGGCCCCTGGGGACCTAGCACAGTGCTCGGCAGCTGGAGGAGGAGAGGCGCTTGGCTTCACCCAGAAGGAGGCTCAGCTGTGCCCATTCAGTGCATTTTTCTTAATTTTCTTAAACCTGGCCTAATTCCACCTTAAATTAATGTTAAACAGCTTTATTAAGGCAAATTGACTTCAATCTCAGGGCTCTCCAGGAGCTGGCAGGCTTTAGAAGGCTCCAGTGGTTTCCATTTGGTTCCAAAAGCACTTTGTGTTGTTTTAGACGTTGGGGGGCATCAAGGTTGGGAGTGTTAATACCCACGCTGATTAAGCTACTGTTCCCTTTGTTGGAGGGTTAATTGCTCACAGTAGGACCGCTGCTAACAGGTGTACTGCAGACCCTCCCTTCCACCCCGAGCTCTGCAGCCAGCTCGTTATGAGATGTGGAAATCGCATCACCAGCTCAGGACTCCCTGTTCTGCGTGTGAAGGGAGACGGGCAGCAGGCCACCAAACGCCCACTATGTGCCAGCGGCTGAAAGCCTCCCTCCCTCGAGTGAGCGAGGTAGACAAAGGTCCCACCCCTTCCCAAGCAATTAGGCCTCAGGCAGGATGGAGGGTCGCAGTGGGCCGGAGAGCAGGGCTTCGCCATCTCGTGCTCACTCAGAGAAAGACCGTCAACGTACTGGTGGGTGGGAAGCCCCCACAGTCTCCATCAGAGTCGCCCCCCTCTCAGCTCAGGGGCCAGCGCTCATCCCATCAGCCCAGCTGGAGGACCTCATTTAAAAAGCAGGTGTGTCTGTGTGTGTGCAAGGTGGGACGAACATGGGAGTGTGCGACTGCCTGGGTGGGTGGGCGGAGCTCTGGAGGACGGACGTGTGTGTGTGTGCGTGTGTGTGTGCGCGCGCGCAGGATGTGTGGATGGGTGAGTGTATGTGTGTCTGTCTGGGTGGGTAGGTGGGCGGATGGATGTGTGGACATGAGTGTGTGTGTGTGTGTGTGTGCACAGACCGTGGAGAGTGGGTGGGTGGCCATGTAAGTGTGCCTGTGTGTTTATGTATCTCATTCTAGGTAGAGGGGTGGGTCCTTGTGCTTCCGTGTGTGCAGACAGATGGACAAACGTATCCATGTGTATGCAGGACACACGCTGACTTGTAACCGCACTCATGACCCCCAGGCAGGGCACCCCACACGCCGGCACAGCTCCCTCTAGCCGGAGCCGACCTTCTCCAAGGCCTCCGGGGCAGGCGGAGCTGGAGTAGGCCCTGGGGCAGCTGGAGTAGGCCTCTCTGGCCCTGGGTAGGCAGCACTGCACCCCGACAGTCACCAAGGGGCCCAGGGCCCAGGGGCTGCTGGGAGCTGCTCCCCAAGTCAGCTGCAAGGACACCCCCGGCCCACCCACTGCTCCTTCCCATTTTTGATTGATGTGATTCCAGGAGTGCACATGTCACTGGGGCCCAGGGCCTATGGGGACGAGGCCCTGGGAGGAGCAGGAAGGAGAGGCTCCAGGGAAGAGCCAGGAGTCCCGGGTGGCTGGGGTGGACAAGGGTGGGAACCACTGGTAGGTCACGGCCCCAGTGGCATGCTCCCACAGGCCAGAGAGGGGCGTCTGCTTCAGTCCCAAGGATGAGGGGCCATTGGTGGGGTTTGTGACTATAATGATTTTACTTCTAGAGCCATTTTTCTTCCTTAGAGAAATATATACTCAATCTTGTAATAAAAATCAATGAGAAGATTCAAATTTGTGCAAATACATTTAATGTGTGGGTCGGTGACCCCGCTGTTGACTCCACCTGCTGAGGTGTGTCTCTTCTGGCTCAGGAGCAAGGCCCAGGCTGGGGCCCTGTTCCACCAGAACCGGCTGGAGCTGGTCCCACAGCCCAGGCTGACAAGACCTCCTTGAGACTTGCACCCGTTACTGCGCCTGCATGTCACCAACTCTCTCCTCTCCATTCAAGACTTCATTTCTTCATAATAGATAATCTGAGTTTTAAAAATGGATTCTCAGAGGCTCTTAATCTATATCCTTGTGATTTAAATCAATAACCAATAACCAAGGTGAGCTCACGTGTACCTGGTTAGCTGCCGTGTAACCCCACGGCTAGTAGGGCCCAGGCAGGACGCTCCAAGCCTTCTCCAGCGTGACCGGAGGACCAGGACCTGCGGCCTCCTCTCAAGTTCATCGCACCCCAAAGGGGACATGAGCTGGTCCACTGCTCCCTGCAGGCTGAGACTCCACTTCCCAAAGCGTTATCCACACCGGGGAGCAAATCCTGTGTGTGTGAGAAAGGTGAACTCTTGAATTCTTTTTAAATTTATTTCTTCCTTTTAAAAAGTTAAGAAAAAATACCCACGATGGTGTCTGGGGAAGAGAGCGGCACCCAGACACGTTGGTGAAGCAAACCGACATTGCAGAGGCTTGATGTTAGGGGCCGACTTGCTCCCCGCCCCTGGACGTCCTGACCCCCTGGAAGGTGCTGCGTCAGAGGCGGGGTCTCTCCAACCATGATCGGGTGGAAGTGAGGTCGCCAGGGTGGATCCCAATCCAGGATGCCTGGTGACCTTATAGAAGAGATTGGGGACCCAGGCACAGAGGATGCAGGGAGAAGCGCCACTGTTGAGCCCTGGAGAGAGGTCCCTCCCTACACCCGCCACACCTGGACCTGGGCGGTGGCAGCGGGTCCTGCTGCCTGTGGCGCACACTGTTGGAGCCTCGCTCGCTACTGCTGCACCTGTGAGTGAGGGGGAGCGCGGAGGCTGCTGGGAGGGGGTGGCCGCAGGTGTCTTCACAGGTCATCGTCTTCGTGCAAGAATATGCACCGAGGGCTTCCAGATTCCGTCACACCCACTCCTCAAAGACTCCCAGGAGCAGGGGCTTTGCGGGTGAGGGCACTTGTCTCGGGGATGCTGCCCACCAGTGGAAGGGACAGCCGCCTCTCCAGAGTGAGCTCCTGGCCGTGGAGCTGCATGGCCTTGCTCCAGGACTTCAGAATTCACTGCAGGGTGGCGCCGTGTGAGCAGAGAGCCGGCCTCACCAAGCTACCTTGAACTGCACATTCTCCTGCCAGGACCTGCCCGGGTACCCCAAGCCCACGGGATCTGAATTTGGCAGGGAGCAGGGCCTCAAGGAATGGGGACTTGCATGTCCAGTGAAGCAGCAGTGAGAGGCCAAGTTCAAGGGCAGGCATCCAAGGCCTCAGAGACAGACACCTGGAACACAGCACTCCAGTCCAGGACAGTGGTCCCCGGCCTCCTCAGAATGTACCTAGGTGGATGGAAGTGGGCACATCGGCTCTGGCCTGGCATCACAGGGGTGGGGAGCAGCCTGGTGGCGGTGCCCGGTGATGGGACAGTTCACACACTCCTGCCACTGAGGAAGCAGGAGGTGAGCACCCCACTTCCCTCAAATGCCAAGAGGGTTCCCTGAGCTGCTAACAGGGGTGGAGGCTCTCGGGGTGCCAGGGCCTCTCCCCGGCTCCAGCTCCCATGGCTGCTAATTGTTTTCACAGGCCCGAAGGTGGGCACAGACGGCCCTGGGCTTGGTCCATTTTCCAGCTTCACCCTGGCACACTGTGTGTGTGGGCAGCTGCTGTGTGGCTCCCTGTAAGTCCAGCACTCATGAAGAAGGAGAGCCTTCCACACTGTGTCATCAAACAGGCTTGGGCCAGGTGACTGTGCCCAACCGTGGGACAGAGTGTTCTGAGCTGGCTGAGCGAGGCGGGCTGAGCGAGCCTGGCCCACGCTAGGTGCGCCTGCTATGACCCCATCGTGGGCTGAGGACCATTCGTGTCACCATTATTCCCATTTTGAAGGTGAAGCAGCTGAGGCCAGAGGGGAACGGTTGGCCCAGGGACCCAGGGCTGTGTTGAGACGAGAACTACACACCAGGTTTCTGATCCTGTCTCGGGGCTCTGACCCCGGAAACAGGACCCGCTGGGCTTCCTGCACGGGGCCCTGGTCTCCTCACTGCGGGAGACGCGACGGTGGATATTCAATTCCCACACGGGGCTGCAGCCAGGCAGGGAAAGCGGAGCAGATTAAGAGGAGACGCTGAGCCCCCTTAGGGAGCATCGGGTAGGATATTTTCAGGGGCAAATAAAATTTTACAGCTATTTCCTCAGATAGGATTTAAAAAGAGAGGAAGGTTCTGGCTCTCAGAGTTCGACTCCAGGAGAGGGGAGCTGGTGACAAGGACCCTGCTCCCGTGTGGCAGCTGGCGCTCCAGAGCCCCACAGAGCAGAGGCTGCTGTGATCGGCAGACTGAGTCCGGGCGCTCTGTTCCACACAGGGCAACCCAGGGCTGCAGGCTGGGCTGTGCCGGCCTCCTGTGCCGCCTGCGTCTCTGGGGAGTGTCTCTGGAGGGAGAGGCCGGAGCCCCGACGGAGGGAGCCGGGCCACACGGAGCAGCACGCGTCTGTGCCCGTGGAATCTGCCTCCACTCCCCTCCCAGAGCCTCAGAGCGTCCCCAGGTGGGAGCACAGCCTGCCGGGCAGCCTGGTGGCCTCCTGGGCACGTGAGGTGTTCAGTGCCACCTTGAGTCTCCGAGGACAGGCTGCCCCTTGTCCTTCGCTTTCTCTTTCTCTGACTGAGACCTAAGCTTCTAGGTGTGGGCTGCACAGCCTCCAGGCAGCCTCCAGGTGCCTCTGGGAGGCTGGGCAGCTGCAGGAGGCAGGCTGGGGCAGCTTCCTGCCATCTCTTGGCAGGAGACAGGAAGTGCGTGGTCCCTCTGGCGGCCTTAGTTGGCGTCTGTTGTTTACAGCACTGGCGTCGGTGGAACACCTCAGTAACGACGCTGAGCCAGCTGCCAACTTCCTTCCTCCAGTTGGGAAGGCGTGGCCCTCACGCGCACTTACAGAGTCGCAAGCCACTTCCCGAAGCTTCAGATGACTTGGAGCAGAAAATGGTTCTCTGGTTTGTCTCCCGAACCAGTCAATAAATCTGACAGACGTCCCTGAATGATGGCCCGAGCGTCGGATCCACCGAGTGCACAGGGCCCCGTGGCTCCTGGGGACTCACGCTCTCGGGAGCCCAGGGCTGGAACCAGCTCCCCGCGGCTCTGGTCGCGTGGGCGCCTGGCTTTTTAATTTATGAACTGCAGTGAGGAGGCTGCAAAGGAGGCAGGTGGGAGTGACAGGGAATAGAGAGGGAGGAGCTCGAGCCCAGCAGGATTCGCTCCCCAAGAGGTGGAGCCCCCGTGGGACTGATGAGGCTCTGAGGGTGCTGGGCCCGGGTGGAGCTGTCCCCAGGCCGGCACTGATGGGGAGGGCCAGCCAGGACCCACTGGGAAGCCGTCCTCCTCGGGGACTTGAAGGGCTCCCCAGATCCACTGGGGACACAGAGGAAGGAAGAGGGAGCCAGGCCCAGTCCAGGGCACCCACCCGGCTCCTCTGCACCTGGAGCTTCCCCAGGAGAGGTGGTCTCAGTGGGAGGCGGCTTTGGGGTCAAGAGCCCACCCCAGGCAGAGGCAGACCCGAAGGAGCCTGGGAAGCTGGAGGCTGTGCAGCCAGCTCCACGTCACTGTGGCAAAGCACCTGAGAAAAGCAACTTAAAAGGAAGTTTCAGTCCCCGGTTGTGACCCCACTGCTGCGGGCCCAAGTGAGGCAGAGCCTCCTGGTGGAGGGAGGCCTCACCTTATGGTAGCCAGGAAGCAGAGAGGGAGGGAGGGGGAGAGGGAAGAGGGCCCAGGGACAAAACATACACCCCAAAGTGATGCCCCAGTGCCCTGCTTCCTCCGGTCACACCACACCTGCCCGCAGTGACCACCCACTCAGCCGCGGCAACTGTTAATCCATCAAATGGATTAATCCACTGATTGGGTCTCAGGCCCCTTGACCATCTCACCCCCATGATTCCTGGGGTCACCTCACATCCAAACCACGCAGCCACTTCCCGGCAGCGCCTGGCTGAGGATGAAGCCTTCACCACGTGTCCCTGGGGGACACTCAGGATCCCAGTGCAGCAGAGGCATCTGGGCCCTGCTGGACGGTCAGCTGCAGGAATGTGATTGAAACCGCCCGAGGAAGGTTCCGGAGCTCTTGCCTGTGCAAACTTGGAGGAACACGTGAGAGAGTTTGAGCAACAGGCTCGGCTCCGGCCACAGGTGGAAACGGCCCAAACGACCAGGCCCAGGGGTCGTACAGGATCCAGGCGCATCTGCCCGTGGAAATGGGAGAATCGCTGAGACTCGGGTCAGGGAGGACGATATGGCTGAGAGGAAAATATAAAAGCAAGTTTCAGAGGAATACGCACAGTTCCGTCTTCCAATGTGTGGATCAGGGCCTCCGCGTGCCAGGCACTGTCTAAGCCTGAGACTCAGCAGGACACACCCCTCATACAGCTTCATGCTAGTGGAAATATGAAGGAAGGAAGCTGTCTGTGGGAGTCAGGTGGGGATCGCTGTTCGGGAGGCACAAGTCAGGAAGGGTCACCAACGAAATCTCAGCCCTACAGCCTCATGGACATGAAGAAGGGAGCGAATGGACTGTACGGAGATGGGAAGAGCATTCTGAGCCCTGGCAACAGCGAGTGCAAAGGCCCTGGGGTGGAAGCACACTAGGGAATGCTGAGGGTCAGCAAGAGGCCAGCAGGGTGAACCAAGTGTGTGAGGCCCAGAGTAGCAGAGGCTGATGCCAGGATGGAGACCAGAAGCTTTCAGGTGGAGGCAGAGGGCAATTCTCAAACAGCTGCAACCCCACAGATCATGGCTTTGACGCCACCATGGTGACATCTTCAGACAAAGAGAGGTCATGGGCCCTAAGAGAAGCTGCAGCAACTCACTGTGATGGCCAGAGCGAGCCAGCAAGGGGACTACAGCAGCTGAAGCAGGCAGAACTGCACAGCATCACTCAGGGACACTGGGATGGTTAGTGATGCCCTGAAGGAAGCCAGGGACCCACTGATGCTGTGGACGCCGTCCATCCTGGGGCGGGTCCCTGGGCACACGGGGATCGCTCCGCCTCCTTACCACCTGCAGTGGGACACTCTGCAACTAAATCCTCTCTGTGTCTCTGCCACTTCCAACCAGGGGCACGTACAGCTTCACACAGAGGAAGACACTGTGTGAGTTCACCCACAGCCTCGGACAGACCACGGAGCCAGAGGTTATGAAAGCTGATCACATGGGCCCCGTGAATGCTGGACACCACATGCAGAGTCAGAGGAAGGGCATAGAGCAAAACAGACCAGAAGCCTGGGGAAGCCCCCCCACCCAGCTTGCATGGGCAGGTGGCTGCCCCCTCTGCCCCCTGGGAGTCCCCAGGAGCACCCCTCTGGTGTCTTGGCGAGTCCTGGGGTGGAACTCGGTCATTGCCACCCAAGCTTTCAAAGGGACAGGAGATGGGCTTCTCTAGTCTCTGGAGACTGCGTTAGCAGGATGCTGCAGCCCGGGGCTGCAGTGCAGTGGAGGGTGCACTCACAGTTCCCAAGACCGGAAGTCCAGATTCCGTCTGGTGAGGGCCAGCTTCTGAGAGCAGCCCCCTCTAACCACGTCCTCACGTGGAGAAAGCCTTAAACAGGCTGTCTGGGCCTCTTCCCTAAGGTCGCTAAACCCACTCATGAGGCTCCAGCCCCAGGACTTATTCACCCCCCAAAACCTCACCTCTTCATTGTCACCTGGGGGAGTAGGGTATCAACGTGTGGATTTGGGGGGGCACAGGTATTTAGGATGCCATGGGACTTGGCAAGGTATGGATCTAGCAAGGAACACTGAAGAATTCCCAGGAAACAGGGTGCAATTTGAGCTTCAGAGAGGGTGTCCAAGTCCAGACCTCGCTAGCTGCCCCTTTGGTGGCTGAGATGAAGATGAAAGGTAAGACTGGCGCTGTTGGCAGCGTTGGACGCCCCCTGACAGCCTCACCCCGTATCTGGGAGAAATCTGTTCTCCGAAGCAGGAGCAGGCTGACTGGCAGGACGAGCACCAGTGCGGGGATGTGTCAGTCGCACAGGAGCTGAAATCCCTCCAACCTGGCGTCGTTTCAGGAGATGAGACGCCCCCGGCTCTTCTGTAATTCCAGCCAATAAGTGAAGCGCGCTCCTGATCGCAGACCCCTCGGAACTGGAAAAGGGGCAGCTATAAATATAATTTGATAAAAGGTGTCAACTTTTAATAAAAACAGATGTCACCAACTTTCAAGTGCTTTCATTTCTGTGTCCCTGGGACTTGTTCCAATTTCATAATGTTGTCAACTCCAAAATGAATTACCTTATATAAGATAAAGTGGGCTGCTCGGGGAGCTTCGAGGAGCAGATTCGACGGGGGATCCCACCCCACCGTGGAAACCTGCGCTGTCAGGGAAGTTCTGCCACCTGTGGGCCTCGAAAACTTTTCAGAGAATCAGCTCAACTTGGGGATCTCTGGCTTCGTGTTGCAACATGGTGGTGTCTGGGCAGACACAGGCCAAGCATTTACTAACGAAGCGCCATGAGTTCCACCATGGGATGGAACCACGGGCGAGCGATGGCGCTCACCAGCCCCGGCTCCCTTCCCTGAATTGAGCTGCTGAAGACAATCCTGGTCAGTAAGAGAAACCCTTTGGAAACCCTTGCCTCTTGAACACCAGCAGGACCAACCCGCACAAGGTGCTGAAGGGAGGAACGCCCTGGGAGCCTCCTCGGATTTTTGAGTGTTTTGCACGCACGGGACCCAGGCTGTGCAAAGCGGGCTCAGAAGAGCCTGGTACAGAGAAGCAGGTGTAGGCTGAGATCCCAGCCAGGTGGCCGTGGCATGACCACTCTGTCCGGCACAGACGGCCTCCCTGAGCCGGGGGTCCTCTGCCCTCTGTGCCAAGGGTCTGGCTTCCCTCCCCTCCCTGCCCACATGTGTTTTATTTCATTTTCTCAATTAGGCTGCAGAATCTTCTGGCATCCTGCCTTGGGAATTCACACCGTCCTGGAAGAAGCTGCTCCTTTTTTATTTTTATTTTTACTTTTTGGTATGAGGGATTGAACCCAGGGTCTTAACACTGAGTCACATCCTGGCCCTTTTTATATTTTATTTAGAGGCAGAGTCTCCCTGAGTTGCTCAGGGCCTTGCTAGGTTGACAATGCTGGCTTTGAACTTGCGATCCTCCTGCCTCAGCCTCCCAAGCCGCTGCGTCCTTTCCTTTTCTCGAGAGCCTTCTCCACGTGGTTTTTCTGCAGCATTTCACTTTACAGGCTGAGAAGGCGCTCCCTTCGGCTGTGCGTCTGAACCGTCTCTGCGTCCTCTCCCGCACACAGAGGTGCAGGATAGGCGTCCTCCACATCAGTGGCACCTTATCCTTCACATTGCTTTTAGCTAAAGGCCTGCTTTCTAAGTGTCTCCCCACACCAATCACTTCCCACACAGGTCGCTGGTGCCTGCGCCCGCTGTGCGCCAGCCCAGGCCTTTCCTGGTGCCCATGAGATCATAGATGGTGCAGGGAGTCCCTTCCAGGACCCCAAAGGAGCCGGGATCCATGGGTCCTCCTGCCCCCTAGGTAAAACAGTCAGCGTTTGCATCCACCCACTGTGGTCCTCCCATGGGCCTTCAGTCACCTCTAGACGACCCCAATGCCTAACGTGATGGAGATGCTGTGCTATAGTGTCAGGGACGATGACAGGAAGGAACGTCTATCCGGGATCAGTGCACATGAAGCTCTCTTTCCCCTGTGAGGCGGGTCTCACTATGCTTCCCAGGCTGGGCTCCACCTCGGGAGCTCAGCCTCCCCAGGCCCCGGGACACAGCGTGTGCCACCACACCAGGCTTCCATCTGGATCCGCGACTGGTTAACATGTGATGGATTGGAAAGGCTGACTTCTCAGCACATGGCCGTGCGACCAGCCACTGCGGGCATGCTCCCCCTGATCCTGCATTACCCTCAGGAAGCTGCTGACGCTCTTTCCATCCTTACATGAGAAGAATCCGGGGACAGAGAGGTTGGGATGTGGCAGGCCAAGTGCTTTTAGAGGCCTTCAACCCAGGGCCGTGCTTTGCAGGAGGTGCTGCTGTCAGTCACGTGACGGGCACTTCCCGAGGGCTGCTCTCTTCTGTCACCCTGCACTCCACAGACCGGCTGATTCCCGTCGCTCTCTGGCGGCTGCACGGTACGCCACACCTCAGAGCTCCCACCAGCATCTGCTCGCATCCCTACTGCTGGGCGCTCCCTTGAAGATTTTTGTACCTACAAACATAGGAAAGGAAGGGAGAAAGGGAGCGCTGGTGTCTCCCCAGGTGATGTGCCTCCACCTTAGGTACGGTGTTCATTTTTAAGGAAAAATCTCTATGACAATTATAAATGTTGGCGAGGATGTGGGGAAAGGCACACTCACACATTGCTGGGGGGGTTGCAAACTGGTGCCTCCACTCTGGACAGCAGTGTGGAGACTCCTCAGAAAACTTGGAATGGAACCACCATTTGACCCAGCTACCCCACTCCTCGGTTTAAACTCAAAGGACTTAAAATCAGCACACTACTGTGACACAGCCACATCAATGCTTAGAGCAGCTCCATTCATAAGAGCTAAACTATGGAACCAACCTAAGTGCCCTTCAAAAGATGAATGGATAAAGAAAATGTGATATATATATATATATATGATGGAATTCTACTCAACTTTAAAGAAGAATGAAATTATGGCATTTGCTGGTAAATGGATGGAGTTAGAGAATATCTTGCTAAGTGAAATAAGCCAGACCCAAAAAAACCAAAGGCCAAATGTTTTCTCTGATATGTGGAAGCTAATTCACAATAAGTGGGGGGCAATGGGGAAAAGTAGAGTTACTTTAGATTAGGTAGAGGGGAGTGA